>LPNX010373042.1:157620-224538 GCA_001517045.1 Pseudotsuga menziesii | reverse complement strand
CTTCCATGTTGATGTTGAGCATAAGCTCTGGAACATCAGATCCTTGGCCATTGTATCCCTAGGTGTATCATACAAGTACATCCTAGCATTAGTGTTGAGCAAAGGGCTTTGGAATTGCACTAAGTTTGTAACTCCCTGTTTTTAGCATTGAGTATGGGCTCTGGTAAGTGCTAGGAGTCACTAAAAAGAATTAATAATTCCTGAGTGAAAATGACTCGAGAAAAATATTGATCTCATCTGAATTATTTATAAGTGATTAAACATAATTTTGAATTTTTGTATACTCATCAAATACTGAAGAACTTCCATGTTATACAAGGGAATCCAACATGCAAGGATGTTTAGAGTTTCCTAGCCTAGTAGATCTAACCATCTACCTGATGACCTTAATGAAGAAAGTGTCATAAGTCTAGGGATCATAGTACATGATGCCCAAAGACAAATGTTATATTATTATGTATTTTATACATGGTATGTATAAAGAATAAATATAGTAATAATATTAATGATATAAGAAAGAAGAAAACACTTCATCTATTATTATTTATTACTAAAAGATAATAAAAAGTATATTACCTACAAAGTTCTAAATAGGAACTAGTTAAAAGTTCCTAAGTTAATGTATTAAAAATACCTAAATTAAATAAAAAAGGATTAAATCAAGAAATCAAGGATTCTTGATTTAACCGCCCTTTTGACTGAAAAGTCTGTCTATAAAGTCCCAAGCTAAAGAGAGGCTTGGGGATCTCATCATTTCTTTTGGAAGTCATTATTCTACTTGCTAATTCTCAAGAGAGTTCTTGGAGAACATTTCCATAAGAGGAAGAAGGAGAACTAATCCAGACCTGATATACAAACTAAGGCAACCTCACCTTAGGATCTCTAAGCTACTTGCATGTTGGAACCAACTCGGGGGGATCCAGATTTAAACCAGGAACGGTTCCGGGTCATGGTTGGGTGGAATGTGGTAGTTACCAAGTGATTCAGTCATCTATACAGAGGTCATATCTGCCCATGAATTGTTAATGTTGGGTAATTGTGTGTGTAGGTTTCAACCATTAAAGGAGCTATAATTTACAGGTATGAGGTTTTGAACTACCTATTTCAATTCCTAGAATAAATGCTGGATAAATTATGCAAGGGTTTATATTAAATACTCTAACCCTATGTTTTATTGTTTTTCCTTGTCAAAATTCTTCTAGGGTTTACAAATTAAATTATAAACCCTAGGTTGTAAATTTAATTCCTGTTTCAAGATTTATGGACGATTTTGTCTCCATATTACTTCTGTATGCTCTTTTACACCTTAAACTTCGTTCTCTTAAAAATTAGGTTTTATTTCTAAAAACAGGGCCTATATGTTTTAATTATGTAGAAACCCTATTGGCATATTTCATATTGCCAGTAGAGCCTTGCTTATATATAAGACTAGGATCAATTCCAGCTTTAAACAAAACTAATTATAGATTTTAATAAACTGATATGTTAGAAATATAATCTAATGAACACTTTACATATGTTATATCAAGTATAAAATCAAACTATAAATACTAATTTTAACAATATTATAAACACAATATTCTTTATCCAAGTATAACCATAAATTTTAAAGTAACCAAGCTAAGATAAAAACCATAAATAAACGCATGCTAAACATTAGCATTCTTCTCAAAACCAAAATAACCATAAATCGACTAACAATCCAAGTATCGAGACCATACAGATGGTCTACGATTTAATACATTATAAATCCATTACATAATTAATAATTCAAACCATATAATATTAAAATCCACATAACAAATCCACATAACATAAATTTCATGTCATAAAATCAAAAGTCCAACCTGATATTACTTACAACAACCAATTAAAAACAACCTTAAAATCCTTATAGTAATAATTTAAAAACCATGTAAATACGCAGAGGTCGTAGTATCGATCCATGTGGGCGTTCAAGCCCAAATCGCATGCCATACAACTCAATGCCCAACATAATAAAACCACAATAATATTACATACACAGTAATCACTTAACACCCAAGGTGTTTGCACAGAGGTCGCAGGATTGAATCCTATGGACACTTAAATTCCCAAATCGCATTCCATATTTTATAAATCCTCATCTCAGAAAACGACCCAGGATCGAATCCTATAGAGCCTCGTTTTTTTCTACAAAGCTATGTTGTACTATTTACACGCGGGCTATAAATAAAACTGAATCTTTTACATAGAGGTCGTAAGACCTATTAAAATTCTTATACATTGTAACCCATGGCCTCGGCCCCATATATAACCAACAATCAACTAAATTAACTATGTAATACTTACAACCCCGTCAAACGAAATAACCTACAACATCAATTGCCAACGCAAGGTTTACAACCACATACGACATTACATTCCATTTACGCATTATAAAACAAACTGTAAAGTCCAAATCTATTTCGCTATAACAACTACAATGGTGAGTGCCAACACCATTCACGAAGAGGCCCCAAAGCCATCAACGCTGACTGTTAGTCATTCTTTTAACCAATACAACCAACGAAGGATAATTCCACATAAACTACATGAATAATAACCATGGAATTAAACACAGTAATTATACATTGAACTCAACGCAACATAAAATTATAAATGCAGATCGTTAAGCCATCACCAAGTTTACACAGTCACTACCTTTAACCATTGCACCATTGCAAGAAATGGTGCTACCCATTGCACTTAACATAATCGCATTTACACATTCATTTCTTACGGCCTTGCACCATTGCGAGCAATGGTGCTGCCCATGGCTAGAACCATAACCAAAAAATTATTTATAAAATGCACAGAGCCTGTCATGGAGACACTCAGGGCTCTTCGATACACAAAGTGCCATACATTAATCCCTCTCCATCTTAATAACTCAGTCCGAAGGAAAAAGAAAAAACCTGACTAATGAAACCCAAAAGGCTATGGCATTTTCTAGTACGTAGAGCTCGGTTAAGTTATAGACAAACCCCCAAAACCCAAACGCATCCATTGAAACAAGATGCAAGCAAACTAACCCACGAAGAGTGACACCCAGTCGCATCCACGATACCATAAGAGGAAACTAGTAAGGACTTGCATAGTGGGCTTACTAAGGAGGATGGAATTGCTATGGTTTCACCCATGAGCTACGACCCACCCCTTCACTCGCCCCTCTGCAACCCTGCAACAAAACAGAGCCAAATCGTGAGAAGTATGAATAGTATCCACGATCAAACCAACAACGATGCCAATGAAAAACCGGACACCATCTTACCTGTCTGTCAAAGTATCACCATCGCCTTCCCTCACGCAGAGCAGGAGCAGAGAGCAAACCACCAAGAAGCAAAATGCCAAACCAAGGCTTGGGCCAAGCCCTAATCTTTCCCGCCACATCTCCCAAGGCACATTGAAAGCGCCACCCTGGACAGCATTAATGTGCACCAGCCTCGTAGACATATAGTTGGCATGAACTATATCGTAAACCTGCCACCCCAAATGTTAAACATAAGCTTTAAACCCTTGCATGTTGCAAATACCATAGGCTATAAGCCTTAGGACCATGTGCATCGAAATCTTAGGCCTTAATTTCATTTTATACATCGTATCATTTTATAAATGATGTCATTTAACCGATATCATTTTGATACATGATATCATTTGCCTAACTTTATATCCATTAATTTCAATCCTTTTATAATAGATAACATTTTTTTACTATTAAGTCACAATTATTTGATCCAAAAAATTATAGAATTCCTATTTATTATTAATAATTATACAATCTACACCTAGCTCTTTGGAAAAATCTATATACTTAAATACTTTCTATAGGTGTATGAATAATATTTTAACAAATATGTTTATTACTTGAATTTCTTTTTAGAATGGTAGTTATTCCAATGGATTTTAATCCTTATGAGCCATTATAATATATGATCTATAATACTCTCACTTCTTTCATTTTCAATATCCTTGCCCCCCCCCCCACACACATATGCTACTATAAGAACCCCTACAAAGAAAACATTGTCCTTTTATTTTTAAGCTACTCATTAACAATGCTATTGACAAAAAATACTTGCAATTAGTATCTCAACAAATCAATTTGTAGAACTTCAATACATAAACATTCCTTTATCTAGTTCACAACTAAATCAAAATGAAACTAGTTTCCTACTAAAACACTATATAAATATTAACATAAATCAATTTATTTTGCTGAAACCATACTGTGTTCTTGATTGTACCTACATATAAGTGGGCCTAATGAGTGGGCCTAATGGTTAAGAGCACGTGTTTCCTCCTAGATGGTCACATGTTCAAAACCAAAAGGGTGTGCAAATGGGGATATCTTGTCCCACAAACAAGGGGTTCTCATACACCAATTGATGTATACTGCATACATGCCAATAAATTAATTCACATCATGCAATAACTAGCAAATGAGTTAATATAAAGTTATTGTTGTTAATATCACAACTTCGAGTTATCTCGTTTGTTTGCTTCCAAATGAAGTTAGACTAGGGGCTTATGCACATCAACAACTCCCAACTACCACATGGAGTTCAACTATCACATGAGTTGCACATTACCTAACTTATTGTTCTCGGTGCATGGTTTCACTGCAATAAAGGTTGACTTCTTGGGCTAAGAAATGGAGTTCATCTAAATTTAATTTAATAGGTATATCACTATTGGAATAATCTAATAGTTATCCAATATAACCGCAATTAGAGTTGAAATTACAACTATTAGTTGATCTAATATTTATCCAATATAACCATGGTTAAAGTTGAAGTTAAGCCGACAATTGTAGAACCATTGGGGTTAAGCTAATAGTTGTATCTAATAGTTACCAATTGCAATTCAAGTAAAATTCATGATTGGAGTTGAAGTTAAGCTAATAGTTGTATGGATTTAAGCTATTTTTTATTTTTTTGAAATTCTTAATTATGAATTTGGACGACGCTCATAGAATCAATCTGGATAGTACACTTGTCTCATTCTCGCCTATAGATGAAAAAACATAGATGGTAGTCCACTCCAAAATTCTAAGATATATACGCCTATGAGCATAATTAGCTAGATACCCAACTATGAGATGCATGAGTTTATTAAGAGTTTGGAGGAGTTTTTATTGCAAGAAATTTGCGCATTATGCTAGATATTGCAGAAAGAAGGAAGTAGATGCTAGAAAACAATCTGCAAATCTTACTGAGAAATATGACGACAAAAATGATTCAGTTCTTATTACATGTAATGTTTCTTTTGAAAATTCAAATGATGTATGGTTTTTAGACAGTGGATGCCGTAATCATATGTCTGGAAACAAGGAGTTGTTCACTAAGTTAGACAGCTCTGTACAGTCTGAAGTAAAACTTGGGGATGATAATAAAGTATCAGTGAATGACAAAGGTATGATTAATGTGTTTTCCAAAAATGGAGATAAAAAGCATATTAATGATGTATATTTTGTTCCAGGCCTAAAATGCAATCTAATCAGCATTGGACAACTCATGGAGAAAGGGTATAAGGTAATCTTCAATCGTGATATGTGCACTATTTCTGACAAATATCCTAGAAAAAGATTGATTGCAAGGGTTAAAATGAATAAGAATAGGATGTTTCCTCTTAAGATGAAGAGTGAAATTTAGAATTTTATGAACTCTTATAAAGCTCAAAGTCTAGATCAGTCTTGGCTTTGGCACTTGAGATATGGGAATTTGTATTTTGGAGGATTAAGTCTGTTGCAGAGAAAGAAAATGGTTAGAGGGTTGCCATCAATTGAACATCCAACAAGCTCAGGTGAAAGTTGTATCTTAGCAAAACATCATAGAGAAGCCTTTCCTAGAGGCACATCTTATCGAGCAAAAAAGCCTTTGGAGATAGTTCATACAGACTTGTGTGGGCCAATGCAAAATCCATCATTGGCTGGAAATTTGTATTTTCTAACGTTCATTGATGATTACAGCTGAAAAACATGGGTATATTTTGTAAAACAGAAATCAGAAACCTTTGAAGTGTTCAAGAATTTTAAAACTCCATGAAAATGAAAGTGGAAAGTTCATCAAAGTGTTGAGGTCTGATAGAGGTGGTGAATATAAGTCAAATGAATTCATGGAATTTTGCAATCATCACGACATTAAGAGGTAGTTTACCGCCCATTATACACCACAACAAAATGGTGTCACAGAAAGGAGAAATAGGACAATTATGAATATGGCAATAAGTATGTTGAAGGCCAAGCATTTGTCAAATGAGTATTGGGAAGAAGAAGTAGCGTGTTCGGTCTACATTTTGAATAGGTGTCCTACAAAAAGTGTGCTGAATAAAGTACCTAAAGAAGCTTGGAGTGGTAAAAGTTGCAATGTTTCACATTTGAGAATATTAGGGTGTGTGGCATACTCCATGTACCTGAAGAAATTAGAAGAAAAGTGGATTTAATCGAAGTGAAAAATGTATCTTCATTGGGTATAGTGAGAATTCTAGAACATATAAATTGTATAATCCGATTACCAAGAAGCTAATTGTAAGCAAAGATGTGGAATTTAAGGAAGAAGAAGCATGTGATGGAAGCGCTGATGAAACTGTTACACATGGAGCAATTTTACCTCATGATGAAGATGATGAAGAAGTTGTACAAGATAGACAACAAATTCCACAAGCACAAGTTCCAGCACACAAACATGCATCAAACACATCAGGAAGGAATTGAACACGTCTCAATTCACCTCAAGCAAGAATACCAAGAGATTTCATGCAAGAAGAGCAATCTGGACATGGAGGCCAGCATACATCAAGTTCACAAGTAAGTGATGAATCTGATCTTACACTAGCAGAATTGAGATCTAGGACTAGAGGACAACAAACTAGAAGCTTGAAAGAAATTTATGAACAACATGATGAAGAATTGGACATAAATTCAAACTTTGCATTATTGGCTTATCAACCAATTAATTTTGAAGAAGCAATTAAAGATGATGCATGGATAAAAGCTATGGATGATGAAATAGATGCTATAAAGAAAAATGAAACGTGGGAATCAGTAAATTTATCTGAAGGTAAGGACTGCATAGGTGTAAAATGGATCTTTAAAACAAAACTGAATGCCGATGGAAAAGTTGAAAAATACAAGGCTAGGCTTGTGGCACAAGGTTTTAGTCAACAGTTTGGCATAGATTATAATGAGACTTTTGCAGTAGTAGGAAGACTTGATACTATTAGACTGGTCTTAGCTATTGCGGCACAAAATAATTGGAAAGTATTTTAGATGGATGTAAAATCTGCATTTTTAAATGGGTATTTAGACGAAGAGGTTTATGTAAAGCAACCAGCTGGTTATGAGATAAGTGGACATGAAAATAAAGTATATAGGTTAAAAAGGCATTATGTGGGCTAAAACAAACACCAAGAGTGTGGTACATCAGAATAAACTCATACTTGATAAGTAATGGATTCAATAGATGTGCTAGTGAGCCTACATTGTACACAAAAAGAGATCAACAAGGAAAAAGTATGATTGTATGCTTGTATGTTGATGACTTAATTTTCACTGGAAATTTGTTCATAGAAGCTTTTAAACAACAATGAAAACATAATTTGAAATGACAAATTTGGGAATGATGAATTATTTTTTTGGGATTCAAGTTGATCAATCTGAAAATGGAATTTTCATATGTCAATCTAAGTATGCTAAAGATGTATTAAGAAGGTTTGGAATGATGAACTATAAACCAGTGTCAACACCTATAGCAACATGAACTAAACTAAGTAAAGAAGACAATGAACCCTTTGTAGATCCAACACAGTTCAAGAAATTAGTTGGAAGCTTGATGTACCTAACAGCAACAAGGACAGATATCATGTTCGCAGTGAGCCTAATTTCCATATTTATGGAATCTCCAATGAGATCTCTTTGGCAAGTTGGAAAAAGGATCTTGAGATATGTTTCAGGAACAATAAATTATGGAATTTTGTATTCAACAGGTCCAGATTTCAAATTAGCAGGCTATACAGACAACGATTTTGCAAGCAATATAGATGATAGGAAAAGCACAACAAGTTATATGTATAACGTTGGTTTTGATGCAGTTTCATGGGCATTAAAGAAGCAACCCATAGTGACCATCTCATAAGCTAAAGAAGAATATGTGGCAGCCACGTCAGCGACATGCCAAGTAGTGTGGATGCGAAGAATTTTGTCCGAGTTGTTGCATGAGCAAGAGGAACCAACTGTGATCTTTTGTGATAATAATTTTGCAATTGCATTATCAAAAAATCAAGTATTCCACGAAAGAAGCAAGCATATAGAACTTGATATCATTTCATCAAAGAACTTGTTAACAACAAAGAAATTAGTTTGAACTTTTGCAGATCAAAGGAACAACTAGCAGATATATTTACTATGCCTCTAGCAAAAGAGTCTTTTGAATTCCATAGGGAGGATCTTTGTATTATTAAAGCTAAATAGGTATAACTGAAGTTGAATGCTGCATATCAAAATTTTGCAGACTAAATATCATATTTTGTTTTTTGGGTTGTAATTAAGGGGGAGATTGTTGGCATTAATTAGAACCATCCACCACTATCATATCCAACTATTGCTGTCACATTTTCCAGCTATCATAGTTATTGCAAATGTGAATTATAATTGCGTAAAGAACAAGTTGGCTTGCAAAGGAAGCCTCGAGAAGGGATAGGATTTATTTTGTTGTAGATGTTTCCAGAAAGTGTTGGATATGGCTCGAAATTACTGAACCGACTACCCATTTGTGAATGTTTTAATGTACCCAGTTTTTATGCAGTTTAATGTTATGCAATTAACCAGAAAATATTTGGGAGTTTTATGATTTTTTGAGTGTTGTAGCACATATTTTCTTGTTTGTTGTTTGCTTTTGACTCTCAGGGAAGAGGATCACAGGCTCACAGTCAGTGATCAAATTTGAAGGGTGGGTCTTAATTTCAATTGGAAGGGAATTTATTCTCTTAGCCCTTCAAAGATGAAGGGAAATATAAATAATTGTCCTTTAATTGACAAGTACAAATTAACTAAACCTTTTCACCAAAAAAAAATGCAAAAAACAAATATTGTTTTTTCAGCGCTTGTTGTGATAGCATACATGTATGTGATGGATGGGCCCAAGTCAATTGAATCCTTGCAACTCACTGTATGTCTAAGTCTCAACACTCCTTTTAAATTGAACCAGAATACCAAAAAAAGTTTATTAATGGCTAGATTTGAGAAAGTTATAGGTGTGTGTAATTAAGTGCTTGGGGCTCTAAAATTTGTTGTGTTTTGTACCAGTCCACGGTTCACTAAATCGATAGTCATCGGTAGGAATTTAAATTATTTAATGAAAACAATTAATGTGTATAAACTCTATGCCTAAACCATTTTCCATGATGATGCAGGCCACTACCCTCTTTATTGTCTTACCAAAAGGCATGATAATGAGGAATAAGACCTAAAATTATGGACTTCACCTTCAAAGAATGCCTTGAAATCACATTGGTAAGGAGTGATAAGAAGATTAGAACCATCCAACGTGTCAAATATCAGTTGATAGTGTTAATTAAAGACTTATAAGGTAAATTTATTATAATACTTATAGTTGTATCTTACTCTTTGCATATTGACACATTTAATATTTTATGGTTGTCTTTGGGCCTTGACCCAATTTGTATTTTAAGGTGAGGATGTGCAGGCATAATAATCCTTAATTATGACTATGAGATGAGGATTTAAAGAGAAGAGGATGTAAAGACAAGTAATTTTTATATGTATTTTGGTAGTGCCGAGGACAAATGTTGTGAGAAACCACAAATGTTTGGAAGGACTAAGCGAGATTGCATCACGATCATGGCACGCATCAAATTGAAGACTATTCTTGAGCCAACAATTGTTTTTTAAACTTTATTAATAACTATTGTTTCTCCATATCACGTGCCTAATGACACCTCTCTATAGCAATGTATAAATCGACTTCTATACAGTTTGTGACCCTAGCTACATGTCATTATTTTTATTTGCATGAAATCGAGTGTTCTTTATAGTTGCTGTGAGTCCATGATATTCATGCAAGAAATGAAGTCTTGTAGAGGAGAACTTACCAAACCGACCTTTTGAATTTCATTTTGACAAAAAAAGAGTGGACATTGGTAGCAAGGTTCACATAGGTAGTAGGCACAAATTTTTGAGCTTGTTTCACGCCTAGTAGTAGACTAGTAGTTGATATTTTTTGTTATAGTCATAGGTGTTGACACATTGTCACACTTTAGATTGAAACCCCAAGTGATTCGGGAGTTAGAGTCACATCTCGATGGCTAGTTCCTCGTAGTCATCAATGATTACTGGCCATGTTGCACAACTAAGCAGTGAGTGCCTGGCATGAGTGAGTAAGTGATTATAAATTATCATATTTCCAATATTTTGAATGATCAGTAGAACTTTATAGCATAGGAATTTCAACATCTTGAGAAATTTATATGGATGGATAATTTCAAATGTTGCACTTCTTTTGAAATGTTGATATAAATTATGTCGTTCTTTATTGGAAGGGTAAAATTCAATTTTTTTTTATTTGTTGGACAATTTTAACTTTACACTTCTGGTAAGGGCTAGAACCCTTTGGAAGGGATGTGAAGGGTTCAATTTTGAACGCTGCTTGTAGTATAATGTTTCGTACTCACATATCGACTATTATGCTCTCTATGGCTACAGTTATGGCTTCCATTTACGTTGCCGGGTGGTATGTTTCTTGTTTAGGGGAATTCAGTACAAAAAAATGATACTTATGGATGATTGTCCTTTTTTTCGTTTTCCAGTGGAGTTGTTATGTGGAGGATTGCCTTATGTAGTGGTAATTTAGTTTAGCATGATCAATTGTTATGAATTTACCTTTTAAGTGCCATTAATTTGGTGAGAACTTGTGCTTACCAGTTCGTGCCAGGAGTCAGAGGGCAAAATTTATCTTTCTAAGGAACTTGACAGGAGATTAGATAAATTTCCCTTGCTTCCATGTCAATTTGCATTTTATATTAGATCAAGAATGCATCCTTAATTCATTACTGCACACGAAAAATCTACATCATACAGCTTTGCGCTATTGGGTCATGGCATAGGTATGCAAGTGAGTAAACTAGCTAGTTGAGGAAGTGCGAACAAATGACTGAGAACGATCCTGTAGATTGAAAGGCACGGTAGAAATGTGAAGGGTTCATATCTCGATCAACATCAGATCAACGCTCCATGCCACATGCCCCAATTTGCAGAAACAATTTAATGTTATTTGAGGAACAATGTGTTAAATTTTATGCTAAGTTGTAATTGATGACCCAGTGGGGTCAAGAATATTTAATGTAATTCAGAATATTTTATTTATAAATAAATAAATGATGAGACAACAGCTTAGGGAAGCTGTTAAAAGAGTGTTTACTGGTTAATTAGTGGAGGAGACTGGGTGGAGAGCAAACTAACAAGTGGCAGCATCCTCAAACCACTTCCAACTGTTGCAGGTGGCAACTTCCCTATATTTGTGGTCATGATTCCCCAAGAAAGTGGAATCAGAGCAGGTGGCTCATTAAATGAAAACTGACCTAGAAGACCTAGGCATCTCTATAAAATTTCCCATTGAAGAGAGCTGAGGCTGCTCATTCTAGAGAGGATCATTCAGGGTGAATGAATTTACTCAAGAGAAATTCAATGGAGGGGATTACTGAAGTGTGTTTGAGGGGTTAACTGCTGAGACCGAACTTGTTGCATCTTCTAGGCTGAAGTTCATACTGCTGAGAGCATATTTTAATTACTGAGGTAATTGGACCAATCAGGTGACAGAGGTCTTTAATTTGTACTCTCCACCCAGTTCTAAGCAAGAAAAATAGGAACAAGCTCAGGGGTCCTAAGGAAGCATTGTCTGAGCGCTCTCCAGGAGTTTGGTTGGGAGGAACAACCTCCTTAAGCTGTTGTCGTCTTGTCATCAACAGGTTCTATTTTATTTGTTTACTGTCTTCAATGAAATATTTCTTAGTTTCTACTACATGCATGTTAGTATTTTGGGGTTTATGAAGGAAGAATAACTAAGTAATGTTAGATTTGGTAAAATTATAGATTATGATAGAAATAGAAATGAATATGTAAAAGATGGAATAGATAGAATTAAAATTCCCAAACTATATTTTTCAACACCTGACTCAGGTAGTACTCTAGTACAGCTGGGTTGTTTAGGTGAATGAGATGATTCTTTTACTTGGATGAGAACATTAACTAGATTTTACTTCATTTGTTTATGAATTTTACTATATAACAATATTAAATATTGTCTGTATTTATTTACTTCAGCTAAACTAAACAAAAAAAAATAGGTATGTAAGAGAACAGTAATAATATTATTATAAAAGTAATTCTAGTATTAGTATTCTGATAAAATATAGATATTATGGTTTAACATTTAAACATAAGTAAAGTAAGTAGGCTAGCATCTAAAACCATGTAAAAATGAATTTGTAAAACATTTTATAACGTTGAAATTCCAGACACCGTGTGTCTTTGTCTAAGACCAAAGGATTCTTCTATAATCCTTTTGAAACTACAGAAAATACTAAAAGATAATCATATCCTAATTTTCAAGTATGCTGCATTAAAACCCTAATTATTTTCTTAACTAAGAATTAAAAACAAACTGTAAAAATTATTAAAGAATTATTAAACAAACAGAGCTAGCATCGAACTAATAATTGTAGGTAATACTATCATCTATTTCCTATTATTAAACAGAGCTAAGAGTTCTTTAATATAAATAAGGATATTATTAAACTGTAGGGTTTTTACAATGATTAACCTTTCAAAAGGCAAAACCAGAGTTAACCATCATCCTTAAAAAACACAGTGATCTTCCCATAAAAACTGCATTAAAAAATCATTATAATATAGGGTATTAATGAAAACATTACATATACAAAATTTGGACAAAAATAACCAATATTAAATTAACCATTCGCAAATACAGAATCCTTTTTTAAGGATAGGCTTATATCCTTTAGAGTCGAAGGGTCGAATATCAGGCCTGCTAATAAAACCAAGTATGCACAAAATCTTTTATATTAAACCGTAACAAAATATATTACTGACAGGAGAATTGAAATCCAGCTCACATTATAACCCTGATTGTTTTCACAGTCTTCCATTACTAAGTTCACTGTAAAAACTAAAGTAACACTAGACAGAGGTCGATCAGCCTCTCTGAGCTTAGAGCTGGGCTCTTTTTAAAATATAAACAACAGCATTTACATTGCTTAGGCCATAAGGCTAAAAACTTCTTATAAAAACCATATTTACATCACGGCTTCAAGAGCTTGTGTTACCCAGCACGAAGTATCATGAGGGTTTTAAATAAAACATGGTCATACAATAAACAAGCTATAAATCATAACCAACAGAGAACCAAAGCTGTGTATTCACCCACAGGAACCACTTCCAACAACCAAAACCGCATGCAGGAAGAACCCTCGATGGGACCGAGGCTTACCAAATGGAAGCCCACGAAAAGACTGGTGTATGAGCTCATTTTTCCATCCACTGTTTGAAGCCAGTAGCAGGAACCTGCAAAACCAAAACAAAACATCATTTAAACTCTGTTTACATAAATGGTAAAAAACCCTAGTATGGATAATCAAATGTAAAGAGAAATGGAGATAGGTAAAGTTTACCTCGGAACTGAAAGTCGAAACCAAGAAGAGATGGCCACACCAGAGCGATGGCACCGAACCGAAAGGAAATAGCCCTTGAAGTCAAATTTGCGATAAAGAAAGCAAGGAAACCGACTCAAGTTCACAATGCAGAAGCCATGGGTGAGCAGTTACAGGAGTAAGACAAATACAGGCTTCGGGCTACTTGGAGAAACCAACAACCACACTCGTAGTGTATTCTTCAACACATAGGAGAAACCAAATGATAATTTACGATACCCAACAATCACATTACAACATTGCAGGAGAAATGCCCAACGATAAAGGAGGTTACAGGCCTGTCATGGCTGTGAGCTCACAGCTTGGCTAACAAGGAGAAGAACCTGTGGTCCAAAAATGCAAAGGAGTAGGGTTTGCAGTGTTATAAGTCAACCAACGAATGGAGGAGACCCTATCCACGTGCCCTTCCAAAAATCTCAACAAGTGTGGGTCGAAACCTTAATTCAACGCTGCACAAAACGTTATAAAAACCTATCTTTGTAAATACAGAATAACATATGAATGCTAATGATAAGGTTCATGCCATCGATTATAATATGCCATGGAAACTAATATAGTATAGGATTAAAACTTATAAGAATTGCTTGTCATCATTTCGACTACATCATAGTAGTTGATAGGTAGGTAATGCTACCTTAGAATATAAGTTAACTCAGATATTATAACTTAAATACTATTAGGTTATAAGTTATCATAGTTATTATAACTTGAAATAATAATTGTATTATGGTTATAATTTGAATACTATGAACACAACTTGGTTACTATTTGATCCAAGAAGATTTTCATGCTTGCAAACAAGTTGAACACGTTTGGTATTGTTTTAGAACTAGTAAAAGAAAATAGGGAATAGATATGACATAGTTTATGACTTTTGTAAACTGGAAAAGCCTTAAACTTCTCAACACAGAATCTTGATGCTGATAAATGAGGGAGTCTTCAAGAAAACTAAAGACTAACATTATTGGAGAATTTTCTCATAAAAAGTCTAATCACTCATTGTTAACTTTACAACCGAAAGAAAATAGGAACTTGGTCATGCTTAAAGGGAAGGACACATTGAGTATTGAAGTAAAAATAGCTGTGAGATCACTAATCAGTCGAAGTAAATATGAATCAAAACCATGAGCTCTACGCTCACTATGGGAATTTATAAATGACCATGTACTATAAACTTTTGAAAGATAATCATCATACGACTGAAGGAACCTTGGTAAGAACTTGCTCTTGTATTCTAAAACATTGATTGTGTTTTTTGATGAAAAGTCAGTATTGCTTCAGTTATAAATACTTTCATAAATTCAGAACAACAAAAGAGAATTTTACTTTACCTCCTCGAAGACTAGCAGCTTATTTTAACCTTTTCTTATACTAGCATCTTAACATGCTAGGAAAGTACTTTTGTCGACGTAATTTAAAATAAACACCTACAGGATCCTACGCTTTCCTGCTAAACCTGTAAGAACCAGCAGTCCATTTGAGTTAGTAGAATGCTAAGTAAGCCCCGATCTCAAACAAGATTTCTTACCTACTTGACAAAAGTAAATCATCAGTATATCTAGCAGCAACTAAATTCAAGTCCTATTTCTAACTCTGTAGAAGTTAAAGCTGTTAAGTCATTAATAGAATTAACACAAATGTTTAAGATTACATCCTTTAGTTATAGATTCTTTTAATGAAACAAACCCTTAACCTTTTATAAACTGTTTCATTTTCCGCTAACCATTAGTAGTTACTTAGCTGCGACCTTAGACATTTTATGTCACTTTAAAAATTTTAAATTTTTACGAAATTTTGGGTTATTACACTCCAGAGGAATTCCGCTAGGAGAATAGGAGAGGAGGCTAATGGAAGTAAATGGATACAGAATCCTGTCTTCATATCATCCTATTCATTGTTGAGTCTGTCGTCGAGTGAATTTCGTTGAGATCCAACGATTGAGGAAGATTCTGCTAGTTGAAGTAGCACGAAGCACAACACAGAAGATGGACACGGAATAGTAGTGAAATCCAGCTTAAACACCCATTTGAATTTTGCCCTTCATTTTGTCGTGTTTCTAACTATTTATTAATATACATATAAATAGAATCTAAATATTTATTATATAAATTAAAAAAAATGAAAGGGGAAATGAGATAGAATGAATGCCTGTTTTATTTTCCTCATTACGCGGGAGGGTCTCCTTACTAGATCTTGTGATGGAGCCTAAAAATACCCCACATGTGAAGCATGCACTCCGTCGAAGTCCTCTTTGACGTGTCGCGTCATTAAAATCCTAGTTCACCTTTCCAAGAGCTCTATTAATTGATCCCGAGACCACAACTTAACCGATAAGTTAAATCAACAATAGAGAAGACTTTGTTATAAAGTGAAAGATAAATTGCATGCTATGTAAAATGTTACAAACGGAAAAAAAAAAATCACGTAGATGAGTTAAAAAAGGAATACATTCAATATCATTTAAATCCCAATGAGTTGAACAAAAAATGTAATTATTACAAAGTGATTTCTTTTAAAGGTTCGATGTAGTCAAGTATACATTCATACATCTACTAATTATAACAAGATCCATGTGGTGTCAATGTCCCCGACATTGCCAGCTGTTTTTTTGTAGAAATTTGTAGCGAGGATGAATTTGGTTAGAATTAAGGACAATTGGTGGATGATTCTTAGACTTTTGTTCTTTAGACAATTAAACTTCAAGAAAAACACTCTATTTTTATATTTATTTGCAGAATTTGTAGCAATGTAACAGTTCTATAGATTATCAACATATATTTATATTCCTCATTGTCATGAAATTACGAAGATCTCAAGATGAGGTCCTAGTGAGTTCCTTGGGTTTGCCAACCAATATTTTGGTTGATGATTACCACCATCCTACATCTGAAAAATAAAGAAAAAGAGGATAAATCTACAGGATGGTGGTAATGCACTAGTAAAAATTACAAAGGAATGAGATTAATGACATGAAATACTGCAAATTGATTAACATGAAATACTACAAAAATTTGTACAACATTGAAAAACAAGTAAGACATGACAAAATATGTGTGCCGTCGTGATTTGACCCAAACTAATGTAGACCTTGGATTCAAAATATGCAAATTTTTAACACTTCATAGTCAATAAGTGAATTCATAACCAAATTTAAAATAGCTAAGTGAATATTGGCTATCACCATTGGTATTGGATTCAGAATCATCATCAATTTCAAAACCGGAATGGTAGTCTTTACAAGATTAGGTTAGTATGAAAAAAAAAGCAAAAGAATCAAATTCAATTCATAATGAAATGAACAGAATTACATTTTACAAGATGTATGTGTGACTTCTGAAAACATTTCTTATTTCAGCATCCATGTTAGCAAGTAATCAAGGCCCTTGCCAAATCTCTCTCATTACAAGGTAAGCATGCATAACCATACAATACATGTATCATTAATAAAACCATGATAAACTATATGTTCCACGCAACAAAGATCATCCATGGTTCCCTATATTAAGAGAGCGTTTCTTACGTATCATTAACAAAACCATGATCAACTATATGTTCCACACAACAAAGATCATCCATGGTTCCCTGTATTAAGAGAGTGTTTCTTACGTATTTGTAGTCATCGACTCTTCGTCGGTTTAGGCGCATCAGATAAGGTGACGTTTTACGTGTCCGAGCCGGATGATGGAAGGGAAAGAAAGTACGAGTTTGAAACTAAGGACACCTACAATATTTTCTTAACGCTTTCAAGTCGTTCTTGCGCCAAACTGGAACTTGTAGGGCCAAAGTTTTGCAACTATAAAAACCATTCAAGGAAGTCATTCTATACATGGCTCAAAATAGATTATTAGTGTTATTAGGATTAATTAGCTAAATAAGAGCCTAAATATCCCATTTCTTTGGACTAGCTAGAGTGGTTGAGTGCTTTGAGCTTCAAGCAAAAGGTTTAGGGATCAATACCCCAGGAGGGCTTCCTCTGGTGTCTCACTCAATGTCCCTGCCAGGTTAGGCAGCTTGACAAAAGTCGGCTCAAAACTCTACAAAACTCAACAAATACAAAAAACTAAATTAGAATGAGATTGAAAACTAAAAAACTAAATTAATTTAGAGTTTTGATTAATAAATTAAAAGATGTATTAGATGTTACAATGAAAGTGTTGTCTGTATTTCCATTTTAAGGATAAAATATTAGCAAACTTTCCATGGCACATAAACTAAACATTCAATATCATTCAAACCCTAAAATTATAAACTATAAAGGCAAAAAGTGAAAATTACTGAAAATAATAAGGATCATCAGGAGATAATAAAAAAACAAATCCACTTACAAAGAGACCTACAATGCTTTATTCATAGCACTATTATAAGAAAACAAGAAAATAAAAAATATATGGCATTTTACCCCTAAATTCGAATATCTGAACCAAACTGACAACCCTTTAAAACAATATGCAACATTAAAAACAACAATCAAATGAATGCACTTGCAAACATGAATGATTGAATTATCAATCTCCACAATACAGTTCGAGTGGATCCATTTGAAAGCATCGCATTGCATTAACAATCATTAGCATCCTTTAATGTCCAAAACAAAACCAAAAATATTATAAAACTTTCAAGAATTCACCTAAATATTTGCAAAATCTTTACAAAGAATTTATGATATAATTATTTATAATTGTTTTATAAATGTCCAAAATTTACACAACTGTACACTATTCACAACTAATTGCAAAATTTATTAGAAAATTTCAAATTACACAAAATGTTCAGGGAATTTCTAAATTAACAAAATTACTTAAATATTTCACGGTACTTTAAACTATGCATAGAAAAAATAAATTATATGTAGTGTTTCCTCTAAATTTTAGACTTTTCATGAGTTTTTATAACATCATGCAAGATACAGAATAATGTGAAACCTAGGCATAGGAATGATCATAGTATTGCACACTTTTCTTTGAAATAGGCTATAGGGATGAGCAAGGACAGCGCCAGGAGGTCCAGAGAGAAGCAGAAAACCACTTGATTCATTCCCAATGTCAGTGCCAGCTTCGTTATGATGTGATAGCCTCCATAATTCACTTGCACTAAAGCCATCACAACATGTGCCTTCCAACCCTCATACGCCATGGATTTTTCCTGGTGAAGAACAACCAGGAAGTAACAAGAAACCCTATTTAGATGGCACATTTACTGTTACCGAAGCAGGAAGCAATTCATTGATTGTAGGATAATCGGGCTAACCCATCTCAACCATCAGGAAGTAACTACAGAGCGAGCTAGCAACACCAGCTCAACTTTACTGGAGAGAAAAGAATACAACCAACTTTACTGGAGAGAAAACTAGCAATACCAGCATCTCCTTGTGCCATCGTGAACCGGAGGTTCCTGAGATCGAGATTGAATTTCTACTATCTATTTAAAGGATCAACTATCTATGATGGAGGATGGGTAAGCCTAAGATTAGAGGATGGGAACTCCATAATGCAGCTGAGGATGGGTAACTAGTCTCAACTATTGATGGGCGAGATCGAGTAGTTGATCCAGTTGGTGAAGCAATTAAATACCCCATAACATATCTAGTCACAGAGGCGAAGGTAGCTTACCTATAATGTATAGGGGATGGTGGAACAAATGGAAATTACACTGAGCGAGATGAAGAATATAGATCTTTGGGGGTATTGCAGCTTCTCCAGGGGGATAATTTGATTTATAAGTGGCATCTGTAGCTCTTGACCAGTTTAAACGGTCATGATCATATGCATGAATGCCCTCCATATTAATATCATATTTTATAGCTAAAAGGCTCACTATTGATCCCCTCACCTTAGTTGTTGTGGCATCCCCCATTATTGCTACCATACATAAAAAGAGACCACAACAACAAAAATAAAATACTAAAACACTCAAGGAAGGAGCTAACAGGCTTCAACCAGATACCTTAGTTTGCACCAAAATATCGAGTAGTGTATTAGCCAATATCGAATAGGATTAAATGTTTTGGCTAAAAATTTAAGTGTTTAGGCCTTAAATGTTTTTAGGATTAAAATAGCAAGGAACATATGCAAGAAGTAATGAAAAAGACAATATCGAACAGGATTTTCATTATTTCATTAAAAATGGTTTTTAATTCAATATTTGGTTTATTTTAATTCGATATTTGGCATTAAAAACAACCCTCAACCAACTTTTCTGAAGCACTAAAAACGACCCTGAACCTGGTCAGAATGTTTTAATATATTTTATTTATTTTATATCAGATTATTAATTGCCAGCATCATGGTTGTCTAATTCGTTGGATTACAAAATATGGAATATTAATTGGGATCGTGGAAATCTGAAATATTAGAGGTATTGTTTACGAGAAGCATTGCTAACATCAACCACACTGTCGGGTCTTGGGGCACAGAAACCCAAGGCAACGCCATCTCCACCAGACCAATAACAAGCTTAAAAATAGACATTTAAGAAACTAAAAAAATAAAAAATAAAATAATACACAACCTTAGTCTAACTTCTATGTTTTTTTTAAATTACTACAAATTGCTCCAAATAATCGCCCTCGACCATTCATATATATCCCCTTGTCGGAGACATAACAACCAAGAGTAAGTTAAATATTTTATATTTTGGTTTTTTTTTTAAAGAAATAATTAGTTAGAATGTTGGAATTAGTTTTTTTTAAGAAATAATTCGTTAGAATGTTGGAAATGCACGAATTGTATATATATTGTTGGAATTATACAATTCAAGTGTTTAGGGGTTTTTGAGGATATCGAGTTCATTTATATATTTAAAAATGCAATTTGAACAATAAAAAAATGGCAATTTTAATAAATATTTCATTTTCAAATTTCAACAATGAATAATCGAAAAAATCCAAAGTGTAGAACATTAAACCCAATCCATAAACAAGTAACATAAAAAGTTATATTTATAGATAAAAGAGTATTTAAATATAAAAAGAGAAAATAAAGTGAAAAGTGAAGAAAATATATATATTAGGAATATATATATCTTTTCTTTTTTATATTAGTGAAGTGTTAAATTTTAGGTAAAATATTAAGATTTTGTTTTTTCATGTGGTTTACTATTCTTGAAGATAGAGAACTTGAGTGATAACCTTAGACTACTTTGGTCTTGGACTTGAAAGCACCAACCAGTTAAGCTACCCCGAGGCTAGATAAAATATTAAAATATATCGAAAAAAATGTTAAATTTGAGATAACATATTAAGATGTTTAAATGTAGTACACTTTAAATAAGTGTTAAATTTTAGGTGAAATATTAAAATATGTTTAGAATGTCTTAAAATGATATATAAGTTTTGTAATTAAAATATTTATTGGTAGAAATTTTAATAAAAGCAAATGGAGTTTGGTGATTAAAAGAAAAGTTTATAACATTTCAAATTATAATAGGTTATTGTTATTTTTATAGTTCAATGTTATTTAAAATGAAAGGAATATTTGAGGAAAATATCTTTCTTATTTATGTTATTTATGGAAACATAATAATTATATTAATGGTAAATTCATTAATGAATGATTTATTTTAGAGTTAAATATAATTGAAACAATATACTTGTGGGACATGAAACAATATGAAATAATTGTTTTACGAGTGAAAACTTGAGGATATACCATTATATTGAAATTCAACATTAGATTTTTGTGGGACAATGATGGTGACATAATTTAGCAATTCACTTTGGATGAAAATGTTGGGGACTTTCATCTTAAACATGAACAAGAAGTTTGACGTTACAATGAAATTAAATTGAGAAGACCCATGACCATAAAACCTTAAAAATATCTAAAAGTTCATCCTTCAAGATAATTAGAAGTTATTAAAAAGTTGTAAAAATAATTTGACAAGGTTGCCATTGATATAGACAAAGAGATTTCTCACCTTACGAATCATATTCAAAGCTTGATTATAGATTTAGAAGTTAAAATGTGAAAATAAACTGTGATAAGAAACGTTGAAGCAAATTACTAGCACAAGGTATGACCCTACAAAATGAAACAATAGATATTGGAAACATTGATAGACAATGGCTTACATTCACTGCAATATCAAGAGTTAAATCTCTTTCAGGCCTTCGCATTTCTCCACTTTCTCTTCTTCTAGATACTCTCAAATGCAAGATAATCCATATGTATAATGTAGTTAAAAAGAGGAAATATTACTTGCCTCAAAGTCTCTAAAACCAAATTCTACTTGAAGCTTTTCATTGTTTGCTCTATAGATGTACTATGAATGTACAGAGTTTCTTATGATTGAATGAACAAAAATGACTGTGACTGTCTTTGTGTAAATTATAGAAATTTGGTAAGAGAAATTCTCTCTGTATCATTCTATATGAATGGATTTAAATATGACATATGAATGGACGTAATCCCTCTGTGAATCGCAGTTGAATGATCGTAGGAACATAGTTATTTGTATCAAGAATGATATCGTTTGATCGATTCGTATAATTGCAGAGATCGTAATTAAGATTTGGACGATCCAGAATAAAGGAGCAAGATAAATCAACGGTGGGAAAAAATTCATGAAGTGAACCTGCAGGGGAGATAACCGATCCCCAAGTAAAAATGAAATTTTGCACTTGATCTAAGATCAACAGTCAGGAAACATTCCACAAGAGATCAACGGTTCTCAAGAATTGCGAAAGGAAACTTGCAGGAGGAAAATTGTGGAAGCCCAATTTTTGGGAAAAGTGAAAAGATGGATATGCAATCCGATTGCGGAAAGGAGTGTTGCAGCCGCAAAGTTAAAGTGTAGTTCCACATTGATAGGAGATCAACAGATGATATCAAAGCCGCAAGAGATTGACGATGGGGAAAGAATGCACGAAGTAAAATTGCACAGGAGATAAGAGATCTGCAAAGTTTCACACTAATAACATATCAATGGATGAGATCAAAGCCGTAAGAGATCGACGACTCACAACAGTTGCGGAAGATGAATTGCGGAATAACATTTCAAAAAATTTGGATGGCACATCCGCAATTCAATTCGGAATCCGCAAATTGTGGAAAGAGGTTTTACGAAGATTTGGACAATCCAAATTAAAGGAGCAAGATAGAACAATAGTGGAAAAAAATTCACGACATCAACCTGTAGGGGAGATAACCGATCCACAAGGTAAAATGAATTTTTCAACTTGATGTAAGATCAACGACCAGGAAACCTTTCGCAAGAGATCAACGGTTCTCAGGAATTGTAGAAGGAGACTTGCAGGAGGAAATTTCCTGTGAGATCAGAGTACAATGAAGAAAAAAAAAGAAAAATAAGGAAATTCCTTCCAAATATGAAACGTTGAAAACCAGTCTTCTTCTGAGCTGCTGTGTAGTTGCACCTCTGCCAGAAACTGCGCACCTAGGCTTGTGTTGATGTGATGTTGTTGTGTGTAATAATGAGGAGGGACGCCTCCTATTTATGTTGTTTTCCCACCTAGAAATTAACTGGGCCGACTTCACTTGGGGGTGCAATAAACATTTTATATTTTATTATTTTTATTTATTCTTTTATTTTTTGCTTTTCACCCCAAGGATTAAATTGTTCTTTTCTAGAGTTTATATGAATGATTACAATAAGTTAAACTCTCGAAGGAGGACAATAAGAATAACTTCTGAAGTTGCACAAATTCTGTTAGCACTCAGAATCACACCCAAGGTTGCGGGAAGGCGGATCCCAAGGTAACAACAGAACCAATTTAGGGGAAGGAGTTGTCTTCTTTGATTCCAGAGAGGGATATCTCACAAATGTAATACAAGACCAAACATGTTGTTAGAGAATGAATAATCAAATATCAGTGGTTGAAATGAGGTAAAAATGTATCGGGTTATGGAGTCACAAATACCAAGAAAACAGAGTGGTTTGCATAAGAAATGCTTGCAAGAGCGAACTAGTACTTCGATCGCGGTCGATATGTTTTGGGTATGGTGGAAAATGAAGAACGATGACAGTCCATCAATGTAGAGCACTGCAGGGATGAATTCTACACCGAATTTGGAAGAAACCTTTGGTGGATGTCTGAGGCAATGGCCGTAGCATATGAGTATGAATTCCGAACCATTATACACTAAGTCTAAAACATGAAGAAAACATTATGTAAAGAAACAACAAGAAGTACTTGCAAATTAAGAAAGGAAAATTACAGATTATAATTGAGAAATACACAAGAATTCTTGCATTCAAATAACCAACATTCGGCTCTGTGACTTGTATTAAACAGATCAAAATATCATAAACACAACAGTTCTTATGGGTTCCAACCTTTTTCTCCCTCTGTAGGGAGCATATTTATAGTGTTTGGGCCCTTGATGCCAACCTTGAAATGGGGCCGAAATTGGTCACAAAATCAGCAACAAACTCATAACAAATTGTATCATGGCATTTTCTCCACGGGTAGCATAAAACAGAAAATGATGGAGGCAGCAATCCTGCTAGACCTCAAGAGGAGCTACTTCTTCAAAATCTCGACTCGCTTGATTACTTTACACCTGTATATTTGGTTGTAATCATGACTTAGGAATATAATAATTGGTGTAGTTTGTATTTAGTTTTACCATAATTATCAATCACCTTCCATTGGTTAACCGTTGGCACTACTAGCTTTGTCATTTTTCGACCACCGTTTTACCTAAAAGCGACTGCTGAGCCATGTCTTTAAATTTCCTGTGTTCTTGTTTGCAATCGATCAGTCTATCATGATACTCTTTCTAGGATAGCATTGGTCCTTGTTCTTCCCAAAAGAAGGGGAGCCCTCTCTTGACCAAAGGATTGAAAAACGAAGCAAATTCGTCAACTTGTTTGTGCATGAAGTTCCACTTTACTTCGACCATTTTTAAGTGATGGTGTTTGTGCACCACTCTCCTGGCCCATGTAGTGAACACAATTATTTCCTAGACGTTTCCTCGTCTGATGTCCTCTACAGTTAAACTGTTCAGAAAGTTGATTGCTCCTTCAGCTGTGTCTAGGGGTCTCTTGTTCAGGTCCAGTTTTGTCACCTGAATATGCTTTTTGGCCGCCTGTGTGTCAATTTCCTTATCATGGATGAAATCCAAATATGGTTGTATCTTGGTTGCTTCTACTATTATCATGTCCTAGATGAGTTGATTTTCCCCTTGTAGGTTTGCTTGGCCCGAATCAAGTTTTGTTAATTTGTTGTTTTTATTCTCCAATTATTAACAATGCTCTTCCAGCTTCTTTCTTATTCCTTCTTTGACATCAACCATATCCATTAGGTCCTTATTTTGTTTTCCTAGACCAGTGGTTTCTAGAGCTATGATGCTTACTTGGGACATGGCTTGGGAGAGGGCGTTTGCACCAGATATCTCAGACGATTGAACCACAGGCGCAGGCTGTTCCCAATCCGTTTCCTTTATCTCTTTTAACTCTCTTTCTAACTCGGCTTTCCTTGTTTGAAAAGTTCCCTTTTCTTCAGCCCAGAGTTCTGCATCTTTCTTCCACTGTTTTTACTTCTCTTCATGTTTGAGTAATCTATCCTTACAATTGATTAGATCGATGTTTAAGGCTTCTTTCTCCTTTTTAATTTCGGTCAACTCAATAATTTGTATAAGTCAGGTAGCTGGGATGTCTAGCTTCTTCTTTAACAGCTGGATTGTACCTTCCTTGTCCTTCAGTAACTTTTGGTGTGCTAGTACCTTTGTCTCCCGGGATGTCTGCTATCGATATATCTACCTAGATCTTCTTGATTAGATCTTGGTGGGACTTATTCTCCACCTTCTCCTTTTAGAGCAGTTCTTCAACTCTTTTCTTACCAGTTGTTAGTTTGGATATCTCCAATGTGACCTGGAGCATATCAATGTAAAGGCAGTCACTTATCCCTTGGTGTAAGTGAATCATGTCAGTTTTGGGGACCCTTTTCGGATCTACCTTTAGCTCAGGTACTCTATCTCCTGTAATCACGGCCAAATTCAACGTATCTCTGTTTTGGTCGTTGACAGTCGCTAAGGAAATACTCTGGCCCGACAATTTTTCCACTTCATCGCATAACTTCAATTTTTCCTCGGAAGCTTTTCCACCAGCTTCTCTGTACCTCTCCAATAGTTCGGCTTTAGACTTGTATTTATCTACTGCCTCCTTAGGGACATTGTTGAACGTATATTCCTGAAAGTGAAAAGTTGGGCCTTTAAATTTCATAGATTTATTTATCCCCTTATCCTTTACACTCAACATGAGCTTACCTGGTTCTTCAATTTTCATCTTCTTGGATGTTCTCTCTGTGTCTCCTTCATCCACATCCTTCTTATTTTCCTTTTCGGACACATTTTCCAAAGGGGTGATCTGTGTGGCCGTAGCCACCACACTGGAGAGGTTTTATTGGGGGTAGTTACCTGCTAGTGTAGAGGAGGTCGAATTCTCTGGCATATCTTCATCATAGTCAGCTTCTCCAAGGTACTTCATCCAGTTATCCTTCTCTACCCACCCTACCACTTTAGCATGTTTGAAAGGCTTGTTTCTATTGGCTTGCCTCCTATTTGAGATGATGTGGTGAGGGTCATAGTTGATCGTGGCCTCCATTACAAACCCTTTCTCTCTAAGAAAATTTTCAATCATGGGCAAAGCTGATTTGTTTTTAATGGTGAAGGGGCCAACTGCCCACGAAAACTTAATGTCCACTAGCTTTCTGGAACTTATGAAATGTTCATATTTGGCTATGAGCCTTTGCCTGATAAGTTCCAACGCAAACATTCTTAGAGTTAGAAATGCCGGTAGAACATACGGTTGGTGAGTAAACCCGTAAACCCTGATCACAGTATTATCTTCGGAGAGGAACCAGTCCCCTACTCTCCTTTCAGGAGATAAATACAACAACCTCTTCATCTCTGGCAGGACCCTTGGAACCCTCTTTTGAAAAAGGACTTCATATACGGGTTCCATGAGGACATTCATGAACTTACGATAATATTTATGCATGTCCTCTGTTAGAACCATCTTCGGGAGATGCATATTGTCATCATTGAAGTTCAAAAACATCTTCATAAGGAGAGACTGAAACCTGAAGGTTCTCGACTAACAAAAATTACTCAACTGGGAATTGATACTTCTAGCCAATAATTCATCAAATTGGCGACATGCAGGTGGTGAAAACTGACTCAATGTTTCTGGTGCTACTTGGCTTGAACTGAGGGTGAATATTAGACTTAATAAAGGCTCGATGACCAATTGGTTCGAGTCCATACCTAAGAACTAGCTTGCTAGGGTTATCACAAACTGCATCTCTCCGTTAAACATGTCAAATCAATGGGGAATAGAGGTTTTGACATCTGGCTTTAAACAGGTTTTGAGAAAAGCCTCATTTTGTTCAGCTGAAGACTCTCGAAAAAACCAGAGTATTTCTTTTTCATCGTACTCACTGGACATCTGGGTAAAATCAGAAGGGTTTAGCAGAGTGTTTTGGATGGTAAGGGAATTTATGGGACACAACATCCTAGACCTAGACACGTCCATTATCACACCTTTATACGGAGAATAGTTACCAACGCACCAGTCTACGAATTTTGGGAAACCAGGGGTTTGCACAATAGAGAAGTAAAAGAAAAAGGAGCCAAACACCCCATGAGTGTTGATTCCTTGCAACTGAAGGGTTTTCAATTTACTATAAGCAGACTCAGCCTCTTTATATACTAGGGATTCTTGAGCTTCCTGAAAATCGAGGCGCTGAGTTTCTAAATATTCTATTTCGGTCATGAGAAAACAACTTAATAGAGAAAATACGTACTAGGTTTGTTGAGAGTTTGATTTGGAAGTTTGTTCAAGGTGGAGCGGTCTGTACATCCTGAACCCTCGCTTTTCAATGTTGTAAAAGAATAACTGGCCTGGATGCACATGTCAAATTTTTAAGATTTTATTCCCTTATCTAACCATGCATCTTACCAATCAGATAAAATGTCAAACGTGGATTTGGGATTTAAGAGTCTTCGACCATGTGATCTTCGTCGTTGGAATTTGTACAGTCATGTTTCCCCTTTACACCCCCTGGCGTACTTTCGATCTATGGGATTTAACCTCCTTTGTCGATCTTGAAATCCTTTACCATCCTGTCGTCCAAAGTGGAGAGGTTTACTGGGTTTCGCAACTTTCGACTGAGATTTCTCCCGAGCAAGTATAGCTCGTGGAATAGCTTCTCATCGTAGATTTATATCTACCTTAATCTCTACCATTGGATAGATCTTCCCTCTAACGTATTTCACGAGCTTTGAAGCATTGTCTCCACCAAGCGTTTTAGATCGGCGGAAATCCTTTCCATTGTTGATATAAAACTCTCACAATATCAGTCGTCGAAAGCTGCCAAGGTTTAAATCATTTTGCCAATTCGAAATGTGCATTTTTGTGGTGCACTTGCAACTCGCAGAAAGCCTCTCCACCGTTGATATGCTTCATCTCTTTCTCACGACCGTCGAAATGCACTTTACCCTTCGTATCCTTCCTGGCTGGGGTCTCCTCTCTCCTCTTGCATGGCCAACATGAGGGAGCACATATATGACTCATGACTTTGGGCCTTCCTTCATTTGATAGACCGTGGCCATAGTGGGTTACTCTCTACTCATCAACTCTTGGACTCCTTCCTTAGAGCCTTTCCTTTATTTTAGAAGCCCCTCATAGCCCCCGAGGTTCCCTGTCATGAAAATTTTGTAGGCCTTGTTTCTTCCTCTAAGGGTCTAAAACCCCCTCATCTACTTGGCACAAATCAGGTGCTAAGAAGTGGATCCAGCTAGGGATGCTATCCTCCCCATGAGGTAGAAAAGAACCCATAGACCAGGTGCCGAATCCATTGGGCAGGTATCCTTATTTCGGACTTCAAAACATTTGTTATTGTTGTTGTGTATGTAAACAAGAACAAAGAAAAATATGCACAGTCATCCTCCTAGATCTTATGGCCTTCTCCTCGGGCTTCAAATATTCTCTGGGGATACCTTTTTATTTCTTGAAAACTGGGAAGTATATATAGCTATGGTACAAGTGTTTACCTCTTCTTCTTAGGTCAAGTAGTGTTTGAGAAACCGCCCATTCACTAGACCTCCCTCTAGCATGGATTTGTCTTGATATTGTAGAATGAAAGCATTTTCTCCTCTACGTGCTACAACAATGTAGGGACCTACCCACATGTGTTTAAATTTCCCATGTTTCCCTTTATCTTCATGGGGTGCGTCCCACTTCAGGACTACGTCATCAATTGAGAAATTTTCTTCTTTAACCTTCCTGTCAAAGGTATTCTTCATTTTCTCTTGATGTATTTACACGACATTGTAGGATTTTTCTCTCAACTCATTCAACTCAATGATCTGGTTTATCCTTCTCTGCATATTGTTTGGTTCATGTAGTTTCTCCTGTAGCAATCTCATCACTGACACTCCTAAATATGTTGGGAAGACCACCTCAGATCCCTATACTAGCTGGAAGGAGGACATACCAATCGCCCTTTTGGTGCTGATCCGATCAGCCCATAAGGCATACTTCAACTTCGTGTGCCAATCCCTCTTATTGTCTTCCAGTAATTTCTTAATAATCCTCACCATGATTTTTTTTGAAGACTCTGCCAGCCCGTTTCCTTGGGGGTAATAGGAGGTAGAGTGGTTGAGACTGATGTGGTATTTATGGCAGAAGTTGACCATCTTCTTAGACTTAAAATCCGTTGCATTATCTGTTACTATTCTCCTGGGGCACCCAAACCGTGCTAAGATGTTCCCCTCCAAAAAATTCATGAACACCTCATTGGTATCCCTTTTGGTGGGTATTTCCTCGATCTATTTAGTAAAGTAATATGTGACCGTCAAAATCCATCTGTGTTTCCCAGAGGATTTGGGATTTATTTCCCCAATAAATTCTAGGCCCCATTGTTGAAATGGTGCTTCCATAGATATGGGGTTAAGAGGGAGTGGGACGAGTTTCCTCTTACACTTGAAAACCTGGAAAGGGTGGCACTTGGTGATATCTTTGTACACATCAAAGAACAATGAGGGCCAATAGAAACCAACCCTTAGAATCTTGTTCGTTGTAACCTTCCAGGAATGGTGTCCCCCACAATCTCCCTTGTGAAACTATTCTATGGTCTGTCGGGCTTCGTCTTCCAAAAGGAAATTCAAGATGATACCCCCTGGATCCTTCCAATATAGATACCCATTCAAAATACAAAAAAAATTCGATTTTAATTTTATTGACCTTAATCTCGTCTTGCTCAAACCTGCACGCGCCTGTACATTGCGCAACACATATATGATGTCAGAATACTAGGGGGACGTAGAGAAGCTTGGTATTACTTGTATTTTGGCATCAAGTTGAAGTGAGTGGATGGTTAGGAAGTTCAGTTGCAAGGAATCACAGTTGGAGTTTGTCATCATTTTGGCTATCCCCTGACCCTTAACCAATTTGGTGGGCTTGATTTCAATGTCATATTCCAATAACACCGCAATCCATTTCACTCTCCTCCCTTTTGAGTCAGGTTGCATGTGGATTCCTTTCACTGTACTGTTGGGTACATAAGTGATGATACAGGAGTGGATGATGTAGACTCTGAAATTCTTTAGTGACTTTATCAAGGCATACACCTGTTTTTCCATTATGTCATATTTCGATTCCCTATCCCTCAGTATTTTGCTAAAAAAACGTTGTAGGTTGTTCGACGTTTTCGTAATTCTTTTGCAACAACACCCCAACAACAGTGTGGTCAGATGCATAAGAGAAGATCAAGAAGTCTTTTCCAAAATCCAGACTTACGAGGACTAGGGTTTCAGTGAGGGCCCTCTTTATATCACTGAATATTGTCCTTGCGTCTGGTGTCCATTTAATCTCATGGTATTTCTTTAGAATGTTGGTAATATTCATCAGTATCTCGATGAACCTTCTTAGAAAATTTACTTGTCCAATGAAAGATTGTACTTCCATTGTGCTTCCCGGCTCTTCGACTTTCTAGAGGGATTTGATTCTCTTCGGGTCTATCTTTATACCGTCCTTCGAGATTATATATCCCAACAATTTTCCTTCTTCTAACCCGAAATTAGATTTGCGAGGGTTCAATGATATTCCATATATTCTACGATTCAAGAAAAACTTCTCCAAATGCCTGATGTGTTCCTTATCAGACCTGGAGTATACAGTAATGTCATCCATATAGACCACCACATATTTGTCTTTTCCTTCTACAAAGGCTATATCCATGGCACATTGAAAGGTGGCCCCGGTGTTCATGAGACCGAAATGCATATTGGCGTACATATAAGTACCCCACGGTGTAGTGAAATCAATTTTCTCTTAATCCTCAGGTACCACTTTCACTTGGTTGTACCCTAAGAAACCATCCATGGTGGAAATCCACTCAGATCCCACAACTGCCTATAAAATGTGTTCCATCTTGGGAAAAGGATAGTTGTCTTTCAAAGAAACCCTGTTGAGATTTCTGAAGTCTATGCATATCCGAATCTCATTGTTCTTCTTTCTAATCGGCACCACATTTGCGACCCATTTGGAAAACCTTAGTGTCACAATGATTTTGGCGTCAAACAGCTTCCTGATTTCTTTCTCAATGATAGGAAGCAATTTTGGGTTGGCCCTCCTCAACCTCTATTTAAAATTTTTTTCGCCTGGCTTTTCGGGAGTGGTATGTTGTATGATGGAGGTTTCGTATTCTTTAATATCTTCATAGCTCCATGCAAAGACGTCTGTATATTTATTCATAAAATTGATGTAGTCTTCTTTCACCTTGGCAGGTAGCTTCTTTGACAGTTTTATTATCTTTGAGTGATCTTCAGTCCCTACATTCTTATCCTCAGCAACATCATCCGTGGGCTTCATCTTTGGGGCCTTAGCCACGTCATTTTGGTCAAAAAACTTCTCTAGGGGGATCAGGCCTCTAGGAATATGATTTCCTTTCAATTGTACTATGTCCTTCCCTCCCATGGAATCCTTGTACTGCCCACTTTCATCAACCCCTTCTTCACCACCTTTGGTATCTTGAATATTCTCGAAGAGGCTGTTTTCATTATCTATCTAGGTATTGGAAAAATTATTTGATAACTCCAGAAATATCTTGATCTGATCATCATCTTCAAACACCTTCCAGTGTTTGGAGTTGTCAGGTATAGAAGGTCTATTCCTAATTTCTACCTTATGCCCTCCATGTACGACTTCAGGGGTTCTACATTTGCCAGCAGCGGCGCCTAAAGAATATGAAACCGTGTTCTCACCTATAGGAACTACCCTAATTGTGTGCTCAATGAAATAATTGTTGAACATGTCCCATACTTCATTTCTATAGGCTCTCATTCTAGGATTCCTAGTCTGATATATGTCATTTATCTGATTTATGACCAGTTCTGAGTCTCCTATGATCTGTATCCTTTTGGCTCCCTATCCTTTAAAGCATGCAACCCCAACAATAGATCTTTGTACTCTGCTACATTGTTAGTGCATTCAAAATTTAACTGGTAAGACAAGCTTTCAGATTCTTAGATGAGAGAAATGATATACACACCTGCGTCGGCTCCAACTTTACCGCTTGAGCCATCGAAATACAAGGTCCAAAGACCTTCCTCCTTTTCTTTCGCCTCTAAAGCACTATGTCTTTTGATAGATTTTCCTTCCTCTTCTTTGATGGATGTCAATATTTCAAGGCTGCAGGGAGACACATCATTGAAGAAAATAGACGAACCCAGGTCGATGTCAACGACATATATAGCGTGATCATCTGGCTTGTCCTGGCTACTGACCACGTATGGAGATATTTGCTCGTTTTATAGTCTTTTACTTCCTCTGATCATAGGAATGGTAGCATAAGACATGTCCATTTGTAAGCTCCCCTTTAACTTGGATGTCTAGGATATGGACAGTAGTACGCCGAACTTGGGGGAATGTCTTCCATGACCACGTCCATCACCATAGTTTTGGAGGGTATTTCTATCAGAGTCACCACCATATTTTTTATCAACCCAAGACATTTTACCTTTCTTGAATCAAAAGAGTATAAATATTTGTAAGTTCTAGTGACTTCTAAGCCTAGACTCTCTACTACTCCTTTGGGCATCAAATTATGGGATGCTCTAGAATCCAACATAGCATTATGCATGACCATATCATGCACATTCAGGATGAGGTATAAAGGGGGAACCTCCTCCTTGTCTCCATTTTTTAGTCTAGGCCCAAAAATGATAGTATAAGCATCATCATCCACTTATAGGATGTCAGGTTGAAACTCTCCTTGACTCCTAACCATCCCAATTATCTTATCTCTATATTCTCTGTTTCTCAGTAGTTCGTTAAAGGGAATGGATATTTTTACCTTCAAAAGCTCCATCTACAAGTTGAAGGTGGGCGTAGCTTTTTCTAATTTTGTAGGCACTGGTGGCCTAACTTCCTTAGTGTTTTCACCCTTATTCGTGAGTTCTTTGCATGGAACCTGCTCCTTTGCTTTTTCTTTACTTTTATCATCATTTTGCAGACTGCTGGAAGGATGATTCAAGTTGGGCTTCCCTTTATTGAAAATGACGTCTCTACTTCTCAAATAAATTTTCTTATGAAAATCATCTACAGCATGCATATACCCTCTCTGGTATTGTTATGACTCTCCTTCGATACCCTTCAAACCTTCTTCTTGAGCATACAAGTTATGCTCTTCTTCTATGGTATATATCGGAGTCTAGATCTCTGAAATGATGGATCTGGTCTTCAACGGGTTCCTCTTCGCCTTCACCATCAACATATTTTTCAGGAAACGGTGGATGTATTTGCTGATCATTCGGGTTTCGGGGATTTTTGGCGTCCCTTTGTCTAATATGTGGAGGCTAAGGAGGATTGGGTCTTCTAAAATTTGGGTTCCTCATTTGGGGTTCATTTTTCTCCCTGTTCAATGATCCACTGTCTACAACTAATTTATCCATCATCTTCTCTATTGCCTTCAACATCATCTCAAACTTCACGTCGTTAGTGGAAGCAACTGAGGTAGAAGGCCCATCTTCTCTGACTTTCCTAGTTTCCATCTTCTGCCTGATCTTCTCACTCGCCATCATGTTGGCCTCCATCTCTAAGGCGTCTTGAAACATCGTAGGAAGATTTGTAGACTTCCTTTCCCTTAAAACCAATGTGAAATCACTGTCAAAGGCATAGGCATAGTGTAGCTTTGCAACACCCACTAGCGGTTTGATGTTAGCAGGGACAGAATTGTACGTTCTCATAAACCTACCAGAAAAATTCATGTATGGACTTGAAACCACCCTTCTTTAGGCTATTGTATTGAGACATGACTTGTAGGGGGCTTCTCTTATCATCCCACCTTTCCAAGAACGTGGCCTAGAAAGCGGCGAATGTACGAATGGACCCAACAGGAAAATATTTGAACTATTTCTCCGCCTCCCCCAAGAGGCTCAACATGAAAAACCTCATTTTCACATCATCGTCATACATTAAGTCTAGGTCCAAAAAGTCTACAAACTTATCGACGTGTTGTCTGGCTGTGAAATTTCCCTCTCCATTATAGAATGGGAATCTCTAGGCATATCCTTGAGAGAGGTCATGCAACATGATAGGAAAATCTAGTGGGGCGAACCTTCTGACCATTGGTCTAGGTGGGTTTGGTACTATAGGAGGAGCTTGAAAGATAGGGTTATTTTGTACCACCTGGGGAGTACAGGGCCGAAAGTTTTGGAAAGACGGATTTCTAGGACTCTAAAGGTTCTACCGGAGAGAGTCTAGCAAATATGCTTCCAACCTATCAGGGTTCACTTTGGTGTTCTTCAGATCTGACTCTGATTTAGGCTTTGGAAAGGATCTTTTAAAGTAAGCTTCCTCCATGAAATCTTGGACACTACGGAATTCTTGAGTAAAGGAACTTTCAAAATGAGGAATAGTTAACTGGTCCTTTCCCTTATTCCTAAACAGTCTATTTGGGTTATCCACATTTGTAGGATTTCAGTGTCGGGATTACCTCATGTATGTGGTAGTCGGGAAGCTAGGATGTATTCTGTAGATAGCTTAGAACCAATGTGGAGTCACCAGGGAAAATACACAGCCTTATTTACCTGTAAGGGTTTCTATTTTCCCACAGAAACCTGTTCATGCTTGAATCTTTGTCATTATCCCAAGGGATGACCTTCAATTTCGTCCCCGACAACGGCACTAGTTTTTTAGCACTTGAAATCGCACCCAAGGTTGTGGGAAGGTGGATCCCAAGGTAACAACAGAACCACGTTAGGGAATGGAGCTGGCTTCTCCGATTCCAGAGAGGTTTCTCTCACAAATATAATACAAGGACATACATATTGTCACATAATGAATAATAAAATATCAGTGGTTGAAATGGGGTGAAAACGTATCAGGCTATGGAGTCATAAATACCAAGAAAACAAAGTGGTCTTCATAGGAAATGCTTGCAAGAGCGAGGTAGTACTTCGATCACGGTCGATATGTTTTAGGTCTGGTGGAAAATGAAGAATGATGATAGTCCATCAATGTAGAGCTCCACAGGGATGAATTCTACACCGAATTTGGAAGAAACCTTTGGTGGTGTTGCTGCCGCAACTGTTTCCCCCCCCCCCCAAATTAATGTTTTAATTTCTGGGCCCCTCCTGATTATTTTTTGTGTGGCTTGATCGTTGAACTTTTAAGCTCCTTGAGCGTGTTTCCTTCCGTGTCTCTGAAGGTGGATGTCAGTAATTTGTGTATTCCTTGTTCATTTTTTGGTTCGGGTCATGAATGTGTGGTCGAAGAGAAGAAAATTTGCTATTCTTCAGCGCATCCTCTGTAAAAAGAAGCGAGGTTGGTTACAGCCGATCCTTAGCACTGCTCAAATACCTCAGTTTCCCTTTAAGCGGGCCTCTTTTACTGCTAGATCGGGCGCTGTGAAGTTCAACCTTAGTTTAAAATCGCTTGTCCATAAGCTTCCATTCGCCCGCCGTTGCGGCCGGGAGGAGATAGTTGGCTCCCGATTCAAGTATCATCCGATGTCCGACCTTGTCTTCCCCCGCCCGAACTGAATTTTCCACCTCGTTGCCTGTCCCCTGCCATTGTTCCGTCCACCGTTGCGGATGAGCCACCCCTCCTGGTTCCCGAAGCACTCTTCCCCCCGACGTCCGATTACCCCTTTTTCGCCCATATTTCCGCTCACCCGGTTTCTATATTTCCCCGCCGTTGCGGCTCCTGAAGTCTTGTCTCATCCAATGCAGAAGTTGGTCAACCGCCGCTTATAATTTTGCCCGCCCAAAGCTTAAATCGATACCTTGTCTGAGCGAACCTAGCTAGTCTCTTGCGGATTTACAATGCTGGGCAGAGAATGTTTAAATGTTTAAAAAACTCCCCTTTGTAGCGAATAATGCATTGTGATTGTTTGCAGAAGGAATTCGGTGCTACTAAAGTGACCATGGGCTAAGACGTAGCTTGGTTGGACCGGAACCGGGACGATCACAAGGAAGGCAAAACACAGAAAAGGACAAAGCAAGCAAACGAAGGAGGAACGAATAGAGGAAGACTCATCTGTTACTGGTTAGAAGATAAAACGCTCATAGATAATGATTGGGAAAACGCAGCGGCCAGAACAAGAAGCGGAATCGTTGAAGATACTGAAAAGTCACACGTTGGGGTGGCAGCCCAAGGGGCAGCGGGGGTAGTTTAAATAGAGGGAAGAAGGACTGAAAAAAGGTTTTTTCCCTGGAAAACTTTGTATTTGTTTACTTGTAAGATGAACTACTTCGTTTTGCATAGGAACTGCAATTTTTGCCTGTCGGAGAGAGTGAAAAGCGAAATGTATCAATGCAAACTCAATGAATAATGTTGAAGAGGAACTATTTGGTTTTCAGCTGTGTTTCATTTACTGTAAGAGTATTCGATGTTCTGAACCTATGTTCTTGCTAAATGTTCTTCAGTAATTTCTGGATATTTTTCACTGTGAGTCATAGATGTTGTTATAAAATGATCGGCTATCTGGTTATTTGAATATCTGTAAGTGTTCATGTGCTTTAGAAGAAGTATCAGCTACGTGTGATTCTTCTTTATGTATGTGAAAATGTATTGCTCACCCAAAATGATAACCTTGCTCCCTAGGGATAGTGTAGATATTTAGCTTATTTCTTTTGTATCTGGTTTGGTTGCTCACGAGCGCAAGACGAGAGGTAAGAACCTGCGCATCACTTTGTGACCGCTCCCTGCAGCTTGATCACCCTGCATTTAGTTAGACACTTGCATATCATTTCTTTAAGTCAAAATACAAAAACTCGGTGGGCCGGGCCGCAACCGGTAAATCCTTAGTTTTGTTCCTTGACCTACGGTAGCCGGACCGCAAACCGGACGGATTCCCTATTTCAAACAGTCAATGGGCTAGTTGGGAACGTTGATTGGGGAGAATCCCTTACTGTTGCCGCCTACGAATTTCTAGGCCTCAATAGTTTTTGGCGCTAGAAGGAGGGCCGCCAGTGCATGGCTGGCCGAGGAAACCTGTTTTCCCGAGATTATTCCGCTGGTTACAGTTCTGAAAGTAGTGGACCATGTATTTCAATTCTGGAAGAAGAAAATAGAGAACATCTATATCCTGTTCGTAACGAGATCGTTAATGATCTAAGAAGATATACCCGTGCTTATGTAAAGAAGATTGGAGGGTTGCCTATTATCCACGAATTGCCTAGAAGAGTGTACAAGAAGAAAGACCGTCCTCTAATTGAAGATTCAGTGTTGGTTGGAGATTGGGAAGAACTTGTGGAAACTGCCATACAGGAGGTTGAATTGCCTTTGAACCAAGTAGGTTCAGACACTCCTTACAATTATCCTGTTCACACCCCGGTTGGTTCACATCCTCACTCTCTTGTTGGTTCACCCCCTCACTCTCCACCTCAACTCATGGCCGGCGTTAGCGCAAATCCACCTAATCCACCAAATCCACCGCCAGCTTGGAAAGCTAGATCACCTCTAAATCTGACCCCACCTTTGCATGACCTACCTCAAGCCTTTGAGAAGCTACTGCCCAAATTTGATCCAAATGAGAAAATCCTAGTGGATGACCACCTACAGAGTTTCTACTTGGCAATAGAAGGTCTAAGGGCTGGGGAACATGAAGATGTAGTGTGTAGGCTATTCCCGCACACCCTCAAAGGAGCTGCGGCCTCGTGGTATTTTGGGTTGCCCGCTAACTCTATCCCAGACTGGGATACCTTCGAGAGAATGTTCGGGAGTAAGTACGCAGTCCAAAAGACTCACGCTGTCCTCATGAAAGGACTGTGTGCATTAAAGAAAGAGAAAAAGGAAAAAGTGCACAGCTTCACACAGAGGTTTGCAGCATATCTTAAAAATTTCTCTGAAACAGATAAACCTTCAGACAAAGTACTGATCGAGTACTATACTTCAGCTTTGGGTCCTGATTTAGCCATGTTTGCAAAAGGTAGGGCCAAGCCTACCTTAACAGAGACCTATGAAGAGGCAGAAGTGGTGGAAGCAGAAAGAGAAAGTGTGGAGGACTATCTGAAACAATCAGGAGAGAAAGTTGCGGGAAGAAAAACCTTATTGTTCACTAAGCCTAAAGAAGAAAAGACACCAGACTATGAAAGCATGGCTAAAATGATGCAAAAGCTGTCCAATAAGATCATAGACTTAGAAAAGGAAAAAGAAGCACAAAAGTTCTTCAGGCCATATAATAAAAAAAGGGAGGATGGCAATCATACCCAACCTCCTCAAAAAACTACCTCCATGAATCTGACAGAGATAGGGATGGAAAATTTTTGTAATTTTCATCAACAGCCTCATTCCGAAAAGAACTGTCCGCAATGGATAAATTCAATGACATTGGTCATGAATCAAATGTTGGATTCAAGATTAACGGAGGAAGATGAAGATGAAAAGAACGAAAATGCTGCTTCCACTTCTACAAAAGGGCAGGAGGACGAGACCATGGCATTATGGAATTCTGTCTCCTTACTCGATGCAAAAGAGGAAAATACCCAGGGACGCAAAGATATCAGGGAGGCTAACGTGACAACTAGGAGCAAAGGGGCGGTTAGTGATGACAGTCTTCTGCTCCCAAAGATTCAAAGGCTGCAAAGAAATATAAGAAAGAAATTTCAAGACGAATCATTGGCTGATCAGATTCCGGAATTTACCATTACCAGCCAGGATCCGAAGCAAAACAGAATGCTGCCTAAGCCAAACGATGAGAATGTGAGTGCTGATAAATCTCAGTCCACTAGACAACTAATCGAATATGACATTGTCGAAGATCTAAAGAAGATAAAGGCAAACGTCCCGCTGTTTGAAATGTGCAAAGTACCTCAACAGAAAGAAAAGTTATTGAAGGCACTTGAAACGTCAGAAGAAAAGCTGCCCGCCGACAATCAGCCTCGGGACGAAGAAGAGATTGGAGAAGCTAGCGACGGAGGTAAGTCTAAAACCAAGCATCCACCTTTCCTCCTGACATTTGAAATTTTCAATCATAACGTGCACAATTGCCTAGTGGACTCAGGGGCGTCAATTAATGTCATGCCCATATCAGTATGTAAGAAAATAAACGGACAGCCTAAGCCATCCACATGGAGGGTGGTGCAATTGGATAGGACGGATGTCAAGGTAATTGGTGAAATGGAAGACGTCCTGATCCATCTGGCATCCAATGATAAAGTATGCCAAATTATTAACATCGTAGTGGCTGACATACCAGATGCTTACGGCCTGGTCCTGAGCAGAGATTGGTCAGCCAAATTAAATGGGTATTTCGCCACAGATTGGTCGCATCTTTGGTTGTCGCACAAAGGGAGTCCTAATCAGATCAAGGTTTTGAGAGAACCTCACATGAAGTACAATGTCACTCAATTGGATGAGAAGAATATACCAGTCGAACCTGTATTGGGAAACTACTTTCTCGAGCTGGAACTAGGGAATTATCAAGCGGAAGAGGCTAGTAACACATCTGACACCCAGTCTGATCTCCTTCGTTTTTCTCAGGCTGACGAGTTTGACTGTAAAATAGTAGATTTAGCAGTAGGAGTAGATTCTGTTTCAGTAGATAATTTGTTTTGGACTTTGTTTTTTGATGGCTCGAAAACGTTAGAAGGGTCAGGGGCCGGCTGCGTCCTCATTGATCCACAAAAAAATAAGCACTTCCTATCCTGTAGATTAGAGTTCGAATGTACTAACAATACGGTTGAATATGAAGCACTGATGCAGGGACTCAAGAAATCAATCGAGCTACAGGTTAGTAATTTAAAAGTTTTTGGGGATTCGGAAATAGTTGTAAAGCAAGTAAGAAATCAAATACATTGTGTTTCCCCTCATTTGAAAGCTTACCAAAACGAGGTATGGGAGTTGCTTAAATGTTTTCATGCATTTAACATTATTTCAATCCCAAGAATAAAAAATGCAGCCGCTGATCTTCTAGCTACATCAGCCGCCAGGTTGGTTCCCACTAATAACAAATGTTCTATTGAACTGCTTTTCAGGCCATCAGTTCCTGACATGATCACCAACTTGCAAGTATTTGACGATGATCAGCAAATAATTGAATGCTTGACAAACGAGGAAGTTTTTAAAGGAGCCATTATCGACGATGAGGAACATCAAGCTGAAATGAAATATGACAATTTCATTCCCAAAGGAGTCAGGAAGTTAGAGAAGATGTTTGACCTGAACGAGAAATTTAGAAGACTCGCTAATGTGAAGACGCACAGCTCAACTCTACAGTTCGAGCTAATAAATTTAGGGACTGAAACGGAGCCTAAGTTCGTGAACCTCGGCAAGTGCGGTTCACCAGCGGAAAGAGACAAGTTCCTTAGTTTGTTTAAGCAGTACAAAGATGTTTTTGCATGGACGTATGCAGATTTAAAAACCTATGACACTAATATCATCAAACATATCATTCCTATTAAAGCAGGCATCAAGCCATATCAGCAGCCGCTGAGGAAGATGCACCCAAAGCTGGAACCACTAATCCAGAGCGAAGTGAAGAAATTGTTAGATGCTAGGATTATTTTTAAAGTCTGGCATTCAGAATGGGTGTCCAATTTGGTGCCGGTAAGAAAAAAGTCGGGAGAAATCAGACTGTGTGTGGACTTCAGAAACTTAAACCGTGCATCAGACAAAGACAATTATCCGGTGCCTCCCATGGAGCAACTTCTACAGATGGTTTCTGGTTCTGAATTGTTCTCATTGTTAGACGGATTCTCTGGCTACAACCAAGTGTTAGTGGCTGAGGAAGATAGATTGAAAACAACATTCAGAACTAAATGGGGAACTTTCGCATATAGAAGGATGCCTTTTGGCCTAATTAATGCTGGCGCGACATTTCAGAGAGCTATGGACATAGCTTTCCGAGGACTGATTGAGCGAAGTGTGGTGGTCTACCTTGATGATATCACAATATTTTCAAAGAAGAGAGGGGAGCACACGTTCTACCTAAAGCAATTTTTCGAGCGCTGTCAGAAGTATGGCATTTCCCTAAATCCTAAGAAGTGTGTATTCACGGTCACAGAAGGCAAGTTACTGGGGCATATAGTTTCAAAGAGAGGTATATCTATAGACCCAGAAAGAATTAAGGCCATTGATCAAATCCCCATGCCTCATAATAAAAAAGGAATGCAATCCTTCATGGGAACGATAAATTTCGTGCGTAGGTTTGTGCCTGATTTTGCCCAGACTGTTAAACCACTGCAGCAGATGGTCAAGCAAAACGCATAGTTTAAGTGGACTAAGACTGAAAAGAATGCTTTCAGTAAAATCAAGACTGCTGTCGCACATGCGCCTTCTCTGAAAAGTCCAGACTTTGACAAGGACTTCATTATGTATACATTTGCGTCCGATGATTCATTGGCAGCCGTACTTACGCAAAAGGAAGATGGGGGTGATGAATTCCCAATTTCTTTTATGAGCACTGGGCTATAAGGGGCTGAATTAAACTACCCAGCCATTGATAAGCAGGCATACGCAGTATTTAAGGCAGTAAAGCAATTCAGGCCTTATATACTAAAAAATCGAACCAAGGTAATAGTCCCCTACCCAGCTGTAAGATCTCTTCTCATTCAAAAGGAACTAGGGGAAAGAAGGGGCAACTGGGTGACATCCCTTCAAGAATATGATCTTGAATTCAAGCCAGCTACTATAGTAAAAGTTCAAGGGTTATGCAAATTGATGACTGGGAAGACAAACGATGAAGAACGAGCATATGAAGATGAAGCTGAGTTGCATGTAACAGATGTTTTCCCTTTATTCACCACTCCTGAGTCTTGGTATAGAGACCTTGTGCATTACTTGCAGTCAAGGGTGTTACCGGCACATTGGAGTTCCAAACAAAGAAGAGCTCTGCGTCTGAAATCAGGTTCCTATCAAATCACAGAAGGCGTATTGTTCAGAAAAAACTATGATGGAGTCCTCCTGAGATGCTTGGAGAAAGAGGATGCCGAGAAAGTAATGTCTGAATAGCACGATGGCCCGGCTGGGGGACATTAATCAGGGGACACTACAGCCCACAAGGTTCTCAGAGCCGGTTATTACTGGCCAACACTTTTCAGAGATGCACATGCACACGTCAGAAAATGTGATACTTGCCAAAGGTGTGGTGGAAGACAGCCCAGGGCAGCAGCACCCCTAAATCCTGTTATGATCACAGAACCATTTGAACAATGGGGCCTGGACATTATTGGAGAAATAAAACTGAATTCTTCTCTACTACACAAGTACATTCTTACTACGACTGATTACTTCACTCACTGGGTCGAAGCTATTCCATTACGCAAGATAAATGAAGACGAAGTCATTAGCTTCCTACAAGATCATATCATGACCAGGTTTGGAGTTCCAATTTCAGTGGTTTTTGATAATGCTAAATACTTTTCATCCATTAAATTGACTGCTTTTTCTCACGAGAAAGGGATAAAATTACATTATTCTGCTAACTACTATCCGCAAGGGAATGGCCTGGCTGAATCCTTCAATAAAAACCTCATTAGAATCCTGAAGAAGACTGTCATAGAAAACCAGTGAAGTTGGCACTCAGCCTTACCAAACGCCCTGTGGGCTGACAGAGTTACCCCCAAGTCTGCATTAGGAGCGTCACCTTATACCCTTTTGTACGGAAAGGAAGCCATCTTGCCTCCCAATATTCTGCTACCGTCTTCCATACTAGCTCAAGATTCTAGGGGGTCGGATGATGAGGTTCTGCAAATAAGAATATATAATCTCCTAAAAGCAGAAGAAGCCAGATCCAAGGCTAGAGAACGTTTCAAACAACAGCAGGAAGTAATCAAAAGGTGGTTTGAGAAGCATAAAGCTGGGAAAAGGGACTTTGAAGTAGGAGACTTAGTTCTCAAGTGGGACCACCCCCATGATGAAAAAGGAAAGCATACCAAATTCTAGCAGTTATGGGTAGGCCCTTTTCAGATTGTAGCCAAACTTGGCCCTGCCACTTATAAGCTGCAAGATTTACAAGGATGGGAGGAGAACTTGCCAGTTAATGGTTTGGTTCTCAAGCCCTACTTTTCTTAGTTTTCTTTTTTTTGTTCTGCCTTGTACATAAATAAGCTGTGTGGTTGTTTTCGAGTCATGCTTTCATTTGATTTATTTTTTAAGTTTTGATTTTCAATAAGGGAAACGAACTTGCGTTTGTCTGAGGGATATTAAGGTCTTTTGGGAATAGCAAATATGTTTAGTATCAGCCTGTGTATTGCTTAAAGAATTCTTCCAGCCTAGCAGTTCTCGAATAAAATGTTGTGTGCATTGAAGTCCAGCTTAACCCCTGTGAATTAAACCGGATTCAAAGAGTCTGGAGTACTATGTCAGGGCTCCAATCCACGTCACATTCAAAATGTTCTAAGGAGCGACAGTAAAGGACCCATGAGAGGAAGCAAGGTGAACAGCGTATTAAATATAAATGAGCCCATGCCGAGAAACCAATGCCAAAAGGCAGATAAAGAGTCAAACTTCTATAAAAGCATCATAAATCAAAGCAAGTGCTAAAGCATAAATACTAAATTCCCAAAAGATCCTCTCCGTTTGTGAGCTGAGACTTAAAGTACACCACTCACACAAAAGGGCACTATGGGATAGAGGATCCTAAATTAAAATTTAGTAAGAAGGGTGTACAGAAGGACTCAGATAAAAGGACAAAAGTCCAAAGGCACAAAGTGTTAAAATGGCATGGGAATGAGGAACAAACGGATACTGTTGTTTACTATATGCTGCAATCCTGTGGTGTCCACACTGTTAGCTACCTAAAAACAGAGGTAATAATGAAAATCATACTCTGGCCTCAACATAGTGGTCTGGACTTGAAGGTTTCGGTTTCCCCTCTCCCCGAATGGGACTAGCATCAATGATTAAGGAACACACTTCGGTCATGGGAGAAATCCAGATAGCTGGAAGAGTTCTTTTAATGCATTTTGGTTAGGAAATAGTCTTCTACTCAAAGAAAGGTCACCCAGAGATCTAGGTTCACTAGGTAATCACCAGTTGTTGCTGCCGCAGCTGTTTCCCCCCCCCAAATTAATGTTTTAATTTATGGGCCCCTCCTGATTATTTTTTGTGTGGCTTGATCGTTGAACTTTTAAGCTCCTTGAGCGTGTTTCCTTCCGTGTCTCTGAAGGTGGATGTCATTAATTTGTGTATGCCTTGTTCATTTTTTGGTTCGGGTCGTGAATGTGTGGTCAAAGAGAAGAAAATTTGTTGTTCTTCAGCGCATCCTCTGTAAAAAGAAGCGAGGTTGGTTACAGCCGATCCTTAGCACTGCTCAAATACCTCAGTTTCCCTTTAAGCGGGCCTCTTTTACTGCTGGATCGGGCGCTGCGAAGTTTCAACCTTTCCGCCATTGCGGCTCCTAGACCTTTCTCTCGTCTGATTTTCTGAACCGTCCGACGCTCGATTCGCTTAGTTTAAAATCGCTTGTCCATAAGCTTCCACTGGCCCACCGTTGCGGCCGGGAGGAGATAGTTGGCTCCCGATTCAAGTATCATCTGACGTTCGACCTTGTCTTCCCCCGCCCGAACTGAGTTTTCCACCTCGTTGCCTGTCCCCTGCCATTGTTCCGTCCGCCGTTGCGGATGAGCCACCCCTCCTGGTTCCTGAAGCACTCTTCCCCCTGACGTCTGATTAGCCCTTTTTCGCCCATGTTTTCGCTCACCCGGTTTCTATATTTCCCCGCCGTTGCGGCTCCTGAAGTCTCGTCTCATCCAATGCAGAAGTTGGTCAACCGCCGCTTATAATTTTTCCTGCCCAAAGCTTAAATCGATACCTTGTCTGAGCGAACCTGGCTAGTCTCTTGCGGATTTACAATGCTGGGCAGAGAATGTTTAAATGTTTAAAAAACTCCCCTTTGCAGCGAATAATGCATTGTGATTGTTTGCAGAAGGAATTCGGTGCTACTAAAGCGACCATGGGCTAAGACGTAGCTTGGTCGGACCAGAGCCGGCACGATCACAAGGAAGGCAAAACACGGAAAAGGACAAAGCAAGCAAACGAAGGAGGAACGGACAGAGGAAGACTCATCTGTTACTGGTTAGAAGATAAAACGCTCATAGAGAATGATTGGGAAAATGCAGCGGCCAGAACAAGAAGCGGAATCGTTGAAGATACTGAAAAGTCACACGCTGGGGTGGCAGCCCAAGGGGCAGCGGGGGTAGTTTAAATAGAGGGAAGTAGGACTGAAAAAAGGCTTTTTCCCTGGAAAACTTTGTATTTGTTTACTTGTAAGATGAACTACTTCGTTTTGCATAGGAACTGCAATTTTTGCCTGTCGGAGAGAGTGAAAAGCGAAATGTATCAATGCAAACTCAATGAATAATGTTGAAGAGGAACTATTTCGTTTTCAGCTGTGTTTCATTTACTGTAAGAGTATTCGATGTTCTGAACCTATGTTCTTGCTAAATGTTCTTCAGTAATTTCTGGATATTTTTCGCTGTGAGTCATAGATGTTGTTATAAAATGATCGGCTATCTGGTTATTTGAATATCTGTAAGTGTTCATGTGCTTTAGAAGAAGTATCAGCTACCTGTGATTCTTCTTTATGTATGTGAAAATGTATTGCTCACCCAAAATGATAACCTTGCTCCCTAGGGATAGTGTAGATATTTAGCTTATTTCTTTTGTATCTGGTTTGGTTGCTCACGAGCGCAAGACGAGAGGTAAGAACCTGCGCATCACTTTGTGACCGCTCCCTGTAGCTTGATAACCCTGCATTTAGTTAGGCACTTGCATATCATTTCTTTAAGTCAAAATACAAAAACTCGGTGGGCCGGGCTGCAACCGATAAAGCCTTAGTTTTGTTCCTTGACCTACGGTAGCCGGACCGCAAACCGGACGAATTCCCTATTTCAAACAGTCAATGGGCTAGTTGGGAACATTGATTGGGGAGAATCCCTTACTGTTGCCTCCTGCGAATTTCCAGGCCTCAACAGGTGGATGTCTGAGACAATGGCCAGAGCATATGAGTATGAATTCCGAACCATTATACACTAAGTTTGAAACATGAAGAAAACATAATGTAAAGAAACAACAGGAAGCACGTGCACATTAAGAAAGGAAAATTACAGACTGTAATTGAGAAATACATAGGAATTCTATCATTCGGCTCTGTAACTTGTATTAAACAGATCAAAATATCATAAACACAACAGTTTTTATGGGTTCCAATCTTTTTCTCCCTCTGTAGGGAGCATATTTATAGTGTTTGGGCTCCCAAGACCAACCTCGAAATGGGGCCGAAATTAGTTTCAAAATCAGCAACAAAATCATAACAAATTGTATCGTGGCATTTTCTCCACAAGTAGCATAAAACAGAAAGTGATGGAGGCAACACTCCTGCTGGACCTCAAGAGCAGCCACGTCTTCAAAATCCCGGCTCGCCTAATTAATTTTCACGTGTATCTTTGGTTCTAATCACGGCTTAGGCATATAATCATTGGTGTAGTTTGTATTTATTTTTATCGTAATTCTCAATCACCTTCCATTGGTTAATCGTTGAATATTCTAGCTTTGTCATTCCTTCCGCCAATATGCCGAGCTCTAGGTTCTATGGATAGGAAGGAACCTACAATTTTGTGCACATAATTATGAGTTTGAACAACAATCCAAATTCACCAGATAATTTTTTGATCGCAGTTTTACCTGAAAGCGACCACTGAGCCATGTCTTAAAATTTCCTATGTTCTTGTCTGCAATCGATCTTTCTGAGACAACATTGGTCCTTTTTCTTCCCAAAAGAAGGGGAGCCCTCTCTTGACCAAAGGATCGAAAAAAGAATCAAATTCATCAACCTGTTTGTGCATTTAGTTCCACTTTGCTTCAACCATTGTTAGGTGACGGTGTTTGTGCACCACTCTCTTGGCCCATGTAATGAACACAATTCTATCCCGGATGTTTCCCCACCTAATGTCCTTTTCAGTTAAACTATTCAAAAATTTGATTGTGCCTTCAGTTGTGTCCAGGGACCTCTTGCTCAGGTCCAGTTTTGTCGTATGAATATGCTTTTTAGCCGCATGTATGGCATTTTCCTTATCATGGCTGAAATCGAAGTATGGTCGTAGCTTGGTTGCTTATGTTATTATCATGTCCCATATGAGGTGCTTTCCCCTTGTAGGGTTGCTTGGCCCGAATCAAGTTTTGTTAACTTTTTTTTGTTATCCTCCAATTATTTATAACGCTCTTCCAGCTTCTTTCTTATTCCTTCTTTGACATCAGCCACATCCATTAGGTCCTTATTCTATTTTCTTAGACCAGTGATTTGTAGAGATTTGATGCTTACTTGGGACATGGCTTGGGAGAGGGAGTCTGCACCAAATATCTCAAACGATTGAACCATAGGCACAGGTTGTTCCAGATCCCTTTCTGTCAGCTCTTTTAACTCTCTTTCTAACTCATCTTTCCTTGTTTCAAAAGTTCCCTTTTCTTCAACCCATAGTTATGCATCTTTCTTCCACTGTTTTTCCTTCTCTTAATGCTTGAGAAATCTATCCTTATAATTGATTAGATCATTGTTTAAGGCTTCTTTCTCCTTTTCAATTTCAGTCAACTCAACAGTTTGTATAAGCTAAGTAGCTGGGATGTCTAGCTTCTTCTTTAACAGTTGGATTGCACCTTCCTTGTCCTTCAATAACTTTTGTGTGGCGGTACTTTTGTCTCTCGGGCTGTCATCTATCGATATATGTACCTGGAGCTTCTTGATCTGAGCTTGGTGGGCCTTGTTCTCCACCTTCTCATTTTAGAGCAGTTCTTCAACTCTTTTCTTACCAGCTGCTAGTTTGGATATATGAAGGCGGCCTAGAGCAAATCAGTGTAAATGCAGTCACTTATCCCTTGGTGTAAGTGAATCATGTCAGTTTTGGGGACCCTTTTTGGATCTACCTTTAGCTCAGCTACTTTATCTCCTGTAATCACGACCAAATTCAACGTACCCCTATTTTGGTCCCTGACAGGCGCTAAGGAAGTACTCTAGCTCGACAATTTTTCCACTTCATCGCATAACTTGAATTTTTCCTCGAAAGCTTTTGCACCAGCTTCTCTGTACCTCTCCAGCAGTTCGGATTTAGACTTGTATTTATATACTGCCTCCTTAGGGACACTGCTGAATGTATCATCTTTAAAGTCAAAAGTTGGGCCTTTGACTTTTACAGATTTCTTTCACCCCTTATCCTTTGCACTCAGCATAAGCTTACCTGGTTCTTCAGTTTTTGGCTTCTTTGATGTTCTGGCCGTGTCTGCTTCATCCACATCCATGGCTTCCAGGTATTCTCTCTTATTTCCCTTTTCAGACATGCTTGCCAAAGGGGTGATTTGTGTGGCCGTAGCCACCACACTAGAGAGGTTTTGTTGGGTTGAGTTACCTGCTAGTGTAGAGGAGGTCAAATTCTCTGAAATATCTTCATCATAGTCAGCTTCTCCGGGGTACTTCTTCCAGATATCCCTCTCTACCAACCCTACCACTTCAGCATGTTCGAAAGGCTTTTTTTTATTGGCCTGCCTCCTATTTGAGATGATGTGTTGAGGGTCATAGTTGATCAGGGCCTCCATTACAAACCCTTTCTCTCAAAGAAAATTTTCAATCATGGGCATAACTGATTTTTTTTAATGGTAAAGGGGCCAACTACCAATGGAAACTTAATGTCTACTAGCTTTCTGAAACTTATGAAATGTCATCTTCGGCTATGAGCCTTTTCCTGATCAGTTCCAACACCGGTAGAACATACAGTTAGTGACTAAACCCGTAAACCCTGATCACAATATTATATTCGAAGAGGCACTAGAGGAAATTTGAGGTCTAAAAGGGGCGTCCTAAGGAAAATGATGAAATAATAGTTAAAATAATAAACTAATACACTAATAGTTAATAATTTTGGAAGAAGAATGAAAAAAACTACTTTTTTATTAGTATTTTCGACATATCTCCCTGTGTTTTTACTCAAATTCTGAGTGGGAGAGCTCGTTGGATGCGGAATTTAATTCCGCATCCAACGAGTACCCACAATGCATACTTTTGATGGACCTCACTATCACAAAAATAAGAAATACATGAAAAAATGTGATGACGACATCATCATCACATTTTTTTAGGTATTTCTTAGTTTTTGGGTAGTGGGGTCCATCAAAAGTATGCAGTGTGGGTACTCGTTGGATGCGGAATTCAATTCCGCATCCAACGAGCTCTCCCGCTCAGAATTTGAGTAAAAACACAAGGATATATGTTGAAAATACGAACAAAAAAAATAGTTTTCTTTTATGACAAATATGTCAATTCAACCATTATGGTTGACTCATTTTATTGAAATTCTATTGGTTCCTGAATTCTAACTCACAAAATTTATTGTTGGCATGTTTTCTTATAAGGCCCATTGTAGACCCCAAATTTCCTCTAATGAACCAGTCCCCTACTCTCCTTTCAGGAGATAACTGCAACAACCTCTTCATCTCTGGAAGGACCCTTGGAAGCCTCTTTTGAAAAAGGACTTCATATACCAGTGCCATGAGGACATTCGTGAACTTGTGATAATATTTATGTGTGTCCTCTATTAGAACCATCTCTAGGAGCTGCATATTGTCATCATTGAAGTTCAAAAACATATTCATAAGGAGATACTGAAACCTTAAGGTTGTCGACTAATGAAAATTACTCAACTGGGAATAGATACTTCTGGCCAAGAATTCATCAAATTGCAGACATGCGGATGGTGAAAACTGACTCAATGTTTCTAACACTACTTTTCCTGAACTAAGGGTGAATATTAGACTTAATAAACGATCAGTGACAAATATTAGACTTAAACTTCCCTTTATATGTCTGAATCTTGGATTCTTTGACTTTAGATGCTCCTTCATAGATAATGTTTAACTTATCTTAGGCTTGTTTGGCAGTCTTGCATCGCATGAATTTTGTAAATACAAAGTTTGTTAACCCACTTAGGATTGCATTTAGGGATTTGGCATTACCTTCATATTGGCCTAGTTCCTTTGGGTATGCAGGTGCTTCATCATTTATTTTATACTCTTTCTCGGTTACTTCCCAAAGCTTCCATCCAAGGGACATCAGATGACACTTCATTCTCACACTCCAGTATGCATAATTTTCTCCTGTAAGTAATGGAGGTATGTTGGTAGCTAAACCTTCTTGATGATTTATATTGGTATTTTTTAATAGGATCTACCTTCCAGCTATTGAACTGTAGTGAAGGAACTTGCTATGATACCAATTGTTGGATTATTCCACGATACTGAGAGGGGGGGTGAATCAGTATTGTCTTTTTCCTTCTTAAAATAACAAAACACACAATGAATCAAAGAGGTTAAGACATAAATTTTACCGTGTAAACCTCAAAGATAAAAACACCAATTCAAACTCATTAAAAAAATGAATCTACAAAATTTCTTTATCTATTGGTACAGAAAGGATGCAACAATACCCTGGGTTTCTGCCTGCTACAATAGACAAGGATGCTACAACACCATGGGTTTCTTCTTGCTACAACAAACAAGGATGCTACAACACCCTAGGTTTCTGCCTGCTACAACAGACAAGGATGCTACAACAGCCTTTGCATACTTGTATCCTGCCCTAGCACCGCACTGCCACCGTGGACTGAATTTTATCAATCTACTATCGAACTGCATTCACTTTTGGACTCTGTCACTCACGATAATAGAGACAAGTTTTTTCCTTCAATCATTCTATCAATAAATACCTTCACGTATTCCTACGGATGCATCTCTTCACCATTGCATCATTTCATTGATCGTACCTCTTCATGAATCTTCCAGTCATGACCTTCCACATTCTCTATTTATGCAGCCATCCTGAGCCATTGATTTTATATAGGGCTTATTCCTTACTGTAGATCTAAGATAGGGTGCAGTATGCATATTTCCCAACTATGAAATTTCTCAAAATGTCTTTCTGCACTTAGCTTTGTGCCTCAACCGTTCCGCATCATTGATATTTTTTGAGCTCTATGTGACCGTTGATCTGAGATGGAAATCGGATATCAGATATGTGAATTTTTCCAAATATCATTCCATGATTTTTTCTTTCCGCACCAATCATTCCACATCATTGATATTATTCGAGTGCTATCCTGACCGTCAATCTTCCGGATTGCGGATTTCAGGTATGTGACCTTTTCAACATGTCATTTCAAGAATTATGTTTTCCACCATTTTCCTTTCGCACCATCGAACTTATGCGGATGTTTTCCGGATCGTCGATCTTTCATCTTTCAGGTAGCGAAATGGTGACATTTCCCAAATTCTTTTCGTGATTCTCTGCATTCCGCTTTCCACCTTCCGCTTTCTGCTGACGGACTCCTTTCTCCACCGTCAATCTTTTCCGGATGTCTTCTTGACTATTGATCTATGATAAAATGTGGATTTATGGATATCATAAGAATTCTACATCCAACCTATGTTATTAATCCCCTGCGAGTTGAATCGATAGAATCATTAAGGTTTGTCAGATTTGTGTCCCCACTAGATCAACGATGGACTTCAAATATGATGAAATAGATTTCATAAAAAATTCATGCACATCAAAAGTTTTCCAAACTGCGCAAATCCAACCAACAGAATTGTTGTGCACCGTCGATTTAATTTGACGATTGATCTAGACCGTTGATCTCGATCCCATATTCCAGGGATCAAATCTGATTTCGCAAGCTCGACCTTATTTATATTCTGCATATTTTATCTAGCGAAATCCTCCTTAGTCGTTGATCTTCGGGCACACCTAATATCCACCGCACAATCTCCATTCGTATAAACGATTAGTTTGGGATTATCTCATGTGTTCTTTCACCTGGCGAAATTGATTCCATCCATGGATCTATACACTCTCTTTAAACTCTCTGTTTCAAAACGTTGATCTGTCTAAGATGCAAATCTCCAAATATATGGTTGAAATGTTCAATGGAACAATCAATTCCTTTCTGTAGCACTCTTCACAAACAATTATGAACTCCAGAGGTACAATTTTCTCACACATAGTCTCTGCACTCTCGACTCCACACTCTCTCTTCACTCATAAACTCATACACTCAACCTTTTCCTTTGTCATTGTTGAACTCATCCTACTACCATATCTACTGGTTATTCCTTTGTTAATCATGAACACCTTTGACATCAATGACAACTATATTCTCAACAATCTCCCCCTTTGGCATTGATGGAAACATATAAACATTCTCCCCCTTTGGAAACAATGCCAAAGGATAACCTGTTATGTTATTGAGGATTTCTTGTCTTTCTTCTTTTCTGACAACTCCCCCTATCATCATATCTCCCCCTGAGATTGTGATTCCTCCTCTACAATTTTTGTAAGGTAATTACTCCCATCTTCTATCTAAGATGCTCAAAGGCTTCCTTAGGTGGTGGCTTGGTGAAAATGTCAACAACATGTTCATTTCTGTCAACATACTCCAGTTTGGAAACCTTCTGGGACACTTGTTCTCTTAGGAAATGATATTTTATTGGTATGTGTTTTGTCCTATAATGCATGACAGGGTTTTTTGACATATTTATGGCACCGGTATTATCACAATTTATTATTATTGGATGCTCATAGTTCAAAAGTAAATCTTCTAGTGTTTGCTTCATCCAAATGACCTGGGTTCAACATCATGCATCAGCAATATATTCGGCCTCTGTTTTGGAGAGTGAAAGGGAAGATTGTTTTTTACTTAACCATTAAACCAGACAATCTCCTAAGAAGAATGTTGATCCACTGGGACTCTTTCGATCATCCACACTTCCTGCCCAATCTGCATAAGTAAAATCTTTTAAAATAAATTCTTTACCTTATGGGTACCATAACCCATACTCCATAGTACCTTTCAAATATTTGAAAATATTTTTTACTGCAGTTACATGCATTTCTTTGGGTTTTGACAGGAACCTAACAACCAAACCTACATCTTCCATCACATCTAGTCTTGTATCTGACACATACAACAGACTTCCTATCATAGATCTGTACATGGTATGATCCACTTCCAGAGAATCATCGTCCTTACTTAATTTACAACCTATGATAATAGGAGTACTAACAGGTTTGGAGTCTTCCATCTTAAATATCTTAAGCATGTCTTTAATGTACTTAGTTTGAGAGATAAATATTCCTTTATCTGTTTGATAGACTTGTAATCCCAAGAAGAATGTTAGTTCACCCAACATTGACATTTTGAATTCCTTCTTCATTTTAGAAGCAAAGTTTACGCTTAGTATTTGTAAATTGCTTCCAAATATGATGTCATCTACATAAACAACAACAATGATCATATTTTCATCTTTGATTTTAAGTAGAGATTGCTTTCAGTGGTCCCTCTCTTAAATCTTTGTTGTTTTAATAAGTTATCTGGCCTTGAAAACCAGACCCTTAGAGCTTGTTTGAGACCATAGAGTGCCTTTTTCAGTTTGCAAACATAGTCTCTGTTTTATGATAATAGGAAACCTTCAGGTTGTTCAATATAAAACTCTTCTTCTATTTTTCCATTAAAAAATTGAGACTTCACATCCATTTGATACACTTTAAAAATTTTATGGCTTGCGAGTGCTAGAAACATTCTGATCGCTTCAAGTCTTGCCATAGGAGCATAAGTTTCTTCAAAATCAATCCCTTCTACTGGAGCATACCCTTTACATACCAATCTTTTCTTATTCCTTATTACTTGACCATCCTGATTGAATTTGTTCTTGAAAATCCATTTGGTCCCTATAACATTCTTATCTTTAGGTCTTGGGACAAGTTCTTATGTCTCATTTTTCTCAATCTGATCTAATTCTTCATTCATGGCTTTGACCCATTCATTAATTTTGTTGGCTTGTGTAAAATCCTTAGGTTCCATTATTGAGAGTAGGGCTTGTTCATTAAATGGTATTTTTCTCCATGTAGTGACTCCAACATTTTTATCACCTATGATCTATGTCTTTGGATGATTCATTTATATCCTTCTAGATGGAGTTTTTGTATCAGGTATTGGGGAGTCTTTTTCACTTTCCCATGTATCTTCCTTCACTATTCCTTCTTCTTCATCATGTGTACTTTTGTCCTCTTGTAAGTATTCATTATTTGTATTTTCAGCACTGTCATAACTTCTTGGTTTTATATCATCTATTCTTACATCTGCACTTTCTACAATCTTGTGTAACCTTTTATTGAAACATCTATATTCCTTCTTGGAGGATGAATATCCTAGAAATATTCTTTCATTAGTCCTAGAGTCAAACTTGCCAAGATCATACTCGTTCCTTTTAATGTAACACTTACTATGAAATACTTTGAAATATTTGACTGAGGCTGGTCTTACATACCATAGTTCATAAGGGGTCTTGTTGTTATTCACTCTAAGTCACCCTCTATTAAGTATGTAGAGAGTCGTGTATACTGCTTCTTTCCAATATGCACCTGATAGCTTTGCTTCACTAAGCATTGTTCTGGTAGCTTCTTAGACTGTTCTATTTTTTATTTCAACCACACCGTTCGGCTTTGGAGTCTTTGCAGCTGAAAATTGTCTATTGATTCCATGTTTCTCACAAAACTCATCGAACTCATTTGAAGTAAACTCTCCCCCATTGTCTGATCTAAAACATTTGATCTTCATATGTGTCTCATTTTCAACCATTGCCTTGAATATTTTGAACTTTTCAAAGGCTTTTGATTTTTCTTTGAGAAATGTCACCCAATTCATCCTTGTGTAATCATCAATAAGCAACATGAAATAATATTCCCCCTGCAGGCTTTTAGTTCTTGTTGGTACACAGAGATTTATGTGCACTATTTCCAGAGTATGTGAGGTCATATGTTCTTTTGTTTTAAAATTGGCTCTAGTTTGCTTCCCATGCTGACAATGTTTACAAACTGATTTTAGAGGTTTTACAATTTTAGGCAAGCCTGTTACAGCTTCTTTCTTACTTATTCAGACAAGATTGTTAAAATTTAAATGTCCCAACCTTCTGTGCCATAACCAACTTTCATCAACCATACTTAAGTAACATTAATTTTCATTTTATAGGATGTATACATTGTTTGAATTTCTAATAGCAATTCAAACAACTTTTCCCGAGTCCTTTTCCCTGATCTCACATTTCTCCGAGTCAAAAATACAGATGTACCCTTGATCACATGTTTGACTTACACTGAGGAGATTAGGCTTGATATTTTCTAATAGTAATACATTTTCTGCTTTGATCTTGTTATTGACAACATTTGTTCCTTTGCCAATTACCTTGGAAGACAAATAGTCTCCAAAAGTGACTTTACCCTTATTATCTTTTATTGTTATGAATTTGTTTGGGTCACTGGTCATATGTTTTGAACACCCACTGTCCAAGTGCCATAGGTTTTGGTTTTTGTTGCACATAGAGCAATGATGGAACTTTACTTTCTTCCTTTTCCCTCCAATACTTCTTTTGTTTTGTGTCTAGAGATTTAACTGCAACAATCTTCCTTGTAAGAGTCATCAGTTTACAATCTCTTGCCATATGTCCATGGTTATTACATTTCTAACATTCCATGTCATATTTTTGAAGAAGTGTAAAAAGGTTATGATTTCCTTTTGGTTTATTACTTGATAACTTCTTGTATTCAAGAACCTTCCCATAAACTCTGCAATTTAATGATTTATGACCAAAGTTAGTACAAGAGTAACAGTGACCTAAAAATATCTGCATATGTCTATTTGGTCTCTTAGGAACCATATTATTTTTGTTTTTATCTTGAGTGTTGGGGGAAACTTTCTTGCTCTCTTTTTTTTTAACTAGACTCTTTAGTTCTTCAGCATAACTTTTCTTGTTTCCTCCTTGATTAGTGAAAGATAAGCATTCTGGTTTCTTTTCTTTGTTAAAATCCAAGCCAGATCTATCACTTGATGCTCTTTGGTTATTCAGGATGTCATCTAGAATCCTTGAACTATTCTCAAACTTTGATTTGATAGATCCTTCATCAAGCTTTTTCTTGAATTGTACGATATCTTCTTCAAATCTCTCAGATTCTTGTATTCTTCTTTTGAGCTGCAATTTTAGGTCCCCCTCAATCCTTTTGGCATCTAGAAGTTGAGCTTCCAACTCACTAATGATATGACTTGACTATTTGTTCTTTTTCCTACATTTCTCAAGTTCTTCAAGAGTGCTAACAAGTTCACCTCTTAAGTCTAGTTCTCCTTCTACATCTGAGTTACTATTTGAAGCTTGAGTATCAAGACCCATGAATAAAATTTCAGTTTCCTCATCTTCACTTGTATCTGCATCTTCACTATCTTCCATGGTGTAGACAATTTTCTTTTTCTCTTAGGACTTCTTCTTGTTTCCTATTTTACCCTTTTTGAATTTTGAGGTTTCTCTCTCATCACTATCATCTTGTTTAGAGTAAGTACATTTTGAAGAAAAATGTCCAATTCTTCCATAGTTAAAACATTTTAGGGGTAACTTTCCTTTATATTTTCTAGCACCCTTCTCAAGTTTTTTAATACAAAGAGCTTCCTCGTCATCTAGGTTCTCTGATGGCTTTTTGGATGAGGCTTTAAATGTTGCTTCTTTTCTTGAGGATTCATTTAGTCCTGTTCTCATCTCATATGCAGTGAGGATTCCATGTAGTTCCTCTATTGTCACATGGTCGAGATCATTTCATTCTTCTATGGTGGATACTTTTGAATCATATTTCATTGGAAATGTTCTTAGTACCTTGCTCACAACTTCTGTCTATTTTAATTTTCCTCCAAGACCTCTAATAGCATTGACAACCTCATCCAATCTTAGAAGGTATTCCCAATATTTTATTCTTCTTTCATTTTAAGGCTCTCAAACTGCCTTTTATATGTCTTAAGCTTGGATTCTTTGACTTTAGATACTCTTTCATAGATAGTTTTTAACTTATCCTAGGCTTGTTTGGAAATCTTGCATTGCATGACTTTTATAAATACAGACTTTGTTAACCCACTCAGGATTGCATTTAGGGATTTGGCATTACCTTCATATTGGCCTAGTTCCTTTGGGTCTATAGGTGCTTGTTCATCTATTTTATACTCTTTCTCAGTTGCTTCCCAAACCTTCCATCCAAGGGACATCACATGACACTTCATTCTCACTCTCCAATATGCATATTTTTCTCTTGTAAATAACGGAGGTCTGTTGGTGGTTAAGCCTTCTTGTTGATCCATAGTGTTTTTTTTGAATAGGATCAACCTTCTAGTGGTTAAACTGTAGTGAAGGAACCTGCTTTGATACCAATTGTTGGATTATTCCACAATACTGAGAGGGGGGGTGAATCCATATTGTCTTTTTCCTTCTTAAAATAACAAAACACACAATGAATCAAACAGGTTAAGACATAAATTTTATCATGGAAACCTCAAAGAGAAAACCACCAATTCAAACTCATTAAAAAAATGAATCTACAAAATTGTTTTATTTGCTGCTACAGAAAGGATGCAACACCACCCTGGGTTTCTGCATGCTACAACAGACAAGGATGCTACAACACCCTGGGTTTCTGCCTGCTTCAACAGACAATGATGTTACAACACCCTTTGCAGACTTGTATCCTACCCTAGCACCACCCTGCCACTTTGGACTGAATTTTATCTATCTACTATCAAACTGCATTCACTTTTGGATTCTGTCACTCACGATCACAGAGACAAGTTGTTCCCTTCAATAATTCTATCAATAAATACCTTCATGTCTTCCCGCGAATGAATCTCTTCAACATTTCTCCCTTTGATTGATCGTACCTCTTCATGAATCTTCGAGTCATGACCTTCCGCATTCTCTATTTCCGCAGCCATCCTGAGCCGTTGATTTTATATCGGACTTCTTCCTGGCCATAGATCTAAGATAGGATGTGGTATACAGATTTCCCAATTCAGAAATTTCTCAAAATGTCTTTCCGCACTTAGATTTCTGCCTTAACCATTCCGCACCATTGATATTTTTGGATCTCTCTGTGACCGTAGATCTAAGAAGGAAATCAGATATCAGATATCTGAGTTTTTCAAAATATCATTCCATGATTTTGGCTTTCCGCACCAATCATTCCACACCATTGATCTTGTTCGAGTGCTATCCTAGCCATTGATATTCCATATTGCAGAATTTGGGTTTGTGAATTTTTCAACATGCCATTTTGAGAATTCTGTTTTCCACTATTTTCTTTCCGCACCATCGATCTTATGTGGATGTTTTTCGGACCGTCGATCTTCTGAATTTCGGGTAGCGGAACTGTGACATTTCCCAAAGTCTTTTCATGATTCTCTGCCCTTCGCTTTCTGATGACAGACTCCTTTCCGCACCGCCAATATTTTGAGGATGTCTTCTTGGCCCTTGATCTACGATAAAATGCAGATTTGTGGATCTCATAAGAATTCTACATCCATCCTCTGCTATTAATTCCCCTTCTAGTTGAATCAAAAAAATTATTAAGTGACGTCAAATTTGTGTCCCCACCATATCAACGATGGACTTCAAATATGATGAAATGAATTTCATAAAAATTCTGTGCACATCAAAAGTCTTCCAAACCGTCCAACTCCACCCAGAGGAATTGTTGTGCACCATCGATTTAATTTGATGATCGATCTAGGACATTGATATCAATCCCATATTCCAGCGATCAACTTCGATTTCACAAGCTCAACCCTTATTTATCTTCCGCGTATTTTATTTAGTGGAATCCTCCTTAGTCGGTGATCTTCATCCATGCCTAATCTCCACCACAGATCTCCAGCCGTATGGACAATTAGTTTGGGATTATCTCGGGCATTCTTTCACCTGGCGAAATTGATTCCAATCGTGGATCTATACATGCTCTTTAAACTCTCTATTCTGCACCGTTGATCTGTCTAATATGCAGATCTTCAAATCTATGGTTGAATTGATCAGTGGAATGATCAATTCCTTCCTGCAATGCTCTACATATAAAATTTTGAACTCTAGAGGTAAAATTTTATCACACATAGTCTCTGCACTCTCCACTCCACACTCTCTCTTCACTCATACACTCAACCTTTTCCTTTGTCATTACTGAACTCATCCTGCAACCATATCTAGTGGTTATTCCTTTATCATTCGTGAAGCCCAATATATTCTCAACATATATTGGGCATATGACCAATCACATAATAATAAATCCAGTACATTAGAGCCTATGCCTAGTACAACAACAATAGTCATTGTCAATAAGGGCCTATTCCCAACATATATAATCATATACAAGACAATAAAACATGTGCATTGGGTCTTACGCCCAGTATATCTCTATAACCAATCATAACTCAAGTGCAGTGGGGTATACGCCCAATATATAGACATAAACATAACATCAAAGTAAATCATGTGCAGTGGGGCTCATGCCCAATCTAGTCAAGGTAAAAATTCGGGATATTCCATCCCTCCCCACTTCGAAAAAAATCATCCCGGTGTTCTAGGGACTAGAAATGAAATCATGAAACAAGGAAGGGTAAGCCTCTTTCACGATGGTTTCATTCTCCCATGTGGACTCCTTGGGCCCAATGTGCTTCCATTGGAATTTCAGTTGGACAATAGTTCACTTCCTGAGTTGTACTTCCCTTTTGTCCAAAATGTGGAGGGGATCTGGCATAAAATCACCTTCAGGTTCCACCTGTAGCAAGGACCAATCAATCACATGTTTAGTATCATATACATATTTATTCAATAAAGATGCGTGAAAAACATTGTGAACCTTTACATGAGCAGGTAAAGCTAAATCATATGCCACTAGCCCTTTCTTGGCAAGTATCTCAAAGGGTCAACAAAATCTTGGTGCTAACTTTCACACCTTCCCAGGCTCAATGAGCTTCTTTTTTATTTTACTTTTAAATAAACATGTTCGCCAACCTGGAAATATTTATCCTTTATTTTCTTATATGCATAACTCTTCTAGCGATCTTGTGCTTCCTTGAGATTCTATTTCACTTTGTTGACTAACTGTTCTAGGTCTTTCGGTAAATCTGGCCCTAACATGAGCATGTCCACCGGGCTATCCCAAGTCACCAGTGTCCTTCACTTTTGGCCATAAAATACCTCGAAGGGACTCATTTTGGTGGAGGTTGGGTATTCGTTGTTATATTCAAAATCTGTGAGGTGCAGATAATCCTCCCACTTTGTGGGATTGTTCATCATGTATATTCTAAGCATATCCTCCAAAATCTGATTTACTCGTTATGTCTGTCCGTCTGTCTGTGGGTGGTAGGCAGTACTGAAATTTAAATGTGTCTCTAATACGGAGAATAAAGATCTCCAGAACTTACTGGTAAACTTTGCATCTCGGTCTAATATGATTTCCTTGGGTATCCCATGCAATTGAAATATCTCTCTTAGGAATATGTCAGCAATGTGAACTGCTTTATATGTTGACTTTACTGGAATAAAGTGTGTTGCTTTGGACAACTTATCGACCACTACAAAAATGGAATCATTATATTTCTTGCTCTTTGGTAATCCCATAATTAAATCCATACTGATAACCTCCCATTTCCATTCCGAAATGGGTAACGGTTGTAGAAACCCTGAAGGGTGTTGGTGCTCTGCTTTGACTAGTTGACACTCTTGGCATTTTGCGATGAATAGTGCTATGTCAGCCTTTAACTTAGGCTAGAAAAAGTGTTTCTTTACTATCAATATCATTTTTTGCGATGAATAGTGCTATGTCAGCCTTTAACTTAGGCTAGAAAAAGTGTTTCTTTACTATCAATATCATTTTTTGATATCTCGGATGCCTTGAGTAGGGATTTCGATGGAACTCTGTTAGATTGTTGGACCTGATTTATCCTCCCTCTAGGACATACAGTCTCTCTTTGGACCATAATAGTCTTGTCTCGTCTACCTTATATTCCTCATGTTGTTGGAATAATCTATCTTCCTAAATATTTTTAAGGAAATCAACATAAAAATGGTCTACTCTACTTATTGTTCTAATCCTATGGTGCAAGTCCGAATCAGTTTTCCTCAAAGTTACCTCATACAATGAGCTCGTCGACTTAAAGCATCAGTGATTTTGTTTTCCTTTCCCTTTACGTGCTTTAATTCGAATCGATACTCGCTAAAAAAGGCCAACCATATAGCTTGCCTAGAATTTAAATCTGGTTGGTCGAACAAATACTTCAGACTCATGTTGCCTATCTTTAGGAGAAACTTCTTCCCCATGAGGTAGTGCCTCCACATCTTCAAGGCATGGATAATGGTTGCTAGGTTAAGATCGTGTGTGGGATTTTTTTTTGTGTTCTTTTAATTTTCGTGATTTGTAACATATCGCGTAGTCATTTTGCATGAGGACTCCACAAATTCCTTCCTTGCTTGCATCTGTGCAAACAACGAAATCCTCATCGGGATCCGCAATTAGTAGTATAGGTGCAGTGGTCAAGAGTTGTTTAAGCTTCTGGAAGATTTCCTTGCACTTGGTCATCCACGGGAATTTTTTTTCCTTCTTTTTTAAGGTGGTCATGGGACAAGCAATCCTTGAAAATTTCTCAATGAAATTTCAATAGTAACCCGCTAGTCCCAAAAATGACCTAATGTTGGTGACACAAGTAGGGGTAGGCTATTCTTCGATGGCTTTAATATTTTCTGGGTCAGCACCTATCCCTTTCTCAGAAATTACGTGACATAGGTATTGTATCTGTGGTTTGTAAAAATCATATTTGCTAAACTTAGCGTAAAGTTGGTGCTCCCATAACACTCATAGTACTATTTGGAGATGTTCCTCGTGCTCTTATTTATTCTTTGAGTAAACTAGTATATCGTCTATAAAGACTAATACAAATGTATCCAGGTATTCACAAAAAATATTATTCATCATGCACATAAAATTGGTAGGCGCATTGGTTATCCCAAAAGGAATTAGCACAAAATCATAATGGTTGTATCGAGTCCAAAAGGCAGTTTTGAGTATACCATCATCACGGATCCTTACCTGGTGGTATCTAGATCACAAGTCGATCTTCAGAAAGATATTTTCTCCTCCGACTTGATCGAACAATTCATCGATCCTAGGGAGTGGGTAACAGTTCTTGATGGTCATATTGTTGAGTTGTCAGTAATCGATGCACATCCACATCGTATCATCCTTGTTCTTTACAAATAGTATAGGTGCTCCCCAAGGAGACACACTAGGTCAAATATAACCCTTATCTATCAATTCCTAAAACTGTAACTTGAGCTCCACCAACTCTGGTGCGCTCATGCGATATGGAGATTTTGAAGCAGGTACTAATCTTGGTGTTAACTCTATGGAAAAATCTAAGTCTCGCTTGGGTGGTATTTCCGGTATTTCCTCTATAAATACACCATTGAAGTATACAAGAACCGTAAAGTCTTCAATTTGTTGTTTTCTCTCAGCTTCTACATCCTGGATGTTAACTTCAAAAATTTGCAGCCCTTCCTTATACATTTCTTCACTTGTAAGGTGGATATCTGTCTAACAGAAACCTTCTTCGCTATGCCTTGAATCTTTCTTTGATTCCCTTCGTTGTCTGTGCATTAGATTGGCTTGTTTAAATAGTCAAGCATGACATGGTGATGTTCCAACTAGTACATGCCTATAAGTACATTGTACGATCCTAAGGGTAAGATATTTAGGTCTACCTTAGTTGGAAAACCGTTCAAGTCTATCTCGCAGACTTTTACTAGTTCTAAAATCTTTCTTTTTGTACCAGTGGCTAGTTGTACCAGCCACAATTTCTCATGTTTCGCTTTGTTTAGTTTACATGTGTCAACAATCTTGGGGGAAACATAGCTTCGACAAGCACCGGGATTAATTAAAATTGAAATAGAAGTGTTTGAAACCTTACCTTCTATTTCAACTATAGTGTCCTGATGGTCTGCTTGTCGGTCGTCGAGTGCTGCATAGATCCTAGGTGTACAAGCCATGTCCTCTACTCTTGGGTCTTCTTGTAAGTTGTGTAGGAATCCATTAGTCTTGTTTGGACAATCTCTGGCATAATGGGTCCCTTGACATTTCCAACAGCCAACCTGCAGCGAGGCAGCCTTGGATCCCTCATTTTTTGTTGGACTATTGGCATTTTGTGCAAGCACATTTGGCTGTGTACCAGTTTAGTTGAAATTTATGTAGGTGGAAAACTATTGTTTTGTTTTCTGTATCATATGTGGTTTAAAACCAAGTTTTCAATTATCTGAGAAGGTCCTAGACCTGTCTTGATTTTGGTTTATATTTTCCTGTATCAGTTGGCCATGTTCATAACAAAGTTTAGCCTTATGCAAGGTGGTGTCTAGAGTTTTGGGCATGTCAAACTCAATTCTCTCTCAAAAATTTGGAGGGAGATATCCCAAAATCTATTGTATGTTGACATTTTTGTCCTTTATGTAAGGTACGTAATGCAACAGATCCAAAAATCTGTTGATAAAGGCATCCATAGTTAGGAATCCCATCTTTAATTTGTGGAATTCTTTTACTGTTCTGTCAAATAATTTTTCAGACATGTACTTTTCCTGGAAGATTTTGCAAAAAGTACTCAATATGATCTCTTTTACTTCATTTCTCTTAGTATGTTTCAGGTCTCTCCACCATCTAGTTGCCTTTCCATTTAAGTTGTAAATGGGCAGTCGGGATTTCATCTCGCTGGAGTAATTATGTACTCGAAAGTATTTATTCGTACCTAGGAGCCATTCTTCAACCTTCTCTCCCGTATTCATTTCCCCTTCATAATTTGGGGCCTTGATCTTTCAAAATTATCCCCGAAGGCTATCATCTTTTTTTTGCCTTTTCTTGCAAGCAGAGGGTGAACCATCACTGTAAGAACTAAGATATTATTTTTCTATGAATTCAGGGGTGTGTTGTTCTTGTCCCTCCTCCTTTGAACTGTTGGTCCTTCTTTTATGATGATGATTTTATTTGTATTTGTTTGTTGAGTGGGTAGGCTTTCCATCAGGGTTAAATTTTGTCAAGTTCCGAAGTAAAGCTTCATTTATTGCTTTATGTTCTCTTCTTTCATTTATGTTATCATCTTTAAAACTCTGTAGATCTTCTTGTAGACTCTGTACAGTCTTAATTAGGTCGAAATTCAGTTCCACCACGACTTCTTCTTCTCGGTTTGGGGAATTTAGCTTCCCTTGTCAATTATTGTTCTCTTATGTCTCCATGATTTGGACTTTTCTTTATATCAGCAGTTGAAACAGTCAGTAACAAATAATATTCTATTAGTTTACAAAATCACAAATAAAGTTTTTGAAATATTTATTTCTGCAACAGATGCTCAATAGCGCCCATAAGGTCTCTAAGTGTTGAAACTGGGCTCTGATACCACTTGTAATGTCCCTAAATCCGTAAAAACATGTAAGGTAGTTAACTCTACCAAGAACTAAGGGGCATCTATACTTAAATTCAGAATTGTACAAACTTAATAAAAACATATACCTATGTTCTTGTTCTGATTTTCTCCGATAGGTTATTACATCATATTCTGATTGCGATGGTGTTTATTGTCATTTACTTATGTACTGATGTACTTGTATATTGATGTCTTCTATTAATTTAATGATGTTCTGATATCGCGTGTTTATAATGGATGTTATTTTTACACAACCTAGTATTATTTACTAAATGACGAGGCTAACTTACCTCTGCTTCTAAAGGGGAGGAGTGGCTATACTGTACCTAACAACTCACTCGAAAAGGTAAGGAAACCCTCCGGTTTGGGATTACTTAGTTCTTATGAACTAATGCATGATCTATCTGTGGGTTTTTGCATGTGTTCTGTTGCTGAGCCTATGCTACAAAAGTGTACTAAAGAAATAACAAGACCTAACACCTAAAAGGTTTCTAAACCCTAAACACTAAGGGTTTAAGTGCTTGGTACAAAAACTAACCATCATAAACAAAGGCAAGACTATAGGGAAGGGGTAAAACAATCAACAACTTAGTGGAAGGTAGTTGTCGCATTTATGGTGATCCATGTGATGGTTGTGTGGCTCCCTCCATGTTGGTGCAGACTTAAAACCCAAAACTAGGGTTTCGAATTTCCTCTTTGCATGGTGAAGTTTATGGGGGGAGCGAGCTCCCTAGTCGGGGATTTCACTCGTAGAGGCAGAGCATGAAATAAGCTACAGGGTTGTTGAAATGTTGCCTAGTAAGCGCTCAGTATATGTGGTTTAAATATTAAAATATTTGTTTTAGTAATTTTTTGTAGCGTTCTTATGATGCATAACTGGCTTTTGTGGCAGGTTCAACTTGGAGCAGCTTGCGATTGTGGGGAGGAGTAAACCGTTAAGCCATAACATGGTAAGTCCAACCGCAAAGGTCGTAGCCTCTTAGTTGATCATTATGTGGTTTTGAAAGGACTTGTGGTTCTCTGTCTGTTAATTGTAATGGCTTCCCATTCGAAAATGCCAGGGTTTTGAGAATGAGGCGAAACTTAGACTAGTCGTGGGGTTTAGGGTTTTTACAAGCTTGTTCAAGCAATTGTTTAAAAATGTAAACTTAAACTTTACTATGGTTAATTTTTAAACCTATGCATGGATTTTTTTATAGTGGTATCATTACTTTGTTTATGCACTCTGTATTTGTTTTAAGTTATAAAATCATGTTCTGGTTTAAAGTCTATGCAAGCTTTTAATGGTAAAAAGGGAATTTTGTTTGTGATGGAGGCATTCTGCATTTAGCTGTGCCATTTCCAGCAATGGCAAGATTGTAATTGTTTTACTGTTTGTTTCTAGTTTGGGTTAAGGATGATATAGAATGTATATTTATGTAGCTACCACTGTTGGATGAAATGTTTTGGGTCTATGCTTACTCTACGTTTAAAATTGGTTGCTCTGTGTATTTAGATGTGGCTATATTATATTTATTTGGGAAAATGTTTATCGATAGCACTGTAATTTTGCTATAACAAACGGGTTCTGAGATTAACAGTGCCATTGCCAAAATGGCACTATGGTAATAATGTTTGTATTATTTATTGAATCTAAAGTATGTTTGTGAAATTCATTTTACTGCAGCAACTTAGGCAAAATCCCTAGCTTGGTTCGTTATTTAATTTATTAATGTGGCTTGAAAAAGGGTTCTAATTCCTACGCTTGAAGCGTGCCCTTCCTTCTATAGGGTGGCTAGAAAATATGACCCAATGGGATTTGATAACTGGTTAAAGGGTGACGTTATAACCTAGCTTGTTTATCTGGGATGATTTTATGTAGTTTTATTTATTTCTTTTTTTAATTGGTTTAACATACTCCCACCCAATGTTTATGGGATTTCGATAGTGGGTAGAAGGGTGTCATTTTACCTTGGCTTTGTTTAATTAATGGTTTATGTTTAACAGTCTAAAAATCTGTAGAGTTTCACACGCTTGCAAGTTTCCACCCGCGCGTATGGAATTTCGATGCTTAAGAGAAATTCAGGGATGGTGGTTATCGTGATTTAATTATTTACTATGGCTGAGGTAATTATTATATCAACGACGGGAAAATTCTAATATGTCAGCGTTAGAAGATTGGCCTATCCTTTTACAGGATGGCGGGAATTTTCTCTCAGTGGAATTCGATAGTTGGTTGATATCATGATACCTTGTTTTACTTAACTGGATGACTGTATATTTTGTTTAATTCTTTTAATGATTTAGGAAGACTTTGAGCTGACACCATACATGTTTTATGGGATAAAAAAAATGGTTCTAGAACGTTGACAATATGTGGACTTACTCTCTAAGCGATTCGATCCCATGTCCATGACTTTGT
>LPNX010373042.1:110014-156811 GCA_001517045.1 Pseudotsuga menziesii | reverse complement strand
AATACCATAATATGTTTATTCGAGGCTTCCTTAGTTTAAGTTAATTCTTTTAACAAGGCCTCATGTAGGGTTTGGTCGGTCAACTAGGATAGGTAGCTCTAGATATTCCTTGCATATTGGATTACCCCGTATTCATGGCAGTGTCTTCCAGTCCTTGATAAGAAGTAGATTTAAATTTCAATTAATCAACTTAAATTAGTATGGTGAGGGTTGGTGCTATTCAAAGTCTTTCCAACGCAACACCCATTGATTTGTAGTAAAACCTAGTGCCATTAAGAGTCTTTCCAACTCAACACCCTTTGATTTACAGTAACCCCTAGTGCTATTCAGATCCTACACTCAACACTATTAAACTGTCATTACACAAGTTCAATTCCAGAGCCTCTCGCTCAACACTAATACTGGGATGCACTTGTACAATAAACCTAGGGATACAATGGCCAAAGATATGATGCTCCAGAGCTTATGCTCAACATCAAGTTGGAGTGCTCCAGAGATTTTGCCCAACACTTCCATTCTTTACTTGTTGGGGTTACCTATGTTGTCCAGAGCTTATGCTCAACACACAGTCCCATAACCCATGTGCTCCAGAGCTTATGCTCAGCACATAATCTCATAACCCATGTGCTTCAGAGCTTACGCTCAACAAATAATTTCATAACCCATGTGCTCCAGGGCTTATACCCAACACCTCATAGAAATCAATCATGCATTCAGTCTTCTGCACAATAGATCACAAAATAATCATCTCGGTATATATTAGGGCTTGTGCCCAATCACATAATAATAAATCTAGTACATTGATGCCTATGCCCAGTACAACAAACAATAGTCCTCGTCCATCAGGGACTATGCCTAACATATATAATCATATACAAGACAATAAAACATGTGCATTGGGGTGTACACCCAGTATATCTATATAACCAATCATAACTCAAGTGCAATGGGATATACACCCAATATATAGACATAAACATAACATCAAAGTAAATCATGTGTAGTGGGGCTCATGCCCATTATAGTCAAGGTCAAATTCGGAATATTACACGAGACTGTTTGAAATTTAATGATTAACGATTTATTGTTTTGGATAAACTTGTTTTCCCTTGATGATCATATCATGTTTGAAAATATAGAGTTCAATGTGATGATGATGATTAACGTCCATTGAGACCAACTTTGGTCTATTAGACCTTAAGAAGGGTAATACTTGTTTTACTTTAAAATCTTGTTCATGTGCTAAAAATAATTTCCAAGAATATTTCCAAGCTCACTATAGTTTTGGAAACTCTGGAGGTTATAAAGTTTTGTATTGTAGAAAATACTATGAAACTCAGATCTAATGTGGGTGTAAGAAAGGTACTCTAAGAGAAATTGATTTTCATCCTCAACACTCATAGAATCACACAAATGGAAAACCATTTCCGCCCATGGAGTTTTAGGAATAAACCAACACCCTGTTTCACTATGGACTTCATGAGAGTTCGTTTTAATCTTTGCTATATTTATTTTCTTTCGTGATCTAGTTACTACCGAGAGATACTTCTGATCTTCCAAGTTAGGATTAATGACCTCCTTATAGTATCTTAATTTTTTCTTAACCACTAAATTTTCCTCACACCAAACTTTCTCTTTAAACTTTGAAGTAATAATATTTTTGAAAGTATCAATGTTCTGCAAAATGTTGTTTTCATTAAATCCCTAATGGTTTAACTAAGCCATGGCATCTTTACACCAACACCGCTTGAGGCATAGTTGGTTTTGACTTGAGTTTAAAGAAATTTTAGGAAGTTTTCCGTTTCCCATGTTATTTATCTTATGCTTATAAATCAAGTACCTAGTCATAGCCATTCTGAATGGGGGAAAGACCCACTTCTATGAGGAGAATACGATAAGATGTATTGCTTTTAAATTTGAGGTTATAAGTTATAAACTGCTTATGGATTTATTGAATCTTCCTGCTCCTTAGAAATGTTGCACCCCCTTACTTGACAACCATACAAGATAACAGGGATGACAATAGTTTCAAAGAGGAACTTCTTTTTATCCAACATGACTAGATTGGTTGATTTGCAGTTATTTTCAAGACCAAAATAAGCTTTCCACCCTCCCTTAATAATTTTCTCAATGTTATAGTTCCAATTGATCTTGTGATGGATATCAATTCTGAGATACTTGTAAGAAGTCACTTCCTCTAGATTTCTATTATCATAAATAAAATTTGCATAGGAGTCTTTCTTAGATTTTATAATCATGATTTTTGTCTTGTCGGTGTTAATAGTCATACCCATGTTAGAGAAAAAATCATTAATAATTATTAATTGGTTATCAAGATCATAAAAATGCATTGCCATAAGAAAAATATCATTAGCATAAAGTAGGAGGATGATAACTATGCCAGCTAAGATTGTATCGACGCAACCCGCTTCTTCTAAAAACTTTTCTAGCTTATCAATGTAAATTCCAAAAAGGGTAGGGGCGAGGGGGAAACCTTGTTTCACTCCAATATTACAATTTATATATGTTATCCACCCCTCATTATTCTTAAACTTGGAAATGATCATTTTGTATAACCTTATCGCGGGATATCTCAACTCAAAAGGAGCATTAAGCTCCTATAGCCTATTCCACATGTTATTTCTAGGGATTGTATCAAAAGATTTTCTAAAATCCATAAATCAACAAAATAGGTCAAACTTATTATTATGACATTCCTCTACAATGATCCTAAGTGTAATGAGGTGGTCCGTGGTTGAATGATTCCTTCTAAAACCTGCTTGGCCTTTAGACCGTTTACCTTCCATTTCTAGCCATCCTTCCATTTCTATCCATTCATTGATATTCTTTTTTAAGATAATACCATATAATTTAGCTAATAGAGGGTTAATCATAATAGTCTAATAATTAGAGGGGTCAATTTTTATCACCACTTTTGAAAATAGGAATAAGCATACAAGTTATGCTCTGCTTCTATGGTATATATCGGAGTCTAGATCTCTGAAATGATGGATCTGGTCTTCAATGAGTTCCTCTTTGCCTTCACCATCAACATATTTTTTAGGAAAAGGTGGATGTATTTTTTGATCGTTCGGGTTTTAGGGATTTCTGGCATCCCTTTGTCTAATCTATGGAGGCTGAGGAGGATTGGGTCTTCTGAAATTTGGGTTCCTGATTTGGGGCTCATTTTGCTGCCTGTTCGACACTCCACTATCTACAGCTAATTTATCCATCAACTTCTCTATCGTCTTCAACATCATCTCAAACTTCATGTCGTTAGCGAAAGCAACTGAGGTAGAAGGCTCATCTTCTCTGACTTTCCTAGTTTCCATCTTCTACCTGATCTTCCCACTCGCCATCATGTTGGCCTCCACCTCTAAGGCGTCTTGAAACATCGCAGGAATATTTGCAGACTTCCTTTCCCTTAAAACCAATGTGAAATCATTGTTAGCGGCATAGGCATAGTGTAGCTTTGCAGCACCGACTAGCTGTTTGATGTCAGCATGGATAGAATTGTACGTTCTCATAAACCTACAAGAAAGTTCATATATGGACTCGAAACCACCCTTCTTTACGATGTTGTATTGGGACAAGACTTGTAGGGGGGTTCTCTTATCATCCCACCTTTCCAAGAATGCGGCCTAGAAAGCGGTGAACGTACTAATGGACCCAACAGAAAAATATTTGAACCATTTCTCCGCCTCCCCCAAGAGGCTCAACACGAAAAACCTCATTTTCACATCGTCGTCATACACTGAGTCTAGGTCCAAAAAGTCTACAAACTTATCGACGTGTTGTCTGGCTGTGAAATTTCCCTCTCCATCATAGAATGGGACTCTCTGGGCATAACCTTGAGGGAGGTCATGAAACATTATAGGAAAATCTAGTGGGGCGAACCTTCTGGACATTGGTCTAGGTGAGTTCGGTACTATAGGAGGAGCTTGAAATATAGGGAGATTTTGCACCACCTAGGGAGTACAGGGCCGAAAGTTTTGGAAAGACGGATTTCTAGGACTCTGAAGGTTTTACCAAAGAGAGTCTAGCAGATATGCTTCCAACCTATCAAGTTTCACTTTGGTGTTCTTCAAATTTTACTCTGATTTAGGCTTTGGCAAGGATCTTTTAAAGTAAGCTTCCTCCATGGAATCTTGGACACTATGGAATTCTTGAGTAGAGGAACTTTCAAAACGAGGAATAGTTAACTGGTCCTTTCCATTATTCCTAAACAGTCTATTCAGGTCATCCACACTTTGCAGGATTTTAGTGTCGGGATTACCTCGTGTATGCGGTCGTCGGGAAGCTAGGATGTATTATGTAGATAGCTTAGAACCAATGTGGAGTCGCCAGGGAAAATACATAGCCTTATTTACCTGTAAGGGTTTCTGTTTGCCCACATAAACCTGTTCGTACTTGAATCTTTGTCATTATACCAAGGGATGACCTTCAATTTCGTCCCTGGAAATGATGCCAGTTTTTTAGCACTCATAATCGCACCCAAGGTTGCGGGAAGGTGGATCCCAAGGTAACAATAGAACCACGTTAGGGAATGGAGCTGGCTTCTTCAATTCCAGAGAGGATTCCCTCACAAATATAATACAAAGACAGACATATTGTCACATAATGAATAATCAAGTATCAGTGGTTGAAATGGGGTGAAAAGGTATCGGGCTATGGAGTCACAAATACCAAGAAAACAAAGCGATCTGCATAGGAAATGCTTGCAAGAGGGAGGTAGTACTTCGATCACGGTCGATATATTCTGGGTCTGGTTGAAAATGAAGAGCAATGATAGTCCATCAATGTAGAGCATCGCAGGGATGAATTCTACACCGAATTTGGAAGAAAACTTTGGTGGATGTCCGAGACAATGGCTCGAGCATATTATGAGTATGAATTACAAACCATTATACACTAAGTCTGAAACATGAAGAAAACATAATGTAAAGAAACAACAAGAAGCATGTGCACATTAAGAAAGGAAAATTACAGACTGTAATTGATAAATACACAGGAATTATTGCATTCAAATAACCAGCATTCGGCTCTAGGACTTGTATTAAACAGATCAAAATATCATAAACACAACAGTTTTTATGGGTTCCAACTTTTTTCTCCCTCTGTAGGGAGCAAATTTATAGTGTTTGGGCTCCCGAGACCAACCTCTAAACGAGGTCGAAATTAATTTCAAAATCAGCAACAAACTCTTAACAAATTGTATCGTGGCATTTTCTCCACGAGTAGCATAAAAAAGAAAGTGATGGAGGAAACACTCCTGCTGGACCTCAAGAGGAGCTACGTCTTCAAAATCCTAGCTCATCTAATTAATTTACACATGTATCTTTGGTTCTAATCACGGCTTAGGCATATAATCATTGGTGTAGTTTGTATTTATTTTTACCGTAATGTCCTCTTTAGTTAAACTGTTCAGAAAGTTGATTGTGCATTTAGTTGTGTCAAGGGGCCTCTTGTTCAGGTCTAGTTTTGTCGTCTGAATATGCTTTTTGGCCACATGTATGGAATTTTCCTTATCATGGCTGAAATCCAAGTATGGTCGTATCTTGGTTGCTTCTGCTATTATCATGTCCCGTATGAGGTGCTTTTCCCCTTGTAGGGATGCTTGGCCCGAATCAAGTTTTGTTAATTTGTTGTTTTTATCCTCCAATTCTTTACAACGCTCTTCCAGCTTCTTTCTTATTCCTTCTTTGACATCATCCACATCCATTAGGTCCTTATTTTGTTTTCTTAGACCAGTGATTTCTAGAGATTTGATGCTTACTTGGGACATGGCTTGGGAGAGGGAGTCTGCACTAGATATCTCAGACGATTGAACAACAGGCGTAGGATGTTCCTGATCCCTTTCCTTCAACTCTTTTAACTCTCTTTCTAACTCAGCTTTCCTTGCTTCAAAACTCCCTTTTCTTCGGTGCAGAGTTCTGCATATTTCTTCCACTGTTTTTCCTTCTCTTAATGTTTGATCAATCTAGCCTTACAATTGATTAGATCATTGTTTAAGGATTCTTTTTCCTTTTCAATTTCAGTCAACTTAGCAGTTTGTATAAGCCAAGTAGCTGGGATGTCTAGCTTCTTCTTTAACAGTTGTATTGCACCTTCCTTGTCCTTCAATAACTTTTGTGTGGCAGTACCTTTGTCTCTCGAGTTGTCTTCTATCGATATATGTACCTGGAGCTTCTTGATATGAGCTTGATGGGCCTTGTTCTCCACCTTCTCCTTTTAGAGCGGTTCTTCAACTCTTTTCTTACCAGTTGTTAGTTTGTATATATGAAGGCGGCCTAGAGAAGATCAATGTAAACGCAGTCACTTATCCCTTGGTGTAAGTGAATCATGCCATTTTTTGGGACCCTTTTTGGATCTACCTTTATCTCAACTACTTTATCTCCTGAAATCACGACCAAATTCAACGTACCCTTGTTTTGGTCCCTGACAGTCGCTAAGGAAGTACTCTGGCTCAATAATTTTTCCACTTCATCGCATAACTTCATTTTTTCCTCGAAAGCTTTTCCACCAGCTTCTCTATACCTCTCCAGTACTTTGGATTTAGACTTGTATTTATCTACTGCCTCCTTAGGGACACTGCTGAACGTATCATCTTGAAAGTCAAAAGTTGGGCCTTTTACTTTCACATATTTATTTCTCCCCTTAGCCTTTGAGCTCAGCATGAGCTTACGTGGTTCTTTAGTTTTTTGCTTCTTTGATGTTCTGGCCGTGTCTCCTTCATCCACATCCATGGCTTTTGGGTATTCTCTCTTATTTCCCTTTTCAGATATGCTTTCCAAAGGGATGATCTGTGTGGCCCCAGCCACCACACTAGAGAGGTTTTGTTGGGTTGAGTTGCTTGCTAGTGTCGAGGAGGTCAAATTATCTAGCATATGTTCATAGGCAGCTTCTCTGGGGTACTTCATCCAGTTAGCCCTCTCTACCAACCCTACCACTTTAGCATGTTTGAAAGGCTTGTTTTTATTGGCCTGCCTCCTGGTTGAGATGATGTGGTGAGGGTCATAGTTGATTGGGGCCTCCATTACAAACCCTTTCTCTCTAAGAAAATTTTGAATCATGGGCATAGCTGATTTTTTTTAATGGTAAAGGGGCCAACTACCCATGGAAACTTAATGTCTGCTAGCTTTCTGAAACTTATGAAATGTTCATCTTCAGCTATGAGCCTTTGCCTGATCAGTTCTAACACCGGTAGAACATATGGTTAGTGAGTAAACCTGTAAACCCTGATCACAGTATTATATTCGGAAAGGAACCAGTCCCCTACTCTCCTTTCATGAGATAACTGCAACAGCCTCTTCATCTATGGAAGGACCCTTGGAAGCCTCTTTTGAAATAGGACTTCATATACCGGTGCCATGAGGACATTCGTGAACTTTTGATAATCTTTATGCATTTCCTTTGTTAGAACCATCTCCGGCAGCTGTAGATTGTCATCATTGAAGTTCAAAAACATATTCACAAGGAGATACTTAAAACTTAAGGTTGTCGACTAATGAAAATTACTCAATTGGAAATAGATACTTCTGGCCAAGAATTCATCAAATTGCAAACATGCAGGTGGTGAAAACTAGCTCAATGTTTATGACGCTACTTTTCCTGAACTGAGGGTGAATATTAGACTTAATAAAGGATCGGTGACAAATATGTTCGAGTCCATACCTAAGAAATGGCTTGCTAGGGTTATCACAAACTACGTATCCTCATTAAACATGTTGAAATCAATGTGGAATAGAGGATTTGACAACTGGCTTTACACAGGTTTTGAGAAAAGCCTCCTTCTGTTCAGCTGAAGACTCTCAAAAAAACCAGAGTATTTCTTCTTCATCGTACTCACTGGACATCTGGGTAAACTCAGAAGGGATTAATTAGCAGAGTGTTTCAGATGGTAAGGGAATTTATGGGACACAGTATCCTAGACCTAGACACGTCCATTATCACACCTTCAAATGGATAATAGTTAATTACACACCATTCTACGAATTCTGGGAAACGGGGGGTTCACTCAATAGAGAAGTAAAATAAAAAGGAATCGAACACCCCATGAGTGTTGATTCCCCGCAACTGAAGGGTTTTCAATTTACTCTAAGCATCCTCTATACTATCATGTAGTATGATAGTGTCGAAAACCTTAGATTCTTTATCTACTAGGGCTTCTTGATCTTCCTGAAAAATTGAGAACCGCGAGCTTCTAAATATTCTATTTCGACCATGAGAGAAAATATTAATAGAGAAAAGATGTACCATGTTAGTTGATATTTTGATTTGGAAGTTTGTTCAAGGTGGCGTGGTTTGCACATTCTGAACCCTCACTTTCTGATGTTGCAGAAGAATAACTGGCCTGGATCCACATGCTAAATTTTATACTATTTTATTCCCTTATCTAACAATGCATCTTACCAGTCGGATAAAATGTCAGCCATGGATCTGGGATTTAACAGTTTTCAGTCATGTGATATTGGCCGTTGGAATTTGTACCGTCATGTTTCCCCTTTACATCCCCTCACGTTCTTTCGATCCGTGGGATTTAACCTCCTCCGTCTATCTTTAACTCCTTTTCCCTCCCGTCGTCCAGAGTGGAGAGGTTTACTGGGTTTCGCAACCTTCGATCGAGATTTTTCTTGAGCAACTACGGCTATCAGAATAGATTCTCAAAGTTGATTTATATCTGTCTTGATCTCTACCGTTGGATAGATCTTCCCTTTAACGTATTTTATGAGCTTTGAAATGCTGTCTCCACCGCGCATTTTAGATCGACGGAAATTCTTTCCACCGTTGATCTAAAACTCTCACGATCTCAGCCGTCAAAAGATGTCAACGTTTAGCTCATTTCGCCAGTTTAAAACACACCTTTTTGTGGTGCACTTGCAACCCACGGAATGGCTCTTCATCGTTAATATGCTTCATCTCTTTCTCACAATCATCGAAAGGTGCTTTACCCTTTGTCTCCTTCATGGCTGGGGTATCCTCTCTCCTCTTGCATGGCCAACATGAGGGGTCACGTTTATGACTCGAGAGTTTGGGCCTCCCTTTATTTGATGGACCGTGGCCAGAGTGGATCACTCTATTCTCATCAACTCTTGGACTCCTTCCTTAGAGCCTTTCCTTTCTTTTAGAAGCCCCTCATATCCCTCGAGGTTCCCTATCATGAAAATTTTGTAGGCTTTGTTTCTTCCCCTAAGGGTCTGAAACCCTTCCATCTACTTAGCACAAATCAGGTGCTAACAAACTCCAACACTCCCTCTCAACAAGGAAGGTATTCTTCGGTCTTCATCAACATCATCATCGTCTGGGTTTCATCTGTACATCTATACTGTCTCCATCATCTCTAAACGTACTGAAGGTTGTCTTTATAAATTTGTTCTATCCGGGTGTCTAAGAGAGAACCTTTTGCTACCTATCTGTCTCTATTACCGATGGAATAATTCCATACCTGGCTAGAGATCTCGGATGAGCACATGTGCATGATCATCTATTACTTGTTTGTATCATCTGCCAATGGGATACTCCCATACTTGGCTGAGAACCTGAACGAGTAGAGGTATGTGTGCAATCACATGGCCATCTACTACCTGTCCAACTCATCTGCTGATGGGATTTTTCCCATGCATGGTTGAGCACCTAGATGAGCAGAGGCACCTGTGTGAACCCGACCATCTTCTACATGTCCGTCTGATCTGTCAATGGGATTTCTCCCATACCTGGATGAGAACCTGGATGAGCAAAGGTACCTGGGCGAACCCGACCATATACTACTTTTCTGTCTCATCTACCGATGGGATTTCTCCCATATATAGTTGAGAACCTGGATGAGTAGAGGTACCTAGGTGAACCTGACCATCTACTACATATCCGTCTCATCTATCGATGGGATTTCTCCCATACCTGGCTAAGAAATTGGATGAGTAGAGGTATCTGGGTGAAAGTATGGTAAATTTCTCTCGGTCATATCTCCCTCTCAAGGAGGGATACATTATCTTCCACTCCAAGTCTTCCCCAAAAGTATTCAAGCTTCATTCTGTGAAGAGGCTTGGTGTGAGCATCTGTAGTATGGTCATCTGTTGAAATATACTGGAGCTCGACCGCACCTTTCTGCACCATTTCATGTATGAAGTGATATTGAATCTCTGTGTGCTTCAACTTGTCATGAAATATAGGATTCACTGACATCTGCACACAACTCTGGTTATCACAGTGAATCACGGTTGGCTCTCGAATCTATCCAACAATCCTACAAGAAGTTTACGAAGCCAAACTGCTTCTTTGGTTGCTGAACTAGCAGTCATATACTTGGCCTCTGTAGTACTAAGAGATACTAAGTTCTGCTTCCTACTATACTAGGAAATTACTGCAGAACTCAAACTGAAACAACATCCTGAAATGCTCTTCCTATCTGTAGTGCATCCGGACCAATCTAAGTATGTAAACCCTTGCAAAATTAAGCCATAATATGAGTCATATCATAGATCATATCCCATAGTTCCACGTAAGTATCTGAGTATATGTTTTGCAGAAATCCAGTGAATCTGCCTTGGTTCGCACATGAACTGATTGAGAGCATTCATAGCAAAACAAATGTCTAGTATGGTGTTCGTCAGATACATCAAGGACCCAATCAACTAGTGATACATGGTGGGATCAATGAATTTTGAATCTGAAGCAAAATCTCTCGTCTTCTTCAAATTTGTATCCATCATAGTACCTATGGACTTGCAGTCCAACATTCCAAATCTCTTCAGTATATCTCTGGTGTATTTTCCTTGTCCTAGGAAAATCTCTTTCATCCTCTGCCATACTTCTAATCCCAAGAAATAGTGCATCAATCCAACATCCTTCATTTCGAACTCAGAGGCAAGTTTTTTCTTACACCATAAGATATGTTTCTCATTTCTTGTAAGAAACAAGTCATCAACATATAGTACCAAAATCATTGACTCGTTATTCACAACCTTGTAATAAAGGTTGGGGTCTGCATCACTCTTGGTGAATCCCATACTCACCAGGAATCCGTCTATCCGTCCATACCAAGAACGAGGTGATTTCTTGAGTCCATATAATGAATTTTTTAGCTTGCATACGTGAGACTCCTTTCCATGGACAACAAACCCCTCTGGTTGTTCAATATATACTTCTTCCTCAATGATACCATTGAGAAAGGAGGTCTTAACATCCATCTGATGCAACTTCCATACCACAGCTGAAGCAATAATCGATATGATGGAAGTATATCAAGCGTCCATAGGAGAAAATGTCTCATCATAATCAACCCCCTCTTTCTGATAGAGCCCTCTGGCAACAAATCTGGCCTCCGATCTACTCCATGAGGAACTTCATGCTCCTTTGCATTCTGCAAATTCTTTCATTCCCATTTGGGTCTTTTCCGACTTACTACCATATATGTGGGAGCATCATCTTGCTCAATTGGATCAATGGAACTGATTGATTTATTCATTTCTTCAGACTCCCTCTCAATGTGTGGAGGGGATATGATCTCATATCTTCATCGTCATTGATCTCCATATCTGGTCCTCTTCTTTTTTGGATATCCATTTATTCTTCAAAGGTTACATCCCAAATGACTTCGATTTGCCTCAATTCTGGGATGTATATTTTTTCATCCTTTGAAGACTTGCAATATCCCATGAATGTTCCCTTCTTGCCTGAAGGTTCTAACTTGAGCACATGAATGTAGGCTGGAAAGTAATTGTCCATCCTAGTGACGACCAGGTTGATCAAGGATCCTTCAATTGTCTTATTCGAGTCACGACATCAGTGTCATCAGGTTTCTTTCATATGTAATAGACTAGAATCCTTGTCTTTGAGGGATAACTCCCTCTATCTCTCAGAATTCGGTTCAGTAAATATTGTTGAAGCAGCATATCGACTGAAATTCGTAGAAGCTTTCTACTTCTGACCACTAAATATCTGCCTGAGATTATCCTAGGTCTGAGAGTCATAATACATGCTTCTAGATGCTTTATGCTTCCATTCCATCCATATATCAATGGGATCACTTGTCCTTGTAGATCATGGCATTCCCTACAAGTCAAATCCCATCAGATGGTTAGCAATGTTTCATAATCAATGTATTAACAAAATACTGTAGGAAACCTTTTAGCCAATGCTTTGACACAACACACGTAAGGCCATTATCTGGATGCTTATGGTCTCTGTTATAGCATACCGTTAAGAGTGTGTACTACTCCAAGTAGGTTATAAAGGAGTTGTCATTCTTGATGGGTTGTGTAGCATGACAGGTTGTTTAAACAATCATGTGTATAACAAATACTAGATGAGCCTACTTGTTAACTACCTGATTTTAGAAATATAGATCTATGCAGAACATATTCAAAAACAACTAGATCTAATCTACTAGAGCACATAAATAAAATACTTATCTTTTGTAATTGTGTGGGTGGGCTCCCATTGTTACAGTCCACTGATCTTCATATTATTTCTTGACGATCATCACAATATGGATCTTCATATCATTTCTTAGAAGAAGAATTCTGAACGATCATCCTTCCTTGGCTCCTTGTGAGGAGGGTCTTCTTCTACATCAGTAGTTGAATCTTCATGCTTCCTTTTGATTGAACTTCGACATCTAATGGCATAATGGTCGTATTTCTTGCATGTGTAGCATTGGATCTGAGATAGATCTTTCTGGTGTTTCTTCTGATATGTGGGAGGACTTGATCTCTTATCTTGATGCTTGTGGATGTATGAATTCCTTCCCCTTCCCTTTCCTTTTTTGGTATGGGATACGAACACTTGATTTTCCTCAGGTTGAGTGCCATGAAGTCTTTGGCGTGCCACAATTCTGGTGTCTTCCTGAGTGCATTCTACCCATAGTTTATCAAATTTGGGAAACTTGGTTCGACCACTTATATTTTGGATAAAGGAATCCAAATATGGTGGAATACCATTTAGTGTGGTCATGACAAGATCCTTTTCTTCAAGATTGTCTCCATTTTACTTTAGCTTGTCCCAGAGCTCAGTGATCCTCATGAAATATGAGTCCATGTTCTCAGACTTTGTCATCTTCATATTCGACAGTTGATTCCTCAATGTGAGAGTCACATTGATGCTACTATGTTCAAATAGCTTCTTTATATTTTTGAACATCTTCCTCATCGTCGTCTTCTCTGAGATCTGAGGAACCAAGTGATCTATAATTGAGTCCACTAAAATCCTCCTTGCTTTGGCATCATCCTTTCTCCAGCGAGGTTTGTCTTCTCCGGCTTCTGGTTTTGGGAACTTTTCATTTACACACTGTAATAGGTCATTTTATTCTAGTAGGAGAATAACCCTAGACTTCCAGTGGATGAAGTTGGAAGCTCCTTCCAGACGATCTTCAACCCTTATGCTGATCATCTTGACTGTAGATCTGGAGCTGAAACCCTAGTAGAGACTAGGTAAAAATTGAAGGTTGGAGTTTTGGAAAACTGACTCCACAGATAAATGCACCCTAGAGAAGCGAGTTGAGAATAGGTAGAGTCCAGCCAAAAATGTTGAGGGATTAGGTCAACAATTAAAACCCTAATTTCTGTTGCAGCTATAGAATTAGGTAAAAATTGAAACTTATGAAAGTTTAATTCTGTCTTCACTTAGAGAAAAATTCCCAAGGATATTTTTCTACCAAAAAGTTGAGTGAAGACCTTGAAAGATGAAACCCTAGTTTTGACAAGTTGCCGACAGAGTTCTGGCAATGGCTTCTTCTAGTATTGCTCTGATTCCATGTTATATTTTCTTATAAATTATAGTAGTATATCTTAATTGCATTTATCAATAGGGTCACTAGAAGATATACAAAGCACCGAACAATAACACAAATATTTTTCACCTGGGAAACCCAATTGGGAAAAACCCAGCAACCTTCGTCTAGAGATGATAATTCTGAGATCAAAGTACAATGAATAAAGAAAAGAAAAATAACGAAATGCCTTCCAAATATGAAACACTGAAAAACAGTCTTCTTCTGAGTTGTTGTGTAGTTGCACCTCTGCTAGAAACTGTGCACCTCTCTTGTGTTGTTGCGCTGCTCTTGTGTGTAATAATGAGTAGGGGCGCCTCCTATTTATACTGTTTTCCCACCCATAAACTAACTGGGATGACTTCACTTGGGGGTGCAATAATAATTTTATATTTTATTATTTTTTATTTATTCTTGTATTGTTGGCTTTTTACCCCTAGGATTACATTGTTCTTTCTAGGGTTTATATGAATGATTACAACAAGTTCAACTCCCGAAGGAGGACAATAAGAATAGCTTCTGAAGTAGCACAAACTCCAAAAAAATGTCAGCAACATGTTCTTTTTTGTCAACATACTCTAGTTTGGAAACCTTCTAGGACACTTGTTCTCTTAGGAAATGATATTTTATTGGTATGTGTATTGTCCTAGAGTGTAGGACAGGATTTTTTGACATATGTATGGCACTCGTATTATCACAATTTATTATTATTAGATTCTCATATTTCACAAGTATGTATTCTAGTGTTTGCTTCATCCAAATGACCTGGGTGCAACATGATACAACAACAATGTATTCGGCCTTTGTTGTGGAGAGTGAAATGGAAGATTGTTTTTTACTTAACCATGAAACCAGACAATTTCCTAAGAATAATGTTGCTCCAATGGTACTCTTTCGATCATCCACACTTCCTTCCCAATCTGCATCAGTAAAAGATTTTAAAATAAATTGTTTACCTTTTTGGTACCATAACCCATACTCCATAGTACCTTTCAAATATTTGAAAATCATTTTTACTGCAGTTACATGCATTTCTTTGGGGTTTGACTAGAACCTAGCAACCAAACCTATAACTTGCATCACATCTAGTCTTGTAGCTGTCACATACAACAGCATGCTTATCATGAATCTGTACATGGTATGATCCACTTTCAAAGACTCATCGTCCTTACTTAATTTACAATATGTGATCATAGGAGTACTAAAAGGTGTGGAGTCTTCCATCTTAAATCTCTTAAGCATGTCTTTGATGCACTTAGTTTGAGGGATAAAGATTATTTTTTATGTTTGATAGACTTGTAATCCCAAGAATATTGTTAGTTCACCCAACATTGACATTTCGAATTCGTTCTTCATTTAGGAAGCAAATTTTACACTTAGTATTTGTAAATTGCTTCCAAATATGATGTCATCTACATAAACAACAACAATGGTCATATTTTCATCTTTGATTTTTAAGTAGAGATTGCTTTCACTGGCCCCTCTCTTAAATCCTTGTTGTTTTAAATAGTTGCCTGGCCTTGAAAACCAGGCCCTTGGAGCTTGTTTGAGACCATAGAGTTCCTTTTTCAGTTTGCAAACATAGTCTCTATTTCTTGATAATAAGAAACCTTCAGGTTGTTCAATATAAACCTCTTCTTCTATTTTTCCATTAAAAAATGTAGACATGACATCCATTTGATACACTTTAAAAATTTTATGGCTTAAGAGTGCTAGAAATATTTTGATTGCTTCAAGTCTTGCCACAAAAGCATAAGTTTCTTCAAAATCAATCCCTTCTACTTGAGAATACCCTTTACATACCAATCTTTCCTTATTCCTTATTACTTGACCATCCTGATTGAATTTGTTCTTGAGAACCCATTTGGTCCCTATAACATTCTTATCTTTAGGTCTTGGGACAAGTTCCTAGGTCCCTCTTTTCTCAATATAATATAATTATTCATTCATGGATTTGACCCATTCATTACTTTTGTTGGATTGTGTAAAACCCTTAGGTTCCACTATTGAGAGTAGGGCTTGTTCATTAAATGGTAGTTGTCTCCTTGTATTGAATCCATCATTTTTATCAGCTATGATCTGTGTCTCTAGATGATTCTTCTGTATCCTTCTAGATGGAGTTTTTGTATCGGGTCTTGGGGAGTCTTCTTCACTTTCCTATGTATCTCTCTTCACTACTCCTTCTTCTTCTTCATGAGTACTTTTTTCCTCTTGTAAGTATTCATTATTTGTATTTCCAGCACTGTCATAACTTCTTGGTTTTATATCATCTATTCTTACATCTACACTTTCTACAATCTTGTGTAAACTTTTATTGAAACATCTATATGCCTTCTTGGAGGTGTTACATACCATAGCTCATAAGGGGACTTGTCCTTATTCACTCAGATTTGTCCTCTATTAGGTATGTAGACAGCTGTGTATACTCCTTCTTTCCAATATGCATATGGCGTCTTTGCTTCATTAAACATTGTTTTGGCAGCTTCTTGGAATGTTCTATTTTTCCTTTCAAGCACATCATTCTGCTCAGGAGTCTTTGCAGCTAAAAATTGTCTCTTGATTCCATGTTTCTCACAAAAATCATAGAACTCATTTGAAGTAAAATCTCCCCCATTGTATGATCTAAGACATTTGATCTTCATATGTGTCTCATTTCCAACCATTGCCTTGGATATTTTGAACTTATCAAAGGCTTCTGATTTTTCTTTGAGAAATGTCACCCAAGTCATCCTTGTGTAATCATCAATAAGCAACATGAAATAATATTCCCCCTACAGGATTTTAGTTCTTATTGGTCGACAGAGATCTGTGTGCACTATTTCCAGAGGATGTGAGGTCATATGTTCATTTGTTTTAAAATTGTCTCTAGTTTGCTTCCCATGTTGACAAAGTTTACAAACTGAGTTTATAGGTTTTACAATTTTAGGCAAGTCTCTTACAGGTTCCTTCTTACTTATTCTGACAAGATTGCCAAAATTTAAATGTCCCAACCTTCTATGCCATAACCAACTTTCATCAACCATACTTAAGTAACATTGGTTTTCATTTTCTAGGATGTATACATTGTTTGAATTTCTTATAGAAATGTCGACAACATCTCTTGAGTCCTTGTTCCTAAGCTCACATTTCTCCGAGTCAAAAATACAAATGTGCCCTTGACGACATGTTTGAGTTACACTGAGGAGATTAGGCTTGATATTTTCTAATAGTAATACATTTTCTGCTTTGATCTTGTTATTGACAACATCTGTTCCTTTGACAATTATCTTGGAAGACAAATTGTCTCCAAAAATGACTTTACCCTTATTATCTTTTAGTGTTATGAATTTGTTTGGGTCATCGGTCATATGTTTTGAACACCCACTGTCCAAGTACCATAGGTTTTGGTTTTCTGTTGCACATAGAGCAATCATGGAACTTTCCTTTTCTTCCTTTCCCCTCTAATACTTCTTTTGTTTTGTGTCTTGAGATTTAATTGCAATAGTCTTTCTTGTAGGAGTCATTAGTTTACAATCTATTGCCATATTTCCATGGTTATTACATTTGTAACACTGTATGTCATATTTTTTAAGAAGTGTAAAAAGGTTATGATTTCCTTTTGGTTTATTACTTGATAACTTTTTTCTTGTATTTGGGAACCTTCCCATAAGCTCTGCAATTTAAGGATTTATGACCCAACTTATTGCAAGAGTAACAGTGTCCTAAAAATATAGGCAGATGTCTATTTGGTCTCTTAGGCACCATATTATTTATTTTTATCTTGAGTGTTGGGGGAATCTGTCTTACTCTCTTCCTTTCTAACTGGACTCTTTAGTGCTTCAACATAACTTTTCTTGTTTACTCCTTGATTAGTGAAAGATAAACATTCTAGTTTCTTTACTTTGTTAAAACCCAAGCAAGATCTATCACTTGATGCTCTTTGGCTATTCAAGATGTCATCTAGAATCCTTGAGTTATTCTCAAACTTTGATTTGATAGATCCTTCATCAAGTTTTTTCTTGAATTGTATGATCTCTTCTTTAAGTCTCTCAAATTCGTGTATTCTTCTTTTAAGCTACAGGTTTAGGTCCTCCTCAATCCTTTTGGCATCTAGAAGTTGAGCTGCCAACTCACTAATGATATGACTTGATTATTTTTTTGTTTTCCTACGTTTCTCAAGTTCTTCAAGAGCACTAACAAGTTATGCTCTTAAGTCTACTTATCCTTCTACATCTTAGTCACTATTTGAAGCTTGAGTATCAAGACCCATGAATAGAATTTCAGTTTCCTCATCTGCACCTGTATCTGCATCTTCACTATCTTCCATGGTGTAGACAATTTTCTTTTTCTCATAGGACTTCTTATTGTTTCATGTTCTACCCTTTTTGAATTTTGAGGTTTCTCTCTCATCACTATCATCTTGTTTAGGGTAGGTACATTTTGAAGCAAAATGTCCAATGTTGATGTAATTGTAACTTCAGAATGTATTCACTTGTATATCTTTATTGTACCCTGATGTTTATTCGGGGAAGTGTTTGTAATGTAATTGAGTCATGTCATGCCCAGATGTTTCGATCAGGAGTTTCTATAATGTAAACAAGTCATGTAAAGTCATTGCGGGTAAACCTCCTATTGATCAAGGGTTAAAGTCCCCATAGTTGTGGGGCACTAGGGTTATTAGACTCTCCTAGAGATTTTGGCCCTAGTAAGTAATTGTTAAGTGGGGACGACATGTTAAAGTGGACATTAAGCGAACGAAGGAATATAAATAGAGAGTGAGCCTCTCTATTTATCACACACACACTCACTCACTAAGGCGCATGAGTGAGAGAAGAAGTTGCTGGGACAATAGAGAGAGAGACTACTGTTGTCGGGAGATCATCTTACTGTTTTTGGGTTTTACTTTTGGTGTTGATTCTATCTTTGAGGAAGTTGCGGGGTTTTCTCCTTTATGGTTTCCACAAGGAAAATTCTTTGCGCCTCTTGTCTCTTGTGTTTATTGATGTGCATGTTATTCTCTCAGATAAGATCCTAAGATCATATTGATTAAATGATAAAAATCTAACATGGTATCAGACCTAACCTGAGAAGAAGACATTGTGCAGATGCAGAATCTAGGGCTTCTTAATTTTTGGGTCTCTCTCCACAATCCATCAGCAAAATTATGCTAGGCTGACTCTCCATTGAAGGGCGCATCTTTCTGTCGAAGCAGAATTCGATTTTGAGCATTTTCAGTTTTTGGTGCGGGAAATTAGGGCTTCTTATAGAAGAGGAATTTTGAGTGAGCCCGGAATAGGATTCCTATCCTCATCAAAATCAAATTTTAGAGACCTGGTTCGAGATTTTTGGTTGGGTATAACTCCAGGAAAGTCAAACCCTAGTTTGACCCCGAGCCGAAAAAACCCTAAAATACTAAAACTGATATGTTTTGGTACATTTGCAATATCTAGATATTGGAGAAGGCTCAGGTCTGAAACATTCACAGCCCAAATATAAAATATTTTTTTACACTGTGTCCAAAGTTCAGCCTTAGATTCACTGTATTCTAGGAGATATGATCCCTCCAAGTTAGGGTTCCGACCTTTTCCAAGATTTATCCCTAAACAGGACAACTGGGGAGAATTGATATATCTTGGATTAGAAAGGTCCAAATGAAATTTCTGAAGATGTTCCAGAAACTTCACAGACTTTAATTTCTTTGGTAGAAGTTTCAGACCCCAAAGATGAAACAATGACACGTGGCAGTCCGTACAACTTTGCTATGTTGAACAGTCCTGAAACAGGTCACCTTGGGAAAACGATCATAAGTCCCAATTGGTGAAACCAATTATGATGAAACCTTTGGTGTTGGAACAAGGAAAGTCAAGGATACTGCATTATGAAGTTTCAGACACAGAGGAGTAGTAATTCAAGAGATACCATAGAAACAATATGAGTCATTTCTGCAGAAGAAATTGGAAAACTAGGGCTTCCTGTTCTGGGAGCTTTCCTCCACTGTTTTCAGAAAAGGCGTACATTGGAAAGCTCACCTTGAAGAGGGATATCTATCTATCCAATTATATCTAAAATATTCCAAGTTTTTAAAATTAGGGTTTCTCTAACAAACCCTAGAATAGCGAGCTCCGAAACCAGGACGAACACCTCAAATCGGTAAGATCTAATCTTTTGCTATTTTCATTTGAGGTTCTCATTTCAAAGTGATCTATCAAATCAGCTTGATGATCATCTTGGTGAAGTTGACAATTTTCAAGCATGGAAGTATAAGATCTCACTAGTTCTTAAAGGAAATGAATTGGACACCTACATAAGTAGAAAGGTTTCAATTCTAGAGGGAGATGAGGCTAAAACCTTGCTCAAGAAGATCATTGTTGATTCAATCATGGATCACCTTGTACCACAAGTTTCTTCCCTAAAGACATCGAAAGAGATGTTTGATTCCTTGACCAAGTTATTTGAAGGGAAGAACATAAATCGAAAGATGACCTTAAGAAACCATTTGAAGAATGTGAAGATCGCAAAGACCATACAATCATACTTTACAAGGGTCTCTCAAATCAAAGAACAACTTGTAGTAGTAGAAGAAGAAATGGAGAATGCAGAAGTGGTGATAGCCACCTTGAATGGCCTCCCAGGATCTTGGGATTCATTCATGCAAGGAATGTGTGCCAAAAGGAAGTGATTACTTTCAACAGACTCTGCGAAGAAGAAGAAGCTCAACTCATAGTAAGAGAAGAGAAGATGGGAGCAACTAAAGATCAAGCTCTCACCATCCAAAGAAGATCCCTCAAGCAATGAAGAATACAAAGGACTCAAATATTGAATAACCTCTTATCCATCTTAGCATTTGGATAAGAAACGATGCTATTATGAATGAAGAAGATGATAAAGCTAAAGGCTCAAGAAGGAGTCTACCCACGAAACAAATAAAGATAAGTATTCAATTGTCATTTCATGATATTGTTTTGTTAGGGGTAGGCTATTCTTCGATGGATTTAATCTTTTCTAGGTCAGCGCCTATACCTTTCTCGGAAATTACATGACATAGGTATTGTATCTGTGGTTTGTAAAAATCATATTTTCTAAACTTAGCGTAAAGTTGGTGTTTCCATAACATCCGTAGTACTATTTGGAGATGTTCCTCGTGCTCTTATTTATTCTTTGAGTAAACTAGTATATTGTCTATAAAGACTAATACACATGTATCCAGGTATTCACAAAAAATATTATTCATCATGCACATAAAATTGGTAGGTGCATTGGTTATCCCGAAAGGAATTACCACAAAATCATAATGGTCGTATCTAGTCCAAAAGGCAGTTTTGAGTATACCATCATCACGGATCCTTACCTGGTGGTATCTGGATCACAAGTTGATCTTCGAAAATATCTTTTCTCCTCCGACTTGATCGAACAAGTCATCGATCCTAGGGAGTGGGTAACAGTTCTTGATGGTCATATTGTTGAGTTGTCAGTAATCGATGCACATCCGCATTGTATCATCCTTGTTCTTTACAAATAGTATAGGTGCTCCCCAAGGAGACACACTAGGTCAAATATAACCCTTATCTATCAATTCCTGTAACTGTAACTTTAGCTCCACCAACTCTGGTGCGCTCATGCGATATGGGGATTTTGAAGCAAGTACTAATCCTGGTGTTAACTCTATGGAAAAATCCAAGTCCCGCTTGGGTGGTATTCCTGGTATTTCCTCTATAAATACATCATTGAAGTCTACGAGAATTGTAAAGTCTTCAATTTGTTGTTCTCTCTCAGCTTCTACATCCTAGATGTTAACTTCAAAAATTTGCATCCCTTCCTTATACATTTCTTCACTTGAAAGGTGGATATCTATCTAACATAAACCTTCATCACTATGCCTTGAATCTTTCTTTGATTCCCTTCATTGTTCGTGCATTAGATTGACTTGTTTAAACAGTCAAGCATGACATGGTGATGTTCCAACCAGTCCATGCCTATAAGTACGTCGTACGATCCTAAGGGTAAGATATTTAGGTCTACCTTAGTTGGAAAACCGTTCATGTCTATCTCGCAGACTTTTACTAGTTCTAAAATCTTTCCTTTTGTACCAGTGGCTAGTTGTACCAGCCACGATTTCTCATGTTTCTCTTTGTTTAGTTTACATGTGTCAACAATCTTGGGGGAAACATAGCTTCGACAAGCACTGGGATTAATTAAAATTGAAATAGAAGTGTTTGAAACCTTACCTTCTATTTCGACTATAGTGTCCTGATGGTCTGCTTGTCGGTCGTTGAGTGTTGCATAGATCCTAGGTGTACAAGCCATGTCTTCTACTATTGGGTCTTCTTGTAAGTTGTGTAGGAATCCATTAATCTTGTTTGGACAATATCTGGCATAATGGGTCCCTTGACATTTCCAACAGCCAACCTGCAGCGAGGCAGCCTTGGATCCCCCGTTTGTTGCTGGACTGTTGATCCGGATTTATGCGTGAACGAAATGAAAGAACATATACAGAATCACAATAATAGACATTTTGCAAAGATAACAGAGATACAGTAAACACATATTCTATTAAATGGCGGAAATAGAACAGACTGTAATACAATTGCTAGAATGGTGGTAGCTATCTCTGAGAAGAGATGTGGCTGCTACGCTCATCCGTGCCAATCTGAATACAAAATGAGGCCAAAGGGGCCTATTTATCATAAGAATGAGGTGAGAACCCCAAAAGTCCAAAACGTAACCCTAGAAGATGAACCGTCATAAAGTTTGCGGCCCCAAGGTGGTAAGTTGAACAGTCAACTTTCCGGGGTCATAACTTTTGCATACGATCTCCGATTTGAGCATTCGATAGATCGTTGGAAAGGTCTGTCTAAGATTTACAACTTTTGGTTGACCAAATGCATGTTGATGTCAACCATTTGGCCCCGAATATCCAAAAAATGTCGTTTAAGGCCTCAAAACAGCCCCGAAAGTTTAGGACTCGAAAAACTGCAGAAAAATAACTAGGAAACTGCCACAATGGACGATTGTTTTGAGCCAATGGAATAGGTGGGTGGCCACCGATCTCCATCTGGATCAATCCTCCCTCCTTAGGAAGCAATGGTCTCCATTGCGTCGAATCCCATATCATATCTCGAATTGTGTGTTGAGTTGATCTCCTGGTGCGACATTTGTTGAAGTGAAGAGGTTGCTTTTCTTTGGCATCCCGAGAAGGCTGTAATTGTTGTATGGCTGATTTGTTTCTGGAGGAGCACCTTGAATGCGTGGCCTTGCATTGTAGAGGTACTCGGATAGATGAGGAAACAATGGCTCTGTCTTCTTCTTGTGTTTGATGAGCAGAGACACCCGGTGCAGAGGGTGTGGAGGTCTCTGTGATCTTATGTTCTCCTTCAGACGCAATTGTGAAGAGGAATAATTTTCTGATGTGGGAGCTTATCTTCCTACCTTGCGAGACTTTGTTAGGTGCAACGGTCTCTGGTATTCAATAGAGTTGTCCTCCCAAAGTGACAATGACACTGCGAGGTCGTGACTCATATACAGCATGACGCTTCCACATATATGGTTGTCCTAAAAGAACATCAAAGACTTCAAGTGGGGCCACATCACACAATACCTCGTCATTGAAAGGGTTGATGCCATATGGTAGGAGGCATTGCTGAGTAATGCGGATATCGCATCCTTGGCTTAGCCAACCTATTTTGTAAGGTTGCGGGTGTGGTGTTGTCGAAAGCCCCAATCTCTTGACGACTTCTACTGAGATCAGGTTCTTTTGGCTACTGTTGTCAACCACAAAATGTAGAGGCATTCCCTTTACCCACATCTGCGAGTGGAATAAGTGCTCCTCTGCTTCTGACTCTTCAGGATCCTCTAGTTGAATATGTGCGGTAGCAACAGTGGCAGTGGGGTCTGCATCAATGATATGCCTCCCATTGTGTGTGGCTGTGGCATTGGGTTCAGAATCAGAATCAGGATCTGATTCTGAAGATTTGATCTCGGCCACTAATGACTGCTTTGAGAAACATTCATCAGTGTTGTGCCAAGGGATTTTATGAAATTCGCACCACTTACCAGTGTCCTTCTTTGTCTTTCGATCTCCCTTCTTTGCTTGTGGCGGGGATTGGTTGTCATTTTCTTTTGCTGTGTTCTGCGGGCCAGGGTTTCCCTTGCCTTACTTCTGCGGTGGATTCGCAGGTCCAGAGTCTCGCTTGTTCTTTTGTCGAAATTTCTCCTCGATTTTGACAGCATACCTATAGGCGGATCCAAGTGAAGAGATGTCGAGGAAGTCCATCTCAGTTCGGATGTACCGATGTAGACCACTGCGATATTTCAGAATCAAGTGTTGCTCGGAGTCCTTGATACCCAGCTTTGTATGCAGGGTATGAAAGTTATTGGTGTACTTCGACACCGTCTAGTCCCTTTCTTGACGCAAAATGGTCCATTTTGTGTACTGGTCATCATAGTTTCCCACAGGGTAATATTGTTCCTTGACGGCATCTATGAAAGAGGCCCAAGTGGGAATTGTTTCAAACATTTCAGACTCGTCTGATAAGTTTTGCTCACAATAAGTACCCCACTAATTTTGGACATGGGGGACTGCCTTAAGGAGCGCAAAGGTGATCTTTTCTCTATCGGAAAAATTGTGAACAGAGAAATACCCTTCTAGAACATTCACCCAATTATCCAGGGCATCTGCATCAATATTGCCTTCAAATAAAGGAATATCAAAGTTAACTTGTACCTTAAAGGGAGTTGCATCCCCGAACCGACTGCTCATTGAAGATGCACTGGCTGCGACCGGCATTCGCCGAAGGATTTGGGCGAAACTATCCATCATCTCGTTCCTCTGTCGCTCGAGGGCTTCCTCGAGTAGCGACTTGATAGGATCTCCTGCTCCGTCATCTCTCTTTTCTTCCACCATGGGAGGTCGTTTGGGATGGCGAGAATGATCAAGTGAAACTAGTTCGAGACCAAACTCTCTGTACTCGGACCTCGTCGGGGACATGCACTGAGAAACAATCAAAGAGCAGATTGCTATGATACCACTGATCCGGATTTATGCATGAACGAAATGAAAGAACATATACAGAAACACAATAATAGACATTTTGCAAAGATAACAGAGATACAGTAAACACATATTCTATTAAATGGCGGAAATAGAACAGACTGTAATACAATTGCTAGAATGGTGGTAGCTATCTCTGAGAAGAGATGTGGCTGCTACGCTCATCCGTGCCAATCTGAATACAAAATGAGGCCAAAGGGGCCTATTTATCATAAGAATGAGGTGAGAACCCCAAAAGTCCAAAATGTAACCCTAGAAGATGAACCGTCATAAAGTTTGCGGCCCCAAGGTGGTAAGTTGAACAGTCAACTTCCCGGGGTCATAACTTTTGCATACGATCTCCGATTTGGGCGTTCGATAGCTCGTTGGAAAGGTCTGTCTAAGATTTACAACTTTTGGTTAACTAAATGCATGCAGACGGCAACCATTTGGCCCCAAATCTCCAAAAAATGTCGTTTAAGGCCTCAAAACAGCCCCGAAAGTTTAGGACTCGAAAAACTGCAGAAAAATAACTAGGAAACTGCCACAATGGACGATTGTTTTGAGCCAGTGGAATAGGTGGGTGGCCACCGATCTCCATCTGGATCAACTGTTGGCATTTTGTGCAAGCACATTTGGTTGTGTACCAGTTTAGTTGAAATTTATGTAGGTGGAAAACTATTGTTTTTTTTCTGTATGGATGTGGTTTAAAACCAGGTTTTCAATTATCTGAGAAGGTCCTAGACTTGTCTCGATTTCGGTTTATATTTTCCTGTATCAGTTGGCCATGTTCATAACAAAGTTTAGCCTTATGCAAGGTGGTGTCTAGAGTTTTGGGCATGTCAAACTCAATTCTCTCTCAAAAATTTGGAGGGAGACATCCCAAAATCTATTGTATGTTGACATTTTTGTCCTTTATGTAAGGTATGTAATGCAACAGATCCAAAAATCTGTTGATAAAGGAATCCATAGTTAGGGATCCCATCTTTAATTCGTTGAATTATTTTACTGTTCTGTCAAATAATCTTTCAGACATGTACTTTTCCTGGAAGATTTTGCAGAAGGTACTCAATCTGATCTCTTTTACTTCATTTCTCTTAGTCTGTTTCGGGTCTCTCTACCATGTAGCTGCCTTTCCATTTAAGTTGTAAATGGCCAGTCGGGATTTCATCTCACTGGAGTAATTATGTACTCGAAAGTATTTATTCGTACCCAGGAGCCATTCTTCAACCTTCTCTCCCGTATTCATTCCCCCTTCATAAGTTGGGGCCTTGATCTTTCGAAATTCTCCCCGAAGGCTGTAATCATTTTTTTGCCTTTTCTTGCAAGGACGGGGTGAACCATCACTTTGAAGAACTAGGATATTATTTTTCTATGAATTCCGGGGTATGTCATTCTTGTCCGTCCTCCTTTGAACTGTTGGCCCTTCTTTTATGATGATGATTTTATTTGGATTTGTTTGTTGAGTGGGTAGGCTTTCCATCAGGGTTAAATCCTGTCAAGTTCTGAAGTAAAGCTTCATTTATTGCTTTATGTTCTCTTCTTTCATTTATGTTATCATCTTTAAAACTTTGTAGATCTGCTTGTAGACTCTGTACAGTCTTCGTAAGGTCGAAATTCAGTTCTACCATGAGTTCTTCTTTTTGGTTTGGGGAATTTAGCTTCCCTTGTCGATTGTTGTTCTCTTATGTCTCCATGATTTGGACTTTCCTTTATATCAACAGTTGAAACAATCAGTAACAAATAATATTCTATTAGTTTACAAAATCACAAATAAAGTTTTTGAAATATTTATTTCTACAACAGATGCTCAATAGCGCCCATAAGGTCTCTAAGTGTTGAAACTGGGCTCTGATACCACTTGTAAAGTCCCTAAATCCATAAAAAAAAATATAAGGTAGTTAACTCTACCAAGAACTAAGGGGCATCTATACTTAAATTCAGAATTGTACAAACTTAATAAAAACATATACCTGTGTTCTTGTTCTAATTTTCTCCTGTAGGTTATTACATCATATTCTGATTGCGATGGTGTTTATTGTCATTTACTTATGTATTGATGTACTTGTATATGGATGTCTTCTATTAATTTAATGATGTTCTGATATCGCTTGTTTATAATGGATGTTATTTTTACACAACCTGGTCTTATTTACTAAATGATGAGGCTAACTTACCTCTACTTCTAAAGGGGAGGAGTGGCTAGACTTTACCTAACAACTCACTCGAAAAGGTAAGGAAACCCCGTGGTTTGGGATTACTTAGTTCTTATGAACTAATGCATGATCGATCTATTGTTTTTTGCATGTGTTCTATTGCTGAGCCTATGCTACGAAAGTGTACTAAAGAAATAACAAGACCTAACACCTAAAAGGTTTCTAAACCCTAAACACTAAGGGTTTAAGTGCTTGGTACAAAAACTAACCATCATAAACAAAGGCAAGACTATAGGGAAGGGGTAAAACAATCAACAACCTAGTGGAAGGTAGTTGTCGCATTTATGGTGATCCATATGATGGTTGTGTGGTTCCCTCCACGTTGGTGCAGACTTAAAACCCAAAACTAGGGTTTCAAATTTCCTCTTTGCATGGTGAAGTTTATGGGGGGAGCGAGCTCCCTAGTCGGGGCTTTCGCTCGTAGACGCAGAGCATGAAATAAGCTAAAGGGTTGTTGAAATGTTGCTTGGTAAGCGCTCAGTATATGTGGTTTAAATATTAAAATATTTGTTTTAGTAATTTTTTGTAGCGTGCTTATGATGCATAACTGGCTTTTGTGGCAGGTTCGACTTGGAGCAGCTTGCGATTTTGGGGAGGAGTAGACTGTTAAGCCATAACATGGTAAGTCCAACCGCAAAGGTCCTAGCCTCTTAGTTGATCATTATGCAGTTTTGAAAGGACTTGGGGTTCTCTATCTGTTAATTGTAATGGCTTCCCATTAAAAAATGCCAGGGTTTTGAGAATGAGGTGAAACTTAGACTAGTCGTGGGGTTTGGGGTTTTTACAAGCCTATTCAAGCAATTCTTTAAAAATGTAAACTTAAACTTTACTATGGTGAATTTTTAAACCTATGTATGGATTTTTTTATAGTGGTATCATTACTCTGTTTATGCACTCTGTATTTGTTTTAAGTTATAAAATCATGTTCTGGTTTAAAGTCTATGGAAGCTTTTAATGGTAAAAAGGGAATTTTGTTTGTGATGGAGGCATTCTGTGTTTAGCTGTGCCATTTCCAGCAATGGCATGATTGTAATTGTTTTACTGTTTGTTTCTATTTTGGGTTAAGGATGATATAGAATGTATATTTATGTAGCTACTGTTGTTGGATGAAATGTTTTGGGTCTATGCTTACTCTACGTTTAAAAGTGGTTGCTCTGTGTATTTAGATGTGGCTATATTATATTTATTTGGGAAAATGTTTGTCTAGAGCACTGTAATTTTGCTATGACGAACAGGTTCTGAGATTAACAGTGCCATTGCCAAAATGGCACTATGGTAATAATGTTTGTATTATTTATTGAATCTGAAGTATGTTTGTGAAATTCGTTTTACTGCAGCAACTTAGGCAAAATCCCTAGCTTGGTTCGTTATTTAATTTATTAATGTGGCTTGAAAAAGGGTCATAATTCCTATGCTGGAAGTGTGCCCTTCCTTCTATAGGGTGGCTAGAAAATACGACCCTATGGGATTCGATAATTGGTTAAAGGGTGACGTTATAACCTAGCTTGTTTATATGGGATGATTTTATGTAGTTTTATTTATTTCTTTTTTTAATTGGTTTAACATACTCCCACCCAATGCTTATGGGATTTCGATAGTGGGTGGAACGGTGTCATTTTACCTTGGCTGTGTTTAATTAATGGTTTATGTTTAATAGTCTAAAACTCTTTAGAGTTTCACACGCTTGCAAGTTTCCACCCGTGCGTATGGAATTTCGATGCTTAAGAGAAATTGAGGGATGGTGGTTATCGTGATCTAATTATTTACTATGGCTTAGGTAATTATTATATCAATGATGGGAAAATTCTAATATGTCGGCGTTAGAATATTGGCCTATCCTTTTACAGGATGGCTGGAATTTTCTCTTTGTGGAATTCGATAGTTGGTTGATATCATGATACCTTGTTTTACTTCACTGGATGACTGTATATTTTGTTTAATTATTTTAATGATTTAGGCAGACTTTGAGCCGACTCCATACATGTTTTATGGGATAAAAAAAATGGTTCTAGAATGTTGGAAATATGTGGACTTACTCTCTAAGCGATTCGATCCCATGTCCATGACTCTGTGTTATCGTGGGTTTGTTTAATTGCTTATTTAATGGATAGTTTATTTATTTATTATATTGAAAAGATATATATCTCTTTGTATGCTATTTAAACACTTGGATGTGATTGAGATCCTTGGTGGATGTTCTGTAATGTTTATGCTAAGTGTTTGATTTGTAAATCTAGGTTTTAAACTCTGCGTATTGATTTTTTTAATTGTTGTATTTATAAAATTAGGTTTTAATATTTGTTCCAGTGCTTTTCTTGGCTGCTCTATCTTGATAAAATGATTTAATAGATATTTTACTAATTGTTAGTGGAATATAGGATTTCTATGTGTGGATTCAATATTGTTTTCTATGTTTTGGGAGATTTTTTATCATTATCTTTATTAGGACTAATTGTTAAATCTAGTCTAAACCCTAATACATTATAGAAGCTTTAAAACTAATTTAACACAAACCTGATAAGAAATTTATCGTAGAACCTTTATAAGAATTTAAACTGATATTCTATCTTAAACTAACAAAACCTCCTAAAACATTTATTCATAATGAGGATAGGTGATTTACAGCTTCCAATACAAAACCTAATGGATGTAATATAAACTTGTAAACATAATAAAAAACAGAGATAAAAGTGAAATATAATAACTCTCTTACCTACAATTACGTAGCTTGAAATGGCTTAAAAACCCTACACACTTCAACACCCAAAAGTAATAAAACACTCTCTACTTATGACCTTAGGAATGATAACCAGGTGACCTTGAAACTGCCACGTTCCTCCCAACCATGACCCGAAATTGTTCTTAGTTCTTAATCGGATCCCTCCGAGATGGCTCCAACATGCAAGAGACATAAAAATCCTAAGGGTGAGGTTGATGGTGTTTGGAAGTTAGGCTATGTATTCTTTAAGTGTTTGTTTTGGAAATGCTCTCCAATCCCATCTAGGAATAATAATCAGATCCCCAAGCCTTCTCTTGGATTTTTCTTTTATTGATAATAGTTGGGAAAAGGGCGGTCGGTTTAACTTCAGTTAAATCAAGATTTTACTGTTTTCTTGAAAATACTCTTTAGTTAGATTTTTATCTAATATATCTTAGTTTTGTTAACTAGAAAGTTTTACTAGCTCATACTTGAGCTTTAGAATATAATTTGTATTTAAATATTTAGTTTATAATATAACATATACATAGACTCTCACTTATTACTTTTGTTACCTTTATTTCTTTTCATATATATATATATATATTAAAAATAAATTTGTATATATAGAGAGACTTTACTTATTAATTATCTATTATTAACCATGTATTAATACCATAATATGTTTATTTGAGGCTTCCTTAGTTTAAGTTAATTCTTTTAACAAGGCCTCATGTAGGGTTTGGTTGGTCAACTAGGATGGGTAGCTCTAGATATTCCTTGCATGTTGGATTACCCTGTATTCGTGGCAGTGTCTTCCAATCCTTGATGAGAAGTAGATTTAAATTTCAATTAATCAACTGAAATTAGTATGATGAGGGTTGGTGCTATTCAAAGTCTTTCCAACTCAACACCCATTGATTTGCAGTAAAACCTAGTGCCATTGAGAGTCTTTCCAACTCAACACCCTTTGATTTATAGTAACCCCTAGTGCTATTCAGATCCTACACTCAACACTATTAAACGGTCGTTACACTAGTTCAATTCCAGAGCCTCTCGCTCAACACTAATACTGGGATGCACTTGTACAATACACCTAGGGATACAATGGCCAAAGATATGATGCTCCAGAGCTTATGTTCAACATCAAGTTGGAGTGCTCCAGGGCTTTTTCCCAACACTTCCATTCTTTACTTGTTGGGGTTACCTATATTGTCCAGAGCTTACGCTCAACACACAGTCTCATAACCCATGTGCTCCAGATCTTATGCCCAGCACATAATCTCATAACCCATGTGCTTCAGAGCTTACGCTCAACAAATAATTTCATAACCCATGTGCTCTAGGGCTTATACCCAACACCTCATAGAAATCAATCATGCATTCAGTCTTCTGCACAATAGATCACAAAATAATCATCTCAGTATATATTAGGGCTTGCGCCCTATCACATAATAATAAATCTAGTACATCGATGCCTATGCCTAGTACAACAACAATAGTCCTCGTCCATTAGGGACTATGCCTAACATATATAATCATATACAAGACAATAAAACATGTGCATTGGGGTGTACGCCCAGTATATCTATATAACTAATCATAACTCAATTGCAATGGGATATACACCCAATATATAGACATAAACATAACATTAAAGTAAATCATGTGTAGTGGGGCTCATGCCCATTATAGTCAAGGTCAAATTCTGAATATTACACGGGACTGTTTGAAATTTAATGATTAATGATTTATTGTCCTGGATAAACTTGTTTTCCCTTGATGATCATATCATGTTTGAAAATTTAGAGTTCAATGTGATGATGATGATGATGATGATTAATGTCCATTGAGACCAACTTTGGTCTATAGGACCTTAAGAAGGAAAATAGTTGGTTTACTTTAAAATCTTGTTCATGTGCTCAAAAATATTTCCAAGAATATTTCCAAGCTCACTATAGTTTTGGAAACTCTGGAGGTTATAAAGTTTTGTATTGTAGAAAATACTATGAAACTCAGATCTAATGTGGGTGTAAGAAAGGTACTCTAAGAGAAAGTGATTTTCATACTCAACACTCATAGAATCACACAGATGGAAAACCATTTCCGTCCATGGAGTTTTAGGAATAAACCAACACCCTGTTTCACTATGGACTACATGAGAGTTCATTTTAATCTTTGCTATATTAATTTTCTTTCGTGATCTAGTTACTACGGAGAGATACTTCTGATCTTCCAAGTTAGGATTAATGACCTCCTTATAGTATCTTAATTTTTTCTTAACCACTAAATTTTCCTCACACCAGACTTTCTCTTTAAACTTTGAAGTAATAATATTTTTGAAAGTATCAATGTTCTGCAAAATGTCGTTTTCATTAAATCCCTAATGGTTTATCTAAGCCATGGTATCTTTACACCAACACCGCTTGAGGCGTAGTTGGTTTTGACTTGAGTTTAAAGAAATTTTAGGAAGTTTTCCATTTCCCATGTTATTTATCTTATGCTTATAAATCAAGTACCTAGTCATAGCCATGTTCTGAATGGGGGAAAGACCCACTTCTATGAGGAGAATACGATAAGATGTATTGCTTTTAATTTTGAGGTTATAAGTTATAAACCGCTTATGGATTTACTGAATCTTCCTCTAAGATTCCTTAGAAATGTTGCACCCCCATACTTGACAACCATACAAGATAACAGGGTTGACAAGAGTTTCAAAGAGGAACTTCTTTTTATCCAACATGACTAGATTGGTTGATTTGCAGTTATTTTCAAGACCAAAATAAGCTTTCCACCCTCCCTTAATCATTTTCTCAATGTTATAGTTCCAATTGATCTTGTGATGGATATCAATTATGAGATACTTGTAAGAAGTCACTTCTTTCATGTGTACAAATGAAATAAGGCCTTGTACGAGTTCAAAAGACACCCATGGGATAACACATACATGATGAGCTTGATGAAGATCTTAACCTTTTCTACAAGGTTGAAGATGAAAGCCTATATAGGATGACAAGCTCACAGATGGGTGTGAGAAGAAATTTTGAAAAAGTTCAAGATAGAGGAACTTGGTATCTAGTGATCCTAGATGGATACATAGAATATTAGTAGCAGAGGAAGCTACTTGTCACTCCGGTACAGAATGTTTCAGTGCATAGAGTACAAAATACAGAGGGAGTATGATGCTCCGCTTCAAAGGGAGTGACTGTAGAAGATCCCGAGGTTTGACATGGTACAACAGGATGGATAGATTACCGATGACTCTAGGCTTTATTGAGAGTAAAGTGGATTCCAACCTTTGCTTCAAGGTTTAAGGTAGAAGACCAGTAATGCTCCTGTTATATGTCGATGAATTATTCCTGACAGAAAAGAGGAACTCATTAAAGTTGCAAGAAGGAGACTTGCTGCCGAGTTCGAGATGAAGGACTTGGTGATCATGCACTATGTTCTAGGCATGGAGGTGTGGACAAGGGAAGTATGCAGCATAGATCCTAAAGAGTTTCAAGATGATGGACTGCATGACCACATCTATGGCATCGAACCTAAAGCTATCGAGTGTTGTTTCGTCAGAGTCGGTTGATGCCACAATGTATCATCACATGATTTGTTCCTTAATATACCTGACAGATACAAGACCAGATACTTGTTTTGCTGTGAACACATTGATACATGTTCGCCTTATTGTTGCAAAGCATGTAGTGAGGTACCTGAAGGGTACAGTTGAGTATGGGCTCAAGTATGAGACGAATCAGAAGATTAACTTGGAAGGTTATGTTGACTCAGATTGGGCAGGCAGTGCCATCGATAGAAAGAGCACCTCAGGGTGTTGCTTCAGTATGGGATTAGGTGTGATCTCTTGGTTTGGCAGGAAACAGTCTTGCATGGCATCGAGTATAGCTAAAGCAAAGTATGTCGCAGCTTGTTCAGCTAGTTGTGAGGCAGTATGGTTGAGGAAGCTACTGTTTGATTTATTTGATCTCTAGTTAGATGCTACTTGTATATATTGCGACAACCAGAGTTGTGTGAAGTTGTCAGAGAACCCAGTGTTCCATGACAAGTCGAAGCATATAAAGATCAAATATCACTATATCAAGGATATGGTGCAGAGAGGAGCAGTGAAGCTCCAATATGTTGCAACGGACAAATAAATATCTAATGTGTTGACTAAGCAATTGGCTAGAGTGAAGTTTGAGTACTTTAGGGAGAAGCTTGGTGTTCTCCATATAGAGGTTCCCTCCAAGGGGAAGTGATGAGTCTGTGAGCCATTCTAACATGGTGAGAGGATTGGTTCCTCCCATGGTCAGATGTAAGGGTTGAGCCATTCTATCACGATGAGAGGATTGGTTCCCCACATCTTAGACATAAGTGCTGAGCCATTTTGATGTGACTGTAGGATTGGTTCCTACATGATCAGATAAAAGTGCTAAATGCCATTCTCTGAATGGAGGCACCTGGTCAGTAACCAGTAATACTCAGCCTAGGGCCGAGGGCCATTCTAATATGACTGTGGGATGTGTTCTCACATGATCATATATAAGTGCAGGGCCATTCTGATGTGACTATAGGATTGGTTCCTACATGATCAGATATAAGTGTTGAATGCCATTCTTGGAATGGAGGCACCTGGTCAGTTACCAGGAATACTCATATTGGTGCTGAGATGCCATTCTCTGGGAGAATGGAGGCACCTAGTCAGTTACCAGGAATACTCAGTTTGGGACTGAGGGCCATTCTGATTTGACTATGGGATTGGTTCGTACATGATCAAATATAAGTGTAGAGCCATTCTGATGTGATTGTGGAATTGGTTCCTACATGATCAGATATAAGTGCAGAGCCATTCTGATGTGACTGTGGGATTGGTTCCTACATGATCAGATGTAAGTGCAGAGCCCTTTTGACGTGTAGGTTGGATTGGTTCCTCGCATGGTCGAATGTAAGTGTAGAGCCTTTCTGACATAGATGACTGGATTGGTTCCTCTCATGGTCAGATGTGAGTGCTAGGTCTTTCTAACATAGATGGCTGGATGTGTTTCTCTCATGGTCAGATGTAAGTGTTGGGTGGGCCATTCTGACTTAGGGTTAGATATAAGTGCTGAAGAAGACCTACATGGAGGCTAGGCCTACAACCAGCATGAAAAAGGGCTGGCTCTTTAGAACTTCCCGTGACAAGAAGAATCATGAGATAACACCCATTGATGATCCAGATCGAGTGATGATCTAAATCCAGTGATGATGATTCAGGAGTGATGATCCAGATCAAGTGATGATGATCCAGATCGAGTGATGATCTAGATCCAGTGATGATGATCCAACAGTAATGATCCAGATCCAGTGATGATCCAGATCCAGTGATGAAGATGACTTGAAGAAGAAGATGACTTGAAGATGAAGATGACGAGAACTTGACGATGATTCCAATGATACAGAGAAGAAGACTTATGCTGATAAATTGTGTTGAGAGAATACCTTCCTAGTTAAGAGGGAGTGTTGATGTAATTGTAACTTTGAAATGCATTCACTTGTATATCTTATGTATTGTACCCCGATTTTTATTCCCGGAAGTGTTTGTAATGTAATTGAGTCATGTCATGCCCCGATGTTTCGATCAAGAGTTTCTATAATGTAAACAAGTCATGTAAAGTCATTATGCGTAACCCTCCTATTGATCAAGGGTTAAAGTCCCCACAGTTGTGGGGCACTAGGGTTGTTAGACTCTCCTAGATATGTCAGCCCTAGTAAGTAATTGTTAAGTGGGGCCGACATGTTAAAGTGGACATTAAGTGAACGAAAGAATATAAATAGAGAGTGAGCCTCTCTATTTATCACACACACACTCACTCACTGGGGCACATGAGTGAGATAAGAAGTTGTTGGGACAAGAGAGAGAGAGAGACTATTGTCGTCAGGAGATCATCTTACTGTTTTCAAGTTTTACTTTTGGTGTTGATTCTATCTCTGAGGAAGTTGTGGGGTTTTATCCTTTATGGTTTCCCCGAGAAAAATTCTTTGTGTCTCTTGTCTCTTGTGTTTATTGCTGTGCATGTTATTCTCTCAGATAATATCCTAAGATCATATTGCTCAAATGATAAAAATCTAACATCCAATTCTTCCACAGCTAAAAAATTTTAGGGGTAACTTTCCTTTATATTTGCCAATACCCTTCTCAAGTTTTTTAATAAAAAGAGCTTCCTGATCATCTAGGTTCTCTAATTTATTTTTGGATGAGGCTTTAAATGCTGCTTCTTTTCTTTAAAATTCATTTAGTCATGTTATCATCTCATCTGCAGTGAGGAATATTCCTTGTAGTTCATCTACTGTCACATGGTCAATATCATCTGTATCTTCTAGGGTGGATACTTTTGAGTCATATTTCATTGGCAATGTTCTTAGTACCTTGCTCACAACTTCTCTCTCTTTTAATTTTCCTCCAAGACCTCTAATAGCAGTGACAACCTCATATACTCTTAGAAGGTATTCCCCAATATTTTCTTCTTCTTTCATTTTAAGGCTCTCAAACTTCCCTTTATATGTTTGAAGTTTGGATTCTTTTACTTTAGATGCTCCTTCATAGATAATTTTTAACTTATCTTAGGCTTGTTTGGCATTCTTGCATCGCATGAATTTTGTAAATACAGAGTTTGTTAACCCACTTAGCATTGCATTTAGGGATTTGGCATTACCTTCATATTGGCCTAGTTCCTTTGGGTATGCAGGTGCTTGGTCATCTATTTTATACTCTTTCTCAGTTGCAGCCCAAACCTTCCATCCAAGGGACATCATATGACACTTCATTCTCACACTCCAGTTTGCATAATTTTCTCCTGTAAGTAATGGAGGTATGTTGGTGGATAAACCTTCTTGTTGATTTATATTGGTATTTTTTAATAGGATCTACCTTCCAGCTGTTGAACTGTAGTAAAGGAACCTGCTATGATACCAATTGTTGGATTATTCCACGATACTGAGAGGGGGGGTGAATCAGTATTGTCTTTTTCCTTCTTAAAATAACAAAACACACAATGAATCAAATAGGTTAAGACATAAATTTTACCATGTAAACCTCAAAGAGAAAACCATCAATTCAAACTCATTAAAAAAAATGAATCTACAAAATTTCTTTATCTATTGCTACATAAAGGAAGCAACAATACCCTGGGATTCTACCTACTACAATAGACAAGGATGCTACAACACCATGGGTTTCTGCTTGCTACAACACCCTGGGTTTCTACCTACTACAATATACAAGGATGCTACAACACCCTTTGCATACTTGTATCCTGCCCCAGCACCGCACTGTCACTGTGGACTGAATTTTATCAATCTACTATCAAACTACATTCACTTTTGGACTATGTCACTCACAATCATAGAGACAAGTTGTTTCCTTCAATCATTCTATCAATAAATACCTTCATGTATTCCTACAGATGCATCTCTTCACCATTGCGTCATTTCATTATTCGTACCTCTTCATGAATCTTCCAGTTGTGACCTTCCACATTCTCCATTTATGCAGCCATCCTGAGCCATTGATTTTATATAGGGATTCTTCCTTACTGTAGATCTAAGATAGGGTGTAGTATGCATATTTCCCAACTATGACATTTCTCAAAATGTCTTTCCTCACTTAGCTTTGTGCCTCAACTGTTTTGCACCGTTGATATTTTTCGAGCTTTCTATGATCATTGATCTGAGATGGAAATCGGATATCAGATATGTGACTTTTTCCAAATATCATTCCATGATTTTTGCTTTCCACACCAATCATTCCACATCGTTGATATTATTCGAGTGCTATCCTAACCGTTAATCCTCCGGATTGCAGATTTCGGATTTGTGACTTTTTCAACATGTCATTTCAAGAATTATGTTTTCTGCCATTTTCCTTTCGCATCGTCGATCTTATGTGGATGTTTTCCGAACCGTCGATCTTTTCTATTTCAGGTAGCGGAACTGTGACATTTCCCAAATTCTTTTCGTGATTCTCCACATTCTGCTTTCCTCCTTCCGCTTTCTGCTGACGGACTCCTTTCTGCACCGTCGATCTTTTCTGCACACTCTCTTTAAACTCTCTGTTTCACACTGTTGATCTGTCTAAGATGCATATCTTGAAATCTATGGTTGAATTGATCAATGGAATGATCAATTCCTTCTTGTAGCACTCTTCACAAACAATTTTGAACTCCAGAGGTACAATTTTCTCACACACAGTCTCTGCACTCTCCACTCCACACTCTCTCTTCACTCATACACTCAACCTTTTACGTTGTCATTGTTGAACTCATTCTGCTACCATATCTATTGGTTATTCCTTTGTCATTCATGAACACATTTGACATCAATGAAAACTATATTCTCAACAATCTCCCCCTTTGGCATTGATGGAAACATATAAACATTCTCCCCCTTTGGAAACAATGACAAAGGATAACCTATTATGCTATTGAGGATTTCCTGTCTTTCTTCTTTTCTGACAACTCCCCCTGTCATCGTATCTCCCCCTGAGATTGTGTTTCCTCCTATACAATTTTTGTAAGGTAATTACTCCCATATTCTATCTAAGATGCTCAAAGGCTTCCTTAGGTAGTGGCTTGGTGAAAATGCCAGCAACCTGTTCGTTTCTGTCAACATACTCCAGTTTGGAAACCTTATGGGACACTTTTTCTCTTAAGAAATGATATTTTATTGGTATGTGTTTTGTCCTATAGTGCATGACAGGGTTTTTTGACATATTTATGGCACCGGTATTATCACAATTTATTATTATTGGATGCTCATATTTCAAAAGTAAATCTTCTAGTGTTTGCTTCATCCAAATGACCTGGGTTCAACATCACGCATCAGCAATATATTCGGCCTCTATTATGGAGATTGAACCGGGAATATTGTTTTTTACTTACTACATGAAACCGTACAATTTCCTAAGAAGAATGTTGATCCACTGGGACTCTTTCGATCATCCACACTTCCTACCCAATCTACATCAGTAAAAGATTTTAAAATAAATTCTTGACATTTTGGGTACCATAACCCATACTCCATAGTACCTTTCAAATATTTGAAAATCTTTTTTACTGCAGTTACATGCGTTTCTTTGGGGTTTGACTGGAACCTTACAACCGAACCTACAGCTTGCATCACATCTAGTCTTGTATCTGACACATACAACAGAATTCCTATCATAGATCTGTACATGGTATGATCCACTTCTAGAGACTCATCGTCCTTACTTAATTTACAACCTGTGATAATAGGAGTACTAATAGGTTTGGAGTCTACAACAATCCCCTGTGTTTNATAGATCTGTACATGGTATGATCCACTTCTAGAGACTCATCGTCCTTACTTAATTTACAACCTGTGATAATAGGAGTACTAATAGGTTTGGAGTCTACAACAATACCCTGTGTTTCTGCCTGCCACAATAGACAAGGATGCTACAACACCATGGGATTCTGCTTTCTACAACAGACAAGGATGCTACAACACCCTGGGTTTCTGCCTGCTTCAACAAACAATGATGCTACAACACCCTTTGCAGACTTGTATCCATCACTAGCACCACCCTGCAACCCTGGAATGAATTTTATCAGTCTACTATCGAATTGCATTCACTTTTGGACTCTGTCACTCACGATCACAGAGACAAGTTGTTCCCTTCAATAATTTTGTCAATAAACACCTTCATGTCTTCCCATGGAAGAATCTCTTCAACATTTCACCATTTCATTGATCGTACCTCTTCATGAATCCTCCAGTCGTGACCTTCCACATTCTCCATTTCTGCAACCATCCTAAGCCGTTGATTTTATATCGGGCTTCTTCTTGGTTGTAGATCTAAGATAGGATGTGGTATGCAGATTTCCCAATTAGGAAATTTCTCAAAATGTCTTTCCGCACTTAGCTTTCCGCCTCAACCGTTCTGCACCGTTGATCTTTTTCGATCTCTCTGTGACTGTTGATCTAAGATGGAAATCATATATCATATATGAGTTTTTCAAAATATCATTCCATGATTTCGGCTTTCCACACCATTGATCTTGTTCGAGTGCTATCCTAGCCGTCAATATTCCATATTGCAAATTTTGGGTTCGTGACTTTTTCAACATGTCATTTTGAGAATTTTGTTTTCCACTATTTTCCTTCCGCACCACCGATCTTATGTGGATGTTTTCTGGACGGACGATCTCTAGAATTTCGGGTAGCGAAACTGTGACATTTCCCAAAGTCTTTTCGTGATTTTCTGCCCTTCGCTTTCTGATGACAGACTCCTTTCCGCACCGTTGATATTTTGAGGATGTCTTCCTAACCATTGATCTATGATAAAATGTGGATTTGTGGATCTCATAATAATTATGCATCCAGCCTCTGCTATTAATTCCCCTTCTAGTTGAATCAGAAAAATCATTAAGTGATGTCAAATTTGTTTCCCCACCATATCAACGATGGACTTCAAATATGATGAAATGAATTTCATTAAAATTCTGCACACATCAAAAGTCTTCCAAACCGTCCAACTCCACCTAGCGGAATCGCTATGCGCCATTGATTTAATTTGACGATCGATCTAGGACATTGATATCGATCCCATATTCAAGCAATCAACTCCGATCTTGCAAGCTCGACCCTTATTTATCTTCCGCGTATTTTATCTAGTGGAATCCGGTGATCTTCGTCCACAGGCCTAATCTCCACCGCAGATCTCTAGTCGTATGGACGATTAGTTTGGGATTATCTCAGGAATTCTTTCACCTGGTGAAATTGATTCCAACCGTGGATCTATACACACTCTTTAAACTCTTTGTTCCACACTGTTGATCTGTCTAATATGCAGATCTTCAAATCTATGGTTGAATTGATCAATGGAATGATCAATTCCTTCCTGCAATGCTCTTCATAGAAAATTTTGAACTCCAAAGGTAAAATTTGCTCACACATAGTCTCTGCGCTCTCCACTCCACACTCTCTCTTCACTCATGCACTCAACCTTTTCCTTTGTCATTACTGAACTCATCCTGCAACCATATCTAGTGGTTATTCCCTTATCATTCATGAACACCTTTGACACCAATGACAACTATATTCTCAACATATATTGGGCTTGTGACCAATCACATAATAATAAATCTAGTACACCGGAGCCTATGCCCAGTACAACAACAATAGTCATTGTCAATAAGGGCCTATGCCCAACATATGTAATCATATACAAGACAATAAAACATGTGCACTGGGTCTTACGCCCAGTATATCTCTATAACCAATCATAACTCAAGTGGAGTGGGGTATATCCCCAATATATAGACATAAACATAAGATCAAAGTAAATCCTGTGTAGTGGGGCTCATGCCCAATATAGCCAAGGTCAAAATTCGGTATATTACATCCCTCCCCGCTTAGAAAAACATCATCCTAGTGTTCTAGGGACTAGAAATGAAATCATGAAACAAGGAAGGGTAAGCCTCTTTCATGGTGGTTTCATTCTCCCATGTGGCCTCATTGGGCCTAATCTACTTCCATTGGACTTTCAGCTGGACAATAGTTCGCTTCCAGAGTTGTACTTCCCTTTTGTCCAAAATGTGAAGGGTCTCTAGCCTAAACTCACCTTCAGGTTCCACCTATAGCAAGGACCAATCAATCACATGTTTAGTATCATATACATATTTCTTCAGTAAAGATGCGTGAAAAACATTGTGAACCTTTACATGAGTAGGTAAAGCTAATTCATATGCCACTGGCCCTTTCTTGGTAAGTATCTCAAAGGGTCAACAAAATCTTGGTGCCAACTTTCCACGCCTTCCTAAGCTCAATGAGCTTCTTTTTGCTTTTATTTTTAAATAAACATGTTCGCCAACCTGGAAATATTTATCCTTTCTTTTCTTATCCGTATAACTCTTCTGGCGGTCTTGTGATTCCTTGAGATTCTATTGCACTTTGGTGACTAACTGTTCTAGGTCTTTCAGTAAATCTGGCCCTAGCATGAGCCTGTCCACCGGGCTATCCCAAGTCACCGGTGTCCTACACTTTTGGCCATAAAATACCTTGAAGGGAATCATTTTGGTGGAGGTTGGGTATCCATTTTTATATGCAAAATCTATGAGGTGTAGATAATCCTTCCACTTTGTGGGATTGTTCATCACGTATATTCTAATCATATCCTCCAAAATCTGATTTACTCGTTATGTCTGTCTGTCTGTCTGTGGGTGGTAGGCGGTACTAAAATTTAAATGTGTCTCTAATCCGAAGAATAAATATCTCCAAAAGTTACTAGTAAACTTTGTATCTCGGTCTGATATGATTGGCTTGGGTTTCCCATACAATTGAAATATCTCTCTTAGGAATATGTCAGCAATGTGAACTACTTTATATGTTGACTTTACTGGAATAAAGTGTGTTTCTTTGGACAACTTATTGACCATTACAAAAATGGAATCATTATATTTATTGCTCTTTGGTAACCCCGTAATGAAATCCATACTGATAACCTCCCATTTCCATTCTGAAATGGGTAACAGTTGTAGCAACCCTGAAGGATGTTGGTGCTCTGCTTTGACTAGTTGACACTCTTGGCATTTTGCGATGAATAGTGTTATGTCGGCCTTTAACTTAGGCTAGAAAAAGTGTTTCTTTATTGTCAATATCATCTTTTGATATCCTGGATGCCTTGAGTAGGGATTTCAATGGAACTCTGTTAGACTGTTGGACCTGATTTATCCTCCCTCTAGGACATACAGTCTCTCTTTGGACCACAATAGTCTTGTCTCGTCTACCTTATATTCCTCATGTTGTTGGAATAATCTATCTTCCTGAATATTTTTAAGGAAATCACATAAAAACGGTTAACTCTGCTTGTTGTTATAATCCTATCGTGCAAGTCCGAATCAGTTTGCCTCAAAGTTACCTCATACAATGAGCTTGTCGACTTAAAGCATTGGTGATTTTGTTTTCCTTTCCCTTTATGTGCTTTAATTCGAAGTGGTACTCGCTAAAAGAGGCCAACCAGATAGCCTTCCTGGAATTGAAATCTGGTTGGTCGAACAAATACTTCAGACTCATGTTGCCTGCCTTTAGGAGAAACTTCTTCCCCATGAGGTAGTGCCTCCACATCTTCAAGGCATGGATAATGGCTGCTAGCTCAAGATTGTGTGTGGGATATTTTTTTTGTGTTATTTTAATTTCTATTATTCATAACATGTCGTGTAGTCATTTTGCATGAGGACTCCACAAATTCCTTCCTTGCCGCATCTGTGCAAACAATGAAATCCTCATTGGGATCCGCAATTAGTAGTATAGGTGCAGTACTCAAGTGTTGTTTAAGCTTTTGGAAGATTTCCTCGCACTTGGTCGTCCACGGGAATTTTTTCACCTTCTTTTTTAAGGTGGTCATGGGACAAGCAATCCTTGAAAATTTCTCAATGAAATTTCGATAGTAACCCGCTAGTCCCAAAAATGACCTAATGTTGGTAACACAAGTAGGTGTAGGCCATTCTTCGATGGCTTTAATCTTTTCTGGGTCGGCGCCTAACCCTTTCTCAGAAATGACGTGACATAGGTATTATATCTGTGGTTTGTAAAAATCACATTTGCTAAACTTAGCATAAAGTTGGTGTTCCTGTAACACTCGTAGTACTATTTGGAGATGTTCCTCGTGTTGTTATTTATTCTTTGATTAAACTAGTATATCGTCTATAAAGACTAATACAAACATATCCAAGTATTCACTAAAAATATTATTCATCATGCACATAAAATTGGTAGGCACATCAGTTATCCCGAAAGGAATTACCACAAAATCATAATGGTCGTATCGAGTCCAAAAGGCGGTTTTGGGTATACCATCATCATGGATCCTTACCTGGTGGTATCTGGATCACAAGTTGATCTTCGGAAATATATTTTCTCCTCTAACTTGATCGAACAATTCATCAATCCTAGGGAGTGGGTAATGGTTCTTGATGGTCATATTGTTGATTTTTCAGTAATCGATGCACATTCGCATCGTATCGTCCTTTTTCTTTACAAATAGTATAGGTGCTCCCCAAGGAGACACACTAGGTCAAATATAACCCTTATCTATCAATTCCTGTAACTGTAACTTGAGCTCCACCAACTATGGTGCGCTCATGCGGTATGGGGATTTTGAAGCAGGTACTAATCCTAGTGTTAACTCTATGGAAAAATCTAAGTTCCGCTTGGGTGGTATTCCCGGTATTTCCTCTGGAAATACATCATTGAAGTCTACAAGAACCATAAAGTCTTCAATTTGTTGTTCTCTCTCGGCTTCTACATCCTGGATGTTAACTTCAAAAAGTTTGCAGCCCTTCCTCATACATTTCTTCACTTGTAAGGTGGATATCTATCTAACAGAAACCTTCTTGGCTATGCCTTGAATCTTTCTTTGATTGACTTCGTTGTCCGTGCATAAGATTGACTTGTTTAAACAATCAAGCATGACATGGTGATGTTCCAACCAGTCCATGCCTATAAGTATGTCGAACGATCCTAAGGGTAAGATATTTAGGTCTACCTTAGTTGGAAAACCGTTCATGTCTATCTCGCAGACTTTTACTAGTTCTAAAACCTTTCTTTTTGTACCAGTGGCTAGTTGTACCAGCCACGATTTCTCATGTTTCTCTTTGTTTAGTTTACACATCTCAACAATCTTGGGGGAAACATAGCTTCGACAAGCACCGAGATTAATTAAAATTGAAATAGAAGTGTTTGAAACCTTACCTTCTATTTCGACTACAGTGGCCTGATGGTTTACTTGGCGGTCGTCGAGTGCTGCATAGATCCTAGGTGTACTAGCCATGTCTTCTACTATTGGGTCTTCTTGTAAGTTTTGTAGGAATCCATTAGTCTTGTTTGGACAATCTCTGGAATAATGGGTCCCTTGACATTTCCAACAGCCAACCTGCAGCAGGACAGCCTTGGATCCCTTGTTTGTTGCTAGTCTGTTGGCATTTGGTGTAGGCACATTTGGCTATGTACCAATTTAGTTGAAATTTATGTAGGTGGAAAACTATTGTTTTGTTTTCTTTATGGATGTGATTTAAAACCAGGTTTTCAATTATCTGAGAAGGTCTTAGACCTGTCTCGATTTCGATTTATATTTTCCTATCTCAGTTGGCCATGTTCATAACAAAGTTTAGCCTTATGCAGGGTGGTGTCTAGAGTTTTGGCCATGTCAAACTCAATTCTCTCTCGAAAATTTGGAGGGAGACATCCCAAAAACTATTGTATGTTGACATTTTCGTCCTTTATGTAAGGTACGTAATGCAACAGATCCAAAAATCTGTTGATAAAGCCATCCATAGTTAGGGATCCCATCTTTAATTCGTGGAATTCTTTTACTGTTCTATCAAAGAATCTTTCAGACATGTACTTTTCCTGGAAGATTTTACAAAAAGTACTCCATCTGATCTCTTTTACTTCATTTCTCTTAGTATGTTTCAGGTCTCTCCACCATCTAGTTGCCTTTCCATTTAAGTTGTAAATGGCCAATCGGGATTTCATCTCGCTGGAGTAATTATGTACTCGAAAGTATTTATTCGTACCCAGGATCCATTCTTCAACCTTCTCTCCTGTATTCATTCACCCTTCATAATTTGGGGCCTTGATCTTTCAAAATTCTCCCTGAAGGCTATCATCAATTTTCTTTCTTTTCTTGCAAGGAGAGGGTGAACCATAACTGTAAGAACTAGGATTTGTTTTTCTATGAATTCAGGGGTGTGTTCTTCTTGTCCCTCCTCCTTTGAACTATTGGTCCTTCTTTTATGACAATGATTTTATTTGGATTTGTTTGTTGAGTGGGTAGGCTTTCCATCGAGGTTTAATCCTGTCAAGTTCCGAAGTAAAGCTTCATTTATTGCTTTATGCTCTCTTCTTTCATTCATGTTATCATCTTTAAAACTCTGTAGATCTGGTTGTAGACTCTGTACAGTCTTCATTAGGTCGAAATTCAGCTCCACCACGAGTTCTTCTTCTCGGTTTGGGGAATTTAGCTTCCCTTGTCGATTGTTGTTCTCTTATGTGTCCATGATTTGGAATTTTCTTTATATTAGCAGTTGAAACAGTTAGTAACAAATAATATTCTATTAGTTTACAAAATCACAAATAATTTTTTTGAAATATTTATTTCTGCAACGGATGCTCAGTAGCACCCATAAGGTCTCTAAGTGTTGAAACTGGGCTCTGATACCACTTGTAATGTCCCTAAATCTGTTAAAAAAAATTTAAGGTAGTTAACCTATAATGAATGTAAAATAAATTATTAAAATAGATTAGTTAATTATATGAAAGGGTGTAACCCTTCACGCTCAAGCCTATAAAAGGCGAGCTTATTGTACATTTTACACATCATCCAATATATTATTTACTATTCATATTCATTATTACAATGATAGTCGAATTCGACTAACGGACAACTGGATTTGGTTGCTCCATTTGGTATCAGAGCTCGGATTCGACTCCTTTGACCTAAGCTCGGATTCGGCTTCTTCAACACCTACTTAAGCTCGAACTCGGCTCATCATTTTTTATTCTTCCGCTACTCCATTTAAACCTCCTTTGCACATCTACCTCCCTCACGTCCTCTCCACGGCTGCTCCTCAGCACATTTGTTGCTCCTCTCTACTCGCGCACCCTGCTCCTGCAACCTTCACGCACAGCCTCCTCCTCTACCTTCCGCGCGTTCCACCCTTCTCTGCTCCTTCGCGTCCACCCTCTTTGCACTCTTCACTCCTCACCTCCATTGCTCTTCACCCCTGCACGTCCATCGACAGCACCCCCCAGCGTCTCCTCCATCTCGTCGCGCCCTTCACCTACATCTCTCCACCCCCGCGTGCTCCAATCACCTCCGCCGACACCCTCCAATCAGCACCCAATCGGCCCCATGCTGCCATACCTTCACCTTTGTTTCCATTCCTTCCTGTTGCTCCTTCATCTCCACGCACCCAGCTCCATTGCAGCCCAACTCCCACACGTCGTTGCTCCTCTGCTTCCACCGCCGTCATTGCCCCATTTCCATGACCTGCATAAACCAAACCAAAAACAAAACAATATATTATATAATATAATATTGTAATATATTTATAATAATATTTAA
>LPNX010373042.1:94635-109302 GCA_001517045.1 Pseudotsuga menziesii | reverse complement strand
TAAAGTCCCTTGCCGCTGACCTAAAATGCGTGAAGGAAAAGATGCAAAATAACAATACATTACTCAAAGACGAGCTTGTTGTGGTACTAGAAAGGAGGCTTGAGAACAAACTTGACATCCTGAACGAAAAACACAAAAAGTCTTGGATGACAAAATGAGTACCGTGACGCAAAACATAAACACCATAACACAGAACATGAGCACCATGACATAGAACCATAATACATTATTCGAGATGTTACAAGGGTTCATACCCAGTCTGGGCCACGTCAGCAATCCAAACATGCTAGATGCCTCATTTCATGTTGTCACCCAGGAAACTCTTGCAAAGAATCAAGAAGAATTGCAAAAAGAAATAAAGATTAACAATGTGACGCTTAAGCAAGAGATAGAAACACAAGTACTACCAGATATGGAGGCACGATTAAAAAGCAAAATAGATGCTATAAGTAAGATAGTAGAGAAAAGAAAAACTAAAAATCACCGCCAACAATGAAGCAAGTCAGATATGTCACTTTCATCATCCAGCAGTTCCAAGCCACCATCAAACCATAAGGCAAAAGGAAATCAACGTCGCCCTTACAAAGTGCACCCACCTAAGGCATAAATAGAGTTGTCGAAATATAATGGGAGTGAAGACCAATGCGTTGCTTGGCTAAACAAAGCAGAAGAATACTTTGACATTTACAACATTCAATCTGACGAGAAGAAGGTGAAATATGCGTCAATGCATATGGAAGGGTACACCTATAATTGGTACTTATGGTGGAAGAGAGATAACCTTACCTACACCTAGAACTTGTTCAAAAATGATTTTTTTAATAGGTTTCAAGGAATCAAAGAAGATGAATTTTTCAGTAAACTTACCAGACTACAGCAAGTTGAAAACGTTGAGGAATTCACTCATCAATGGGAATCCTTATCAACACAAGTATTTGGGTTGTCTGACAAGCAAAGACTCAAAACCTATTTAGGAGGTCTTAAACCACACCTCCAAAAAGAATTAAAGTTACATGACATACCTAATGTAGAAGTAGCAAGACGTAAAGCAAAAGCCGCAGAATGCAAATTGGAAGGAATAAAAACAAAAGGCTATAGCCATTATCGACAAGAAAAAGAGACACAATGTAGGTATTGTGCAGATACCTAGTCTCCCAGCCATCAATGCCACAAACCTCAATCATACACCTACGAAATGGAAAATAGATCAAAGTCATCTAACGGTTACTCTCATAATAAAAAGAAAAAGAAGAAAAACATATGTCATCGATGCGGTGATGATTGGACCCCTGGTCACAAATGTAGGAACAATGAGACAATACAGTGCAAAATCATCAATGGAAAGGAAGTGCAAGTCTCTGCACAAGAGACATCGTCTGATTCTAATACCGACACCGAGTCAAAATGAAGAACGGCATTAGGAAAATACTTAAGCTTTGAGGACAAAGCATCCTTAAAGGGAGTGGCAATGTAATGAATATAAAATAAATTATTAAAATAGATTAGTTAATTATATGAAAGGGTCTAACCCTTCACGCTCAAGCCTATAAAAGGCGAGCTTATTGTACATTTTACCCATCATCCAATATATTATTTACTATTCATATTCATTATTACAATGATAGTCGGATTCGACTAACGGACAACCGGATTCGGTTGCTCCATTAACTCTAACAAGAACTAAGGGGCATCTATACTTAACTTCAGAATTGTACAAACTTAATAAAAATGTATACATGTGTTATTGTTCTGATTTTCTCCGGTTGCTCCATTAACTCTACCAAGAACTAAGGGGCATCTATACTTAACTTCAGAATTGTACAAACTTAATAAAGACGTATACATGTGTTATTGTTCTGATTTTCTCCCGTAGGTTTTTACATCATATTCTGATTGCGATGGTGTTTATTGTCATTTACTTATGTACTGATGTACTTGTATATTGATGTCTTCTATTTAATTTAATGATGTTCTAATATCGCTTGTTTATAATGGGTGTTATTTTTACACAACCTAGTCTTATTTACTAAATGACGAGGCTAACTTACCTCTACTTCTAAAGGGTAGGAGTGGCTATATTTTACCTAACAACTCACTCGAAAAGGTAAGGAAACCCTATGGTTTGGGATTACTTAGTTCTTATGAACTAATGCATGATCTATTTGTGGTTTTTTGCATGTGTTCTGTTGCTGAGCCTATGCTACGAAAGTGTACTAAAGAAATAACAAGACCTAACACCTAAAGGGTTTCTAAACCCTAAACACTAAGGGTTTAAGTGCTTGGTACAAAAATTAACCACCATAAACAAAAGCAAGACTATAGGGAAGGGGTAAAAAAATCAACAACTTAGTGGAAGGTAGCTGTTGCATTTATGGTGATCCATGTGATGGTTGTGTGGCTCCCTCCACGTTGGTGCAGACTTAAAACCCAAAACTAGGGTTTCGAATTTCCTCTTTGCATGGTGAAGTTTATGGGGGGAGTGAGCTCCCTAGTCGGGGCTTTCACTGGTAGAGACAGAGCATGAAATAAGCTACAGGGTTGTTGAAATGTTGCTTGATAAGCGATTAGTATATGTGGTTTAAATATTAAACTATTTGTTTTAGTAATTGTTTGTAGCGTGCTTATGATGCATAACTGGTTTTTGTGGCAGGTTCGACCTGGAGCAGCTTGTGATTATGGGGAGGAGTAGACCGTTAAGCCATAACATGGTAAGTCCAACCACAAAGGTCCTAGCCTCTTGGTTGATCGTTATGTGGTTTTGAAAGGACTTGGGGTTCTCTGTCTGTTAATTGTAAAGGCTTCCCATTCGAAAATGCCAGGGTTTTGAGAATGAGGCGAAACTTAGACTAGTTGTGGGGTTTGGGGGTTTTACAAGCCTGTTCAAGCAATTGTTTAAAAATGTAAACTTAAACTTTAATATGGTGAATTTTTAAACCTATGTCTGGATTTTTATATAGTGGTATCATTACTCTGTCTATGCACTCTGTATTTGTTTTAAGTTATAAAATCATGTTCTGGTTTAAAGTCTATGCAAGCTTTTAATGGTAAAAAGGGAATTTTGTTTGTGATGGAGGCGTTCTGCATTTAGTTGTGCCATATCCAGCAATGGCACGATTTTAATTGTTTTACTGTTTGTTTCTAGTTTCGGTTAAGGATGATATAGAATGTATATTTATGTAGCTATCGTTGTTGGATGAAATGTTTTGGGTCTATGCTTACTCTATGTTTAAAATTGGTTGCTCTGTATATTTAGATGTGGCTATATTATATTTATTTGGTAAAACGTTTGTCGAGAGCACTGTAATTTTTCTATAACGAAGGGTTTTTGAGATTAACAGTGTCATTGCCAAAATGGAACTATGGTAATAATGTTTGTATTATTTATTGAATTTGAAGTATGTTTGTGAAATTCATTTTACTGCAGCAACTTAGGCAAAATCCCTAGCTTAGTTTGTTATTTAATTTATTAATGTGGCTTGAAAAAGGATTATAATTCCTACACTGGAAGCATGCCCTTCCTTCTATAGGGTGGCTATAAAATACGACCCTATGGGATTCGATAATTGGTTGAAGGGTGACGTTATAACCTAGCTTGTTTATCTAGGATGATTTTATGTAGTTTTATTTATTTCTTTTTGTAATTGGTTTAACATACTCCCACCCAATGCTTATGGGATTTCGATAGTGGGTGGAAGGGTTTCATTATACCCTGGCTGTGTTTAATTAATGGTTTATGTTTAACAATCTAAAACTCTTTAGAGTTTCACACGCTTGCAAGTTTCAACCCGTGCGTATGGAATTTCGATGCTTAAGAGAAATTCAGGGATGGTGGTTATCGTGATTTAATTATTTACTATGGCTTAGGTAATTATTATATCAATGATGGGAAAAATTCTAATATGTCAGTGTTAGAAGCTTGGCCTATCCTTTTTCAGGATGGCTGGAATTTTTCTCTTTGTGGAATTCGATAGTTGGTTGATATCATGATACCTTGTTTTACTTCACTGGATGACTGTATATTTTATTTAATTATTTTAATGATTTAGGCAGACTTTGAGCCGACGCCATACATGTTTTATGGGATAAAAAAATGGTTCTGGAACGTTGACAATATGTGGACTTACTCTCTAAGGGATTCGATCCCATGTCCATGACTCTGTGTTATCGTGGGTTTGTTTAATTGCTTATTTAATGGATAGTTTATTTATTTATTATATTAAAAATATATATATCTCTTTGGATGCTATTTAAACACTTGGATGTGATTGAGATCCTTCGTGGATGTTCTGTAATGTTTATGCTAAGTGTTTTATTTGTAAATCTAGGTTTTAAACTCTGCGTATTGATTTTTTTAATTGTTGTATTTATAAAATAAGGTTTTAATATTTGTTCCAGTGCTTTTCTTGGCTGGTCTATCTTGATAAAATGATTTAATAGATATTTTATATTGTTAGTGGAATATAGGATTTCTATGTGTGGATTCAATATTGTTTTCTATGTTTTGGGAAATGTTTAATCATTATAAATTTATCTTAGAACCTTTATAAGAATTTAAACTGAGATTCTATCTTAAACTAATAAAACCTCCTAAAACATTTATTCATGATGAGGATAGGTGATTTACAGCTTCCAACACAACACCTAATGGATGTAATATAAACCTGTAAACATAATAAAAAATAGAGATAAGAGTGAAATATAATAACTCTCTTACCTGCAATTACGTAGCTTGAAATGGCTTAAAAACCCTACACACTTCAACTCCCAAAAGTAATAAAACACTCTCTACTTATGACCTTAGGAATGATAACTGGGTGACCTTGAAACTGCCACGTTCCTCCCAACCATGACCCGAAATTGTTCCTAGTTCTTAATTGGATCCCTCCGAGATGGCACCAACATGTAAGAGATATAGAAATCCTAAGGGTGAGGTTGATGGTGTTTGGAAGTCAGGCTATGTATTATTCAAGTGTTGGTTTTAGAAATGCTCTCCAATCCCATCCATAAATAATAATCAGATCCCCAAGCCTTCTCTTGGATTTTTCTTTTATTGATAATATTTGGGAAAAGGGCAGTTGGTTTAACTTCAGTTAAATCAAGATTTTACTGTTTTCTTGAAAATACTCTTTAGTTAGATTTTTATGTAATATATATTAGTTTTGTTAACTAGAAAGTTTTACTAGCTCATACTTGAGCTTTAGAATATAATTTGTATTTAAATATTTAGTTTATAATATAACATATACATAGACTCTCACTTATTACTTTTGTTACCTTTATTTCTTTTCATATATATATATATATATTAAAAATAAATTTGTATATATAGAGAGACTTTACTTATTAATTATCTATTATTAACCATGTATTAATACCATAATATGTTTATTCGAGGCTTCCTTAGTTTAAGTTAATTCTTTTAACAAGGCCTCATGTAGGGTTTGGTCGGTCAACTAGGATAGGTAGCTCTATATCTTCCTTGCATGTTGTATTACCTCGTATTCGTGGCAGTGTCTTCCAGTCCTTGATGAGAAGTAGATTTAAATTTCAATTAATCAAATTAAATTAGTATGATGAGGGTTGGTGATGTTCAAAGTATTTCCAACTCAACACCCATTGATTTGCAGTAAACCCTAGTGCTATTCAGAGTCTTTCCAACTCAACACCCTTTGATTTACAGTAACCCCTAGTGCTATTCAGATCCTACACTCAACACTATCAAACGGTCGTTACACTAGTGCAATTCCAGAGCCTCTCGCTCAACACTAATACTGGGATGCACTTGTACAATACACCTAGGGATACAACGGCCAAAGATCTGATGCTCCAGAGCTTATGCTCAACATCAAGTTGGAGTGCTCCAAGGCTTATGCCCAACACTTCCATTCTTTACTTGTTGGGGTTACCTATGTTTTCCAGATCTTACGCTCAATACACAGTCTCATAACCTATGTGCTCTAGAGCTTATGCTCAGCACATAATCTCATAACCCATGTGCTTCGGAGCTTACGCTCAACAATTAATTTCATAACCCATGTGCTCTAGGGCTTATGCCCAACACCTCATAGAAATCAATCATGCATTAAGTCTTCTGCACAATAGATCACAAAATAATCATCTCAGTATATATTAGGGCTTGTTCCCAATCACATAATAATAAATCCAGTACATTGATGCCTATGCCCAGTGCCACAACAATAGTCCTCGTCCATCAGGGACTATGCCTAACATATATAATCATATACAAGACAATAAAACATGTGCATTGGGGTGTACGCTCGGTATATCTATATAACCAATCATAACTCAAGTGTAGTGGGATATACACCCAATATATAGACATAAACATAACATCAAAGTAAATCATGTGTAGTGGGATCATGCTCATTATAATCAAGGTTAAATTCAGAATATTACACGGGACCATTTGAAATTTAATGATTAATGATGTATTGTTTTGGATAAACTTGTTTTCCCTTGATGATCATATCACGTTTGAAAATATAGAGTTCAATGTGATGATGATGATGATGATTAACGTCCATTGAGACCAACTTTGGTCTATCGGACCTTAAGAAGGATAATACTTGGTTTACTTTAAAATCTTGTTCATGTGCTCAAAAATATTTCCAAGCTCACTATAGTTTTGGAAACACACGAGGTTATAAAGTTTTGTATTGTAGAAAATACTATGAAACTCAAATCTAATGTGGGTGTAAGCAAGGTACTCTAAGAGAAAGTGATTTTCATCCTCAACACTCATAGAATCACACAAATGGAAAACCATTTCTGTGCATGGAGTTTTAGGAATAGACCAACACCCTGTTTCACTATGGACTTCATGAGAGTTCATTTTAATCTTTGCTATATTAATTTTCTTCCGTGATCTAGTTACTACCGAGAGATACTTCTGATCTTCCAAGTTAGGATTAATGACCTCCTTATAGTATCTTAATTTTTTCTTAACCACTAAATTTTCCTCACACCAAACTTTCTCTTTAAACTTTGAAGGAATAATATTTTTGAAATTATCAATGTTCTACAAAATGTCGTTTTCATTAAAGCCCTAACGGTTTAACTAAGCCATGGTATCTTTACACCAACACTGCTTGAGGCGTAGTTGGTTTTGACTTGAGTTTAAAGCAATTTTAGGAAGTTGTATGTTTTGCATGTTATTTATCTTATGCTTATACATCAGGTACCTAATCATAGCCATGTTCTCAATGCGGGAAAGACCACTTCTATGAGGAGAATACAATAAGACGTATTACTTTTAATTTTGAGGTTATAAGTTATAAGCCGCTTATGGATTTACTCAATCTTCCTCTAAGATTCCTTTCAAATGTTGCACCCCCATACTTGACAACCATACAAGATAACAGGGATGACAAGATTAGTTTCAAAGAGGAACTTCTTTTTATCCAACATGACTAGATTGGTTGATTTGTAGTTATTTTCAAGACCAAAATAAGCTTTCCACCCTCCCTTAATAATTTTCTCAATGTTATAGTTCCAATTGATCTTGTGATGGATATCAATTCTGAGATACTTGTAAGAAGTCACTTCCTCTAGATTTCTATTATCATAAATAAAATTTGCATAGGAGTCTTTCTTAGATTTTATAATCATGATTTTTGTCTTGTCGGTGTTAACAGTCATACCCATGTTAGAGAAAAAATCTTTAAGAATTATTAATTGCTTATCGAGATCATAAAAACACATTGCCATAAGAACAATATCAACAGCATAAAGTAGGAGTGTGATAACTATGCCAGCTAAGATTGTACCGACGCAACCTGCTTCTTCTAAAAACTTTTCTAGCTTATCATTGTAAATGCCAAAAGGGTAGGGGCGAGGGGGAAACCTTGTTTCACTCCAATATTACAATTTATATATGTTATCCACCCTTCATTATTCTTAAACTTGTCAATGACCATTTTGTATAACCTTATCGCGGCATCTCTCAACTCAAAAGGAGCATTAAGCTCCTATAGCCTATTACACATGTTATTTCTAGGAATTGTATCAAAATATTTTTTTAAATCGATAAATCAACAAAATAGGTCAAACATATTATTACGGCATTCCTCTGTAATGATCCTAAGTGTAAAGAGGTGGTCTATGGTTGAATGATTCCTTCTAAAACCCGCTTGGCCTTTAGCCCGTTTACCTTCCATTTCTAGCCATCCTTCCATTTCTATCCATTCATTGATCTTCTTTTCTAAGATAATACCATATAATTTAGCTAAGAGAGGGTTAATCATAATAGTCTAATAATTAGAGGGGTCATTTTTATCACCACTTTTAAAAATAGGAATAATGAGGCTTTGAGTCCAAGGTGTAGGAAACCCTTCCTTGACCGCTAGATTATATAGTTTGTGGATGTTTGGGATGAGGATAGGCCCTCCAATTTTTAATATTTCTACTTGGTAGTATTCAATGTCATTGGATTTTCAATTTTCTAAGCGCTTAACCCCGAAATCTATGTCTTCTAACAAGAAAAATAATTTCATTGTAAGAAGGGTTTGAATGTTATCTTTGATATACGGGGATTCATAAGCTTTTTAAGATAGGAATTCTAATCTTTAAAAGCAATTTTATTGTCTTTTTTTTCCAATTAGAATTTGCCTCCGTAATTTCTTAGGAACCACCTTGGAGAGGTGTAGGAGGTTCTCCTGCCTTTTACTTAGATAATGTCTTTTTTTATTTTAATTAAGGCTTTGTAGTGATTTATCTTGTCCATTTTTATCGAATATATAGTAGCTTTCTTTATTTCTTTTCTCGCATCTTTACACACTTGATCATACCAAGGGTTCGTTCTACTATTTTTCGTTTTAGTCAAGACTTCAACAGAGAACTTGTTAATGGACGATGAGGGGGTTGTAGAAAAATTATGGTACATATTTCCTATATTCTCCATGCTAGATAAAGGAACCAGTTTATTTTTTAGATCATGGAGAAAAATGTCAGCTTTATTTTTATCGAAGATCAGGTTCTTTTGGCAATGATAGTTTTCCTCCTTGGGATCGCTATGCATGGTAATATTGAGAGTTATAACTAAATTTCTATGATTAGAGTCGGGCTCATGGTGATTGAGGATGCTGAAATCTACTAATTTATTGTATATAGGGACATCCAATATAACATAATCTACCACACTACTTCCAAGCCCATGGATACAAGTCATCTGGCTAGAGTTTGTGCATTTTGTGAGACCATTGCAGATGATAATATCGTGAGCATTACAAAAGTTGACCAACTTAGACCCGAATAAATTCTCACCTAGATCTTCATAACTTCTTTTGTACCAGTTAGCTAACTCGAGGTCTTCGTCTAACCAACGAGGATTAGGGTTGGAATAGTTGCTTAAAATAATAGCTTGGTTACTGAAAGTTCGAGCATTGACGTCACCCATCAAAAGGATATTTCCTTCCTTCCTTAAACTAGAAATATCTTGTTCTAAACCATTATAAGGCATTTTTTTATCTAAATTGGGTTTTTAAAAGAAGTTGGAATTAATAGGGGCAAAATAACAGATGGCTATGTAGGTTTTTTCATCATTAATGTATGTGGTCTTTGTCGAAATAAATTGGTTGTAAGGGTATTTCTTATAAAGCCTAACATGTAGGGATATGTTCTTCCTAATGTAACAAACTATACCCCCAATTCCTCTACGACATGAACGTTTATTCCATATTGACCATAGGACATATCCGTCTATATCAGGGACCTTGGACTCCTCATGTTCCCAATTTTCAACCAATAATATAATATCAATTTCGCTCGGGATCCAACTTAACTTAGGGCCTTTTCTCCATGAAAACCCTCGAGAGTTCCAGGAGAAGATCCAGAGTGTGTCAAATTGTTATTTATTACTATCCTTTTGGTTTCTATTTATAATAACAACTTTTATGTTTTTTATTAATGCCCATTTTCCCTCCCTCCTAGCTTATTTTACCTTTTGGGCCTCCTTTCTTAATTCAGTCCGATCCTCTGGAATGAGGTATTCATTTATAAATATCCCCTAGACTTTTAAACTCGATGCCTTACTGCGTATGTTTTATTTTTGTTCGGTAAAGCTAGCCTTAACCCGTATTAACCTTTATTTATTCTCAATTAATTTCCCTAACATGTTTGCTTCAATGAGACCGATAGTTTCAATTTGTAACCTATTGTGAAGCTCTGTCTTAACAATGACTAACATATCATCTTCTTCATCCTCTTTTAAACCAAAAACTATGAGGTTTAAAGCTCTTTTGTTACGCTCGTGGTCTAAGGCTATGAGCTTATTCATTTCCTCTTTAATGGGTTTGATATCTATTTTACCTTCTATATTACTTAGGGTTAGGTTGTGGTTAAATTTTTCCTTTAACTCTTTAATCCTATCCTTTAACTTAATATTTTCTACTATATATGTCTCTCCTTGTTCGGGTGTTTTTTGAATTTCCATTGCATGTAGTCTAATCTCCATTATCTCTACATTGTTCTCCAATTTTTTATCTTAATATCTAATTGTTTTTGGATCTCTTCTTTAAAAGATGTAAATTTATTATGAAGCATGGCTTTTAACTCTATCTAGAGTTTAGCTTCTCTTTCTTCCCTTCGTTTCTCTAAGGATTCTATATATTCATAAAGTTTAGCCTCTCCTTCTTCCCTACGTTTCTCTACTGACTCCATAAAATCATAAAGGTTTTGTAGGGTAGCTGTGTTAGGTATTCCTTTAACAGTTTTGGGAAAATGCAGTGAATTGCTCATATTTATGTAAAGGTATAAAAGTGTATATAGAAAAAACTAAAACTAAAAATAGAAAACAAAACAAAATAAAAATAATAAAAAAAAATTTAAAAAAAGAGAGGGAAGGAAAGTATGCAGCTAATTTTGAGCCCCCAAATAAGTGATGAAGATGCTCTAACCGAAGGAGTGGTCGAGGGTTCTTTCATCGAAGGTTTCACTGCATAATGTCCAAAATTTTATGAAAGGTTTTCACCATATAATGCCCATAAATTTTATGGAAGGTTTAAAAACTAAAACTAAAAGACTAAAAATATAAAATAAAAAAAATAGAGAGGGGAGGAGTGTATGCACCTAATTTAGAGCCCCCAAATGAAGATGCCCTAGCTGTAGGAGTGGAGTGTGAGCGTATGCACATAATTTAGGGCCCCAAATGAATATGCCCTAGCTGTAGGAGTGGAGTGCCCACAAATTTCACTAAAGGTTTTCACTATAGAGCTTCACTCGCTTAGAGATTCATCTTTTATCTATGATTCTTTCACCGAAGGTTTCACCGCATAATGTCCAAAATTTTAAGAAATGTTTCACCGCATAATGTCCAAAATTTTAAGAAAGGTTTCACGTATAATGCCCATAAATTTTAGAGAAGATTTAAAAACTAAAACTAAAAATATAAAATATAAAAATAAAAATAAAAAAGGTGAGGAACATATACACCTAATTTAGAGCCCTCAAATGAAAATGACCTAGCCGTAAGAGTAGAGTGCCCATAAATTTTAGTGAAGGTTTTCACGGAGAGCTTCATAACCATTTTTTAATACATGTTAATTAGTAACCATTTTTTAAATCATTCAATGTAATACTAAAAGGTTTGAAACTTACTCATTAATGTTTTTGAATTTTTAGTTAATCTAACCGTTTAACTTAAAATTTAACTATTTAATTTTACAATTAAATCAAATATACACTTTATATTTAACATTATGATTCTTATGAAATTAAGAATTCATTTGGTTAGTTCGTTTCGTTTTATAAATTTAAAAATGTTTAAAAACATAAAATGTAAATAGTCTTTTTTTAACCCTGTTTAATGTTTATTTTAATAGGATATTGAAGTACTAGAACTTCAATTATATAGGTTATATTTTGATTATTTCATAGTTTGTTCATTTTATTATAGGTTGTATAGAATTTTTTTCTTTACCATTGTTAATAGCTACCTATTAAAGTTGTAATATTATGATTATTGTTTTTATTTTTAATTTATTTATTTATTTATTTTTTATTAAAATGAGGGTGTAAAGTCTTTTTAATAATTGCCAATAACAACTTATCATAAGTACAACTATGATGGTATTTTAATCTTTGTAATATAACTATGATGATATTTTAACCTATGACATTGAATTTCATTTGAGGTAATGTATTTTCTTAGAGTGTTAAGGCACCTACTTTTACTACTATTTTTGCTTTATATGTAAATCCATTAAAATATAATAACTATTAACTGAGTGTGCCTCTCATGTACTTTGTAACATCTCCAAAATTCCATAAGTAAACAAAAAATTGTTGCAGGATGCTTAGATCATTTTAAGATCTAAACTTGCTTCATATAGTTTTTAAGAAGATAAAGTAAAACCTACACTTCATCTTCGAACTAAAACTATATCTATAATGAAACAAACCTGTAGATTAAATTTGAACAACCTGAAAAAGATAACTCCATAAGATTCCTATAACACTATACAACTTTTAAGTCTTCAAAAAGAACTTAAATGTTTTCGAAAGTAGATGAGTGTGTCTGCCTTGTTATAGGTTAATTTTTAAGATTATCATTGCTTACAAACCCTATTCTGATACTAGGCTCTCAATGGACAAGGGTCTTACTCAGATTTTGAAGCTAATGCATTTTCTTACCTTGTATTATTTCAAGTATTTCTAGAAGAATGAAATAACCCCCTTGCTAACCTAAATGACTTAAGGAGCTAAGGTGACAAGCATTAAACGGAATAAGGACCAATGAGTTCACAAAAGTAAACTTGGCCCGCAGTTGTGGAAAGGTCGATTTACTAAAGTTTTAACCTAGCTTGCAATACTTAAAACTATGGATTTTATTATGTCATCGATATTGTTAGAACTATAGAAAAGGGTGTTGAAAACATATTAATATATGGAGGTAAGTGAAATATTTAATGCTCCCATGTGAAGGGATTATGGTGCCAACCAACTGGAAAGAAAAAGGTTGAAAACTCTATCGAAACCCTAAAAGGGTTTAACTCTCTCCACTCAATCTTTTGTGTAATCTCTGTGTGGTGGGAAGGGCGTGGAGAGCCGAAGGCTCTCGGCCCTTTCGACACTTTACTCTATGAAACTCCCACAATGCTCTCCAACGTAAACCATCACCACACCGACAGTCTTGACTTCATGCTTCGACTCTTTTCAAAGAAAACTATGGTAGAGGTATGTTTACTCCTTCACATTGCTTTGTTTCTAGTTTGTGTTTTTAATTTATACTGATAAATCCTAAGTTTAAGCCTCGTCTGAAATGTCTTAATGGCAGGAGGGTTCTTCATCGCACTTTCTCGTCGAAGGTTGTTTTTAAGGAGATAACTGAGGTTGAGGGTATCCGTCGAAGGGTTTTGGTAAGACCCAAAATCCCTTGAACCCTACTTTCCTGGATAGTGAAAAGATTACACAAGCTGGAACAGAGTTCTTTATGGTTATGGTTTTGTTTTGGAGATACCGTGGTTTCTACGAGCCATTTGTTGATGGTAAACACTTCTGTGTTTTTTCCTTTACGACCTTATTGGAAGGGATAGATTTATGTGATTTTTAAAATGCCTTTAGGTCTTGAATAGAGTTGAAACTTTAAGCTTCCAAAGTGTTTACAGACCATGAGTCTATGTGAAAAGGTGTATTTTGATACTTTTAATGTAAAAATATGTTCAAGGTTTTAAAAGCCATGGAGTATTGTGATTTCACCTCTACCTTGCATTAATTCTGTCGATTTGCTTTTGAAACTAATCTGTATCTGATATATTACTCTTTTTATTAATGATATGATTAAAATTATATTGCATCTGTTTTATTTTATTTAAAGGAAAAATGTTGTTCTGGTTCTGAATTAGTTACGACCCTAAATTAGTTATGGCCTATCTTCGTTGCTCAAAATGTTTTTTATTTTAAAGCTTTTACTGTAGGTTTCATTTACTGTAAAATTACTTGGTTATGTTTGCCCTATGGTCTCTAACCTTTGACCTGCATTAAACGTTTTCGAGATTCGATTAAGGCATTTTTCTCTTCGTTGAAATCTTAAAAAAATTTGTTGTTTAGATTTTGTTTTCAACTTGGTTTACTCAAATCATTATTATTCTAGTTATTACGATTACTTGGTAAACATCCTTACAGGCCTTGAACCTTGATCTCTCAAATAATTTTTTCAAAAGTAAATTATTTAGTTCTTATTATGTATACTATAAAGAAAACTCTATTAATAATTATGTAGAGTTTATAAAGGAGATAGATATTTGCTTATTACAGTTATATTGAAACTCTCATTTTGCTTATTGTAACGTTTTAACCCTAACTCATTTTTTTTTTTTAATCTAAAAACGATAAGCCTCTCAGCCTCTTAGCTGTAGTTACTGGGTAATTAATTCAAATGAAATCCTTTTGGATGTGTAAAATAAATGATACTTGCGTAAATTTAGGAATCATCAAGCCATTTGGCTAAAGGGGATTTTTACTGGTTAATAATATTATTATTATTTCTACTCTTTATTTTTGTATGGGTCTCAAATTCCTTGGCTCGAAGCCATAGTAGTTTTCAAATCTAAATTTTGTTTTCTTTATAAACTTTGACTTAGGGTTTTACTTTGCTTAACTAAAGAAGACCCTAGGTGTAAGAGAATTTGTTAAACCTTTTGTTTAAAAACT
>LPNX010373042.1:82905-94306 GCA_001517045.1 Pseudotsuga menziesii | reverse complement strand
ATATATGGATGGTTTTTAACTAGTATATTACATAATTAGTAAATGCTTAGTATTACATATACATATACATATACATATACATATACATATACATATACATATACATATACATATACATATACATGATACTGATTCTAGGTAGAAGAATAATATAGTTTACAATTCCGAAAAATGGAAAAAATTGTTGCAGTAGTAAAATTAATTTTAACTTATAATTTATAGAAGATAAAAATTTCCTACTTTATTTTCAAAAGCAATAACCAATCATTTATACAACCCTTCGGAATATAAACAAAAATTGAAATAAAGATAATTAACTAGAGCAGTATAGAACCTGTTATCTTCGAAGTGGACAAACACCCAAAGAAGACCGTTCCTCCCAACCATCTCCTAAAAGCAGCCAATATTACTTGGTTTAGGACCCCTGATCCTGTTCACAGAACCACCTGGACGAAGATATTGTGTAGAAGCCTATTCAAAACTCTTTGTAACTTAGCATCCAGACCTGTTGTAAAAAATCTAGCAACTCACTTTAGCTTTCCCCTCATCGAATTCCTCTTGTGTGCCTAACTTTTCAGTTTCCAGGAAAACCACAAGGTTCTAATCTCTTAGAATGTAGTGAGCCTCCTACTCATTCGATGGTATATATAACCTTTCCTAGGTCTTTGGGTCAGTTTTGCAATTAAATGAGCCACCTGCTTAGTTCCTCTTTTCTTGGGAACAAGACCACAATTATAGGGATGTTGCCTCTTGCAACAACTAGAAAGTGAATGTTATTGCTTCCATTTCTCATTTTGGCCTCCTACAGCAGATCATTCCTCCCAGTGAGTTAGTGAACACTCTTCAACATTCTTCTTTGGATAGGTGTCTCTTCTTTTAATTATTTAAAAATAAAATATTTAATTACAGACATCTTTGACCATCCTTGGTCAACAACATAAAACTTTACAATAACTTTTAAAGTAATGTCTTTTCACAAAAATAAAATTGTTTTAGTTGTAGGTGGGTTACAAACACCCCCTCTTAAGTTCAACATCGTCCTCAATGTTGCTTAAGTATCAGCTGAGTCTTCCTGGAACAAAATTGGATATGTCTCCTGCATATGACTCTCCAATTCCCGGGTAGCTTCATCTAGACTAAGGTGCTTCCATTGCACATTTACTTGTCCAATGGTTCGATTCCAGAGAAAAAAATTCTTTCTTGTCGAGGATACAATCCGGTTCCACCTGAAAATATCCTTCTGGTTCTACCTGAATAACATTCCAATTGATTACATGAGTAGCATCATGCACATACTTTTTCAATATAGAAATATGAAATTTGTTATCTATTTTGAGATTAGGTGGCAAAGCTAACTGATAAGCCACTGGTTCGAAACTTGACAATATCTCAAATGGTCCACAATTCCTGGGTGCTAATTTAGCACAACTCCCCAACTTAAAGGATATTTTGATGGGTTTTACCTTAGCAAAAACATGTTCACCTACTTCGAATTCTTTCTGATTATTTTTAAGGTCTGCATGGCTCTTTTGTCTGTCCCGTGCAATTTTCATATTGCTTTGTATTTGTTTCATTGTTAGTACCATTTCTTTTAACAAGTCAGACCCTAACATCAATTTGTCAACCGGATTACTCCATGAAATGGGAGTATTACATTTCCTACCATATAGTATTTCAAAAAGACTAAGCTTAGCTGAATATTGATAATTATTGTTATAAGAAAAATCAACTAAATGCAAATATTCTTCCCATTTCTTTGGATGATCCCTAACACACATTCTTAACATATCTTCTAAAACTTGATTTACTCTTTATGTTTGTCCATTCGTTAGCAGATGATAAGCGGTACTAAAATTTAACTTAGTGTCCAATCCTTTAAACAATGACTTCCAGAAATTACCAGTAAATATAGGGTCCCTATCAGAAATTATCATCTTAGGAATTCCATGCAAATGAAAGATTTCCTTCATAAAAACATCAACAATATTAGCGGCCTTATAAGTAGTTTTAACATGTATAAAATGAGATGCCTTGCTAAGTTTGTCTACAACTACCATCACAGAATGACTTTGCTTTTGATTTTTAGGCAGTCCTGTTATGAAATCAAGGCTGATAATTTCTCATTTCCAATCTGGGATTGGTAATGGTTGCAATAAACTTGTTGGGTGTCGATTCTCAGCTTTAACCTGCTGGCATTGTATGCACCTAGCTATATATTTAGCCACTTCATTCTTCATATTGGGCTAGAAAAAATAATTTTCTTAACATTGATATCATCTTTTGGTAACCAGGATATCCTGAGTAAGGACTCTTATGTAATTCATTTAAGATCAACAATTTAATTTTCTGGTACATTAGGTACGTATAATCTCTTTTTATACAGCATTAAACCTATTTCATTCAAACTGAAATCTGTTTTTATATTTTCATATTCATTTTCTGTAACGTTTTCTCTTAAATTTTGATCATCTTTGTCAATTTTTACTCCGTATTCAAACTTATCATCCAATTTTATTTTATAGCTGCTAACAACGGCTATATAATTTAGATTTGCATTTCTGCTTAAGGCATGTGCCACCTTATTCTCCTTTCCTTTTATATGTTTGGCCTTGAAATCATATTCACTAAGGAAAGCTAAACATCTTGCTTGCCTAACGTTCGGATTTTGTTGATCAAACAAGTATTTTAAACTTACATTGTCAGACATTAATAAAAATCTTCTTTTGATTAGATGATGGTGCCACATGTTCAAAGCATGTATTATGGAAGCCAACTCTAAATCGTAGGTAGCATAATTATTTTCATGTATTTTTAACTTTCTTGACTCATATGCTATTGCATGACCTTCTAGCGTTAACACTTCGCCCAGGCCCTCGTTGCATGCATCAGTACATACAACAAAGTCCTTATTTGGATCTACTATTTTTAAGATAGGTGCAGTGGTTAATCATTCTTTTAACTTGTTAAAACTTTCTTCACATTTTAAATCCCATACAAATCTTTATCCCTTTTTTTTCTGTAAGGATGTTATAAGATTGACGATCTTCGAGAATCTTTCTATGAATTTTCGATAATAACTTGTAATCCCCATGAATGATCGTACATCTGATACATCCTTTGGAACATGCCATTCCATCCTTGCTCTTATCTTATCAGGATCCACTGATATCCCTTCCTTGGATATCACCTGGCCTAGATACTGTATTCTATCCTTAAAGAATTCACCTTTATTGAATTTAGCGTACAATTTATGTTCTCTTAGAACTTGTAATATTATATGTAGATGTACATCATGTTCTTCTTTGGTTTTTGAATAAATTAGTATGTCATCTATGAAGACAACTACAAATTTATCCAAATACTTACTTAAGACGCTGTTCATTAAACACATAAAAGATCTTGGAGCATTCGTTAGCCCAAATGGCATAACTACAAACACATAGTGCCCGTATCGGGTTCTAAATGCAGTTTTAAATATATCTTCATCTTTAATTCTGACTCGATGATATCCAGATCTCAAATCTATTTTTGAGAATATCGTTGCTCCATGTATCTGATCAAAAAGATCATCTATGCAGGGAAATGTATATATGTTTTTAATTGTCATCTTGTTTAACTAATGATAATCTATACATAAGCGTAAGGTATCATATTTCTTTTTAACAAATAAGACAAGTGCTCCCCAAGGGGATATACTTAGTCTTATGTAATTTTTATCTATTAACTTGTGAAGTTGTAGTTTTAATTCATTAAGTTATAGGATATTCAACCGGTAAGGAGCCTTTGAATTGGGTACCGTTCCAGGTACTAATTCGATAGTAAAATACAATTCTCTTTTTGGAGGTAATCCTGGAATCTCTTCCGGGAATACATCTAAAAATTCTTTTAAAACTGGTTTATCATCAAATTTTAATTTATCTTCTTTATTCATGTGTTCATCCTTCATTACATGTACAACAAAAACTTTGCAGCCTTTACGTACATAATTGTTCATTTGTAAAGCTGAAATATGTCTAACATAAACTTTTTTAGGTATTCCTTTCACTATAATTGTTTCTCCTTTTTCATCTAAGCATGTAAATGTTTTCTCAAAGCAATTTAAAACTACCCTGTGCTTTTCCAGCCACTCCATACCTATTAAAACATTATATGATCCTAGAGGTAATAATTTGAGTTTTGAACAGACCCATAGACATTTCACAAGCTTCAACACAGCTAACTACCTTTCTCTTGGTTCCTGTAGCTAACTGAACTAGCCAATATTTTTCAAACTTTTTCAAATGCAAGTTACAAGTTTTTGTTATACTAGGTGACACATAGCTTAAACTAGCACCTGGGTCTATCAAAATAGAAATTGGTTTGTTCTTTATCATACCTTCTATCTCTAGCATAGATGTTTGGTGATCATCCTGTCGATTATCCAAAGCTGCATTAATCCTGGGCATCTCATTTGCTACATCAGCAATAGTTGCTTCTTCTTGTATTGTATGCACATTGTTGAAATTCCTCTTTCTGTTTGGATAGTCCTTTGCATAATGCTCGGTCCTTGGAATTCCCAACATTTTACAGGTTCTCTTTGTTCACTATTTTACCGTGACTGTTAGGTATGCCTCTGTTCTTTGCTGCAGTAAAATTATGTTGTGTATTAATTTTAATATATGTTCGTTGGTAAGTATTATTGGAGTAGTTTCGGGAATTGTTTCCGAAATTTCTATTGGACTTAAAACCTTTTCTTTTTTGTTCAAAGTTATTAGTTTTTTACCCTTCCAGTTAGGTACAACTTCTTTGTTTACCTCTTAGCTTCAAGGACAGAATTGAATATGACAATCCAAAAACCTCTTAGCTTCAAGGACATAATTGAATATGACAATATCTTTTATTTTTGCTTTGTTCATAACAGAAATTAACTTTCCTCATTGTTTCCTCAAGGGTTTTTTTATTGTAGTATTCAATTTTGTCCTTGAAGATAAGAGCTAAACAACTAGGATACCTCTGTATCTTAGGATTTTCATCAATGATATAAGGTACGTATCGTAAGAAACTTAAAAATTTACTACTTAGTTCCTTCATAGACATTGAACCTAACTTAATATCATAAATTTCCTTAGCCCTTTCTTCGTAATACTGTTCAGAATTTTTTTTTATTTTAAAGTATTGCTTAAAAGTCCTCCAAGGTACATACTTTTATTTAATGTTTTCACTCTTTTTATATCCTGCCACCATATATCAGTTTTTCCAGTTAAGTTATAGATAGCCATTCTAGCTTTCAGCCCATCTGAGTAAAATTGTAGATTTGAAAATGTTTTTTCATACCTGACATCCATGCCTCGGCTTCTTCTCCCTTTTCCACCTCACCATTAAACATAGGGGGTTTTGTCTTCTTAAACTCTCCTGAAATTTCTTCGTAAGGTTTATATTTTCTCTTTTTAGGACTGCTGTTGCTATCACTACTTCCACTGGACTATTTGTGTTTTTTTCTGTGTGACCTAACCTCAATTCGTAAAGAGGAATTACTTTCATTATCAGAGGATTTTAACTTCTTACCTTTACGCTTGTAGGATATAGTTCCAGATTCGGATTCATGCTCTTTTCTTTTATCCTTTCCTTCATTATGTAATTTATCCAACAATATTTGATTTAGTTCTTCCTATGCTTTTAGGATTCTTTCATTATATTCCTTGACATTCTATAATTCAGATTTTAAGTCTTTTACAATTTGAAGTAATTTAGATGGTTTATTATTTAATTCCACATATAAATTATATGGATTATTATGATGTGATCCATCCTTAGCAGATGCCTCTACTCCCTCCATTTTCTGCAAAATAAAAATTTATATTTATGTACAGAAACAATTTTTAAACATAGTCAATATTTTGTTTTTTCATGTTTTCATGTTTGATCATGCAAGTTGATCCAACTTCAGGCCTAGTGTTTTAAAACTTGCTCTAATACCACATTACAGGATGCTTAGATCATTTTAAGACCTAAACTGGCTTCATATAGTTTTTTAGAAGATAAATTAAATCCTACACTTCATTTTCAACCTAAAACTATGCCTATAATGAAACAAACCTGTAAATTAAAGTTGAACAACCTGAAAAGGATAAATCCATAAGATTCTTGTAACATTATACATCTTTTAAGTCTTCAAAAAGAACTTAAATGTTTCTGAAAGTCGATGAGTTTTCCTACCTTGTCGTAGGTTATGTTTTAAAATTATCATTGCTTACAAACCCTATTTCTGATACTAGGGTTTCAATGGACAAGGGTCTTACTTAGCTTTTGAAGCTTATGCATTTTCTTACCTTGAATTATTTCTGGTATTTTTAGAAGAATGAAATAACCCCCTTGCTAACCTAAACAACTTAAGCAGCTAAGGTCACAAGCATTAAAGAGACTAAGGACCAATGAGTTCACAAAAGTAAACTTGGCCCACAGTTGTGGAAAGGTCAATTTACTAAAGTTTTAACCTAGCTTGCAATACTTAAAACCATGGATTTTATTATGCCATCGATACTGTTCGAACTATAGAAAATGGTGTCGAAAACATATTAATATATGGAGGTAGGTGAAATATTTAACACTGCCATGTGAAGGGCTTACAGTGCCAACCAGCTGGAAAGAAAAAGGTTGAAAACTCTATCGAAACCCTAAAAGGGTTTAACCCTCTGCAGTCAAACTTTTGTGTAATCTCTACATGGTGGGAAGGACATAAAGATCCGAAGGCTCTTGTCTCTTCCAACACTTTACTATGCAAAACTCCCAGAATGCTCTCCAGCATAAACCATCACCATACCAATAGTCTTGACTTCATGGTTCGGCTCTTTTCAGAGAAAAAACGTGGTAGAGGTATGTTTACTCCTTCACATTGTTTTGTTTCTAGTTTGTGTTTTTAATTTATACTGCTAAAGCCCAAGTTTAAGCCTCATCCGAAATGTCTTAATGGCAGTAGGGTTTTGCATGGTGCTTTCTCGTCGAAGTTTTTTTTTAAGGAGATAGATGGGGTTGAGTTTATCCATCGAAGGGTTTTGGTAAGACCCAAAATACCTTGAACCCTACATTCCTGGATGGTGAAATGATTACACAAGATGGACCAGAGTTCTTTATGGTTTTGGTTTTGTTTTGGAGATACCAGGGTTTCTACGAGCCATTTGTTGACGGTAAACACTTCTGTGTTTTTTCCTTAATGATGTTATTGACGGGGATAGATTTATGTGATTTTTAAAAGGCCTTTAGGCCGTGAACAAAGTTGATACTTTAGGCTTCCAAAGTGTTTACATGCCATGAGTCTACATGAAAAGGTGTATTTTGATACTTTTAATGTAAAATTATGTTCAAGGTTTTAAAGCCATGCAGTAATGTGATTTTACCTCTACCTTGCATTAATTCTGTCGATTTGCTTTCGAAACTACTTTGTATCTGATATATTACTCTTTTATTAATGATATGATTAAAATCGTATTGCATCTATTTTTTTAAGAAAAAATGTTGTTCTGGTTCTGAATTAGTTATGGCCCTAAATTAGTTACGGCCTATCGTCATTGCTGGAAATGTTTTGTATTTTAAAGCTTTTACTGTAGGTTTCGTTTACTGTAACATTACTTGGTTTTTTTTCCCTATAGTCTTGAACCTTTGACCTATGTTAAAAGTTTTCTAGATTCGATTAAGGCATTTTTCTCTTCGTTGAAAGGTTAGGGTTTTTTTATGTTTAGATTTTGTTTTCAACTTGGTTTACTCAATTCGTTATTATTCTAGTTATTACGATTACTGAGTAAAAATCCTTACAGGCCTTGAACCTCGATCTATCAAATAATTTTTTTTAAGTAAATTATTTAGTTCTTATTATTTATACTGTTAAGAAAACTCTATTAATAATTATGCAAAGTTTATAAAAGAGATAGACGTTTGTTTATTACAATTATATCAAAACTATAATTTCGCTTATTGTAATGTTTTAACCCTAACTCATTTTTCTAAAAATGATAAGCTTCTTAGAAATCATTAAGCCATTAAGCCATTCGGCTAAATGGGATTTTTACTAGTTAATAATATTATTATTATTCTACTCTTTATTTTTGTATGGGTCTCAAATTCCTTGGTCGGAATCCATAGTAGTTTTCAAATCTAAACTATGTTTTATTTATAAACTTTGACTTAGGGTTTTACTGTGCTTAACTAAGGCAGACCCTATGTGTAAGAGAATGTGTTAAACCTCTTGTTTAAAAATTGTATGAAGATAATAAGAATACTAAGGAAATACTAAACATTTACTAATTATGTAATATACTAGTTAAAAACCATATATATATATGATATTGATTCTAGGTAGAAGAAGAATATAGTTTACAATTCCGAAAAATGGAAAAACCGTTGCAGCAGTTAAATTCATTTTAACTTATAATTTACAGAAGATAAAACTTTCCTACTTTATTTTCGAAAGCAATAACCATTCATTTATACAACCCTTCAGAATATAAACAAAAGTTGAAATAAAGATAATTAACTAGGATCGTATAGAACCTGCTAACCTCGAAGTGGACAAACACCCGAAGAAGACTATTCCTCCCAACCATCTCCTGAAAGCAGCCAAGATTACTTGCTTTAGGACCTCCGAACCTGTTCATTGAACCACTAGGACGAAGATACTGTGTAGATGCATATTTAGTACTCTCTGTAACTTAGCAGTCACACTTGCAGTCAAAACTCTAGCAACTCACTTTAGCTTTCCCCTCGTCGAATTCCTCTTGTGTGCCTAACTTTTCAGTTTCCAGCAAAACCACAAGGTTCTAATATCTTAGAATGTAGTGAGCCTCCTGCTCATTCAATGGTATATATAAGCTTGCCTAGGTCTTTGGGTCAATTTTGCAATTAAATGAGCCATTTTCTCAGTTCCTCTTTTCTTGGAACATGACCACAATTATAGGGATGTTGCCTCCTACAACAACTAGAAAGTGAATGTTGTTGCTGCCATTTCTCATTTTGGCCTTCTACAACAAATCATTCCTCCTAGTGGGTCAATGAACACTCTTCAATAGTATTCTTTGGATAGGCATCTCTTCTTTTAATTATTTAAAAATAAAATATTCAATTACAGACATCTTTGACCATCCTTGGTCAACAACATAAAAACTTTACAATAACTTTTAAAGTAATGTCTTTTCAAAAAAATAAAATTGTTTTTAATTCTAGGTGGGTTACATATTTCATGAGAGCGAACATTTATTTGACATTTATTTTGAATACATTATATTGGTTGTTAAGGTTTTCTCATCAAACCCTTTTTTTAATGATACCATCCAAACAAATATATTAATAAGCAAATATATTTACTTATTAATTTAGGAATTGTGATAAAAATATAGTTTATAAAATAAATAAATAAACATGATAAACCATCACACCAAGACCTATTCATCTAATGTGTAGTGATTTCCTTTAATACCTGTTCATCTAATGTGTAGTGATTACCTTTAAGACCTGTTCATATAAAGTGTAGTGATGACATTGTGGTTGGATTAAATTTCACTAAGAAACATATTTAATTTCATAATATACATTTGGTGATGTATGGATTCAAACTTGTAATTTTGTAATATATATCTAATTTTTAAATTTTTTATTTCGTAATATATATTTAAGGTTCTCTCGAGTGAGAATAATTTTGTGTGGAAGACCCAAGAGAACTTTAAATGTACACATGTCTTGAACTACGTGAATACAAAATTTACTAGTGGAACCAAGCACAATTTTTATGGGACCACAAGTAGATAACAAACCATAAACAAAATTGGTGGAACAATGAACTTTTCGTGGAACCTTGAACATTTGGTGTTGGAACCATGAAGAAATGTTATTGGAACCTTGAACACTTGGTGGTAGAACCATGAAGAAATGTTGGTGGATCTATGAGCAAGGTTATATAATCATGAACAATGTTGGTGCAACCATGGCCAATGTTTATAAACCCATGAGCAATGTTGGTGGAACTATGAGAATTTAAGGAACCCTAAACAAAGTTGATGGAATCATGACCATGAACGAAGTTCATAGAACCATGAAAATTTGGTGATGGAACCATTCTTATAGAACCTTGAACAAATTTGGTGGAATCATGAGCAATGAATTGTTTATGGAACCATGAATAATGTTTGTGGAACCCCAAATAATGCTAACATAACCTTGAATAATTAGTTGTGGAACCTTAAGCAACATTCCACTAGAATGAATTGTATTCTCATAATTCAACACTTGCATATATTTAAAGTCCTCTAGAGTGAAAATAATTTTGTCTGTAAGATCCTTACCAAGGTCTATATCAACACATATGCATGTTTATGTGCATAAACCCTCCCCTATAAGGCATTATACTACATATTTCATAGAGTTTCAAACTTGATTTTACTTTAATAACATGCAGTTTCCCATAGTTTGAGGTGGGGTATTAGGGAATATTTTCCCATATCAATGTTTTTCTTCATTCAAATTTAACTACATGTAGCTTAACTTGAACCTTAGTAGTGTTTCTCGTACTAGAAACTTAACAAAATTTACAGCTAGAGCATGAAAAATTCTCATTGCCCAAAATTTTCTTTGCACCGAGATATTTAATGTTATAGTTGCACTAAGTTCCATTTTTAGTATTATGTTAAAGCTTCTTCGGGATATACCTCCTATAGTTAGGTCAAGTGTTTTTGGATTTAGTCGGATATTCAATAATTTGCACTGTGTTAATACTAACATGTAGCCAAGATGGACCACATAGAAGACACCCTAACTAAAAAAGTGTACTTGGTTATCAATAATCCCTTACATAAAGTGGTGGTAACACAACCAACATAACATACTCAAAGACAAACGAGTAGCCAAGGTGTTATGGGACCACTTTCAATGAGACAATAATCACCTTAATCATGTATAGTATAATGTAACATAATTGTAAAACATATGCATTTTATAATCCCTTGGATTTCCTTCTCCACCATATATCAATGTGATTAACTCAAAACCTTTTCCCACAAACCTGCAAGCATATAAATACTTTCTCTCTCTAACCCAACCCCTCACTCCTCACCTATGATGCCCCTTCTCTCTAATTGCCCCACTCATCCCCAAACCCCTAACACCCTCAATCTCTATCTATTTCTCTACCTCAAACCCCATCCTCCCCCCACCACAAAATCACCTCTCTCTCTCTCTCTCTCTCTCTCTCTCGCTACCACTAACCCCTCTCTCTCTACCACTAACCCATCTCTCCTCTCCCTCTCTATCCCTTCTTCCCCCTAACCCTTTCTAACTCCCACCCTCCTCTCTCTCTTATACTCCTCACGTACCGCTAACTCCTACCCATGTCTCTCTCACCCAAGCCCCTAACATACCCCTCCCTACTCTCTCACTCAGC
>LPNX010373042.1:13936-82733 GCA_001517045.1 Pseudotsuga menziesii | reverse complement strand
TCTCTACCTCTAACCCCTTAACACCCCCCCTTCTTTCTATCTCTCTCCTATTCCCCTTACCTTGAAACACCCTCCTCTCTATATCTCTCTCCTACTCCCCTACCCCTAATCATGTCCCCCTCTATCTTTGTCTTTCCTAATACCCCTCCCCTACAACTAACCACCCCCGTCTCTCTCCCTTTATATATATATATATATAAACCCATCCGTTCCCACTCCTCACCTATAGCCCCCTTCTCTTTAACCACCATACTCCTCCCCAAAACCATAAACCCCTTGATCTCTATCTCTTTATCTTTCTTTATCGCATCCCCCACTGCTCTCTTTCTTTATCTCCCTCGTTCACCCTAACCTTTACATTGTCCTCTTGGCATTGTGCCTTTTCTTGGGGACTTCCTTCCTATTTGCATCTTCTTCCCTAGCCTTCTCCAAGGGTGTAAATTATTTATTTAGTGATTACACTTTCTCTTGAAGGGCCTTATCAACTTCAACTAAATGTGTTATGGATATTCCCTTGTGATTTCTCTTCATTGGTTTAACTTAGAGGACTTCCTCCATGGCCTCCAACTACCTATACAATTTCATCACCTCCCTATTTGAGAGGTCCATATCCATTCATAAGAAATTTTCTAGTTAGTAGTTCCTTTTTATCCCAATTTTTCCAAATTTTGCAAATTTCCTAAGTTGTTGAACCCTTCTAATGCCTAGTTTTGCAACATGTGTAGATAGACCTTAGTGCAATTGTTGGATGAACTAGTTTCCCAAAAATGTGTAACAAAGACACTATGTCACCCATACTAGGTAGAACCAAACGTTATTAACACACATACTTAATTTCTATAACGTGTATAGTGGTCTGCCAATTTGGCACCCCATGCTACACAAAACTCAATGCCATATGCATGTCCTTTCCAAGACAATAATTTTAGTTCCAATTAATCTATTTCCATCAATGTTCAGAAGCACAATCTCTGTAGAGGCACATTGCTTTCTCCTTCCTAACTCATATAATATATACACCAAAATCACAAGCAACAAAAAAGGGCATAAATCACCAAGAAATTTGGATCCCTTCCTATCCATTAGAGCTGAACACCCATCGACCACCCGACAGTGTGCCTACAACTAGTATGAATGTTCAAGTAGCTTGCAAACAGTTGGAGGACATTCCTAAGATAAGTGCCAAATTGTGTATGATTACCATGGTTTTTAAATTATAATATATGTGTACTCTTAACTTTATGTTGTTGAATTGTTTATATGCATGATTTATTAGAGCAAGGTTTGAATGCATTTATGGTAGAAATAATCCACTAAAATTGAAAGGGTATTTTGAATAATACACAATTATAAATATAAATATGTTTCCATTTCAAAATTTATGAAATAGATGGGAATGGAATGGAATTTGAATTTTGTACCAAAGAGCATATTTTATGTACATATTTCAGTGTCCGTGGTCTCAATACTGTAAAGAGGCTACTAGGTATGTGACAATCATGTTGATTATGATCTTGAGTTTTGAGGAGGGTCCTTGGTTTTGGGGAACCTCTAGACTTTTTATAACTCCTTGGTTCCCATAATATGATCCTAACATTATGTCTAATACTTGAATGCCAGTTTGGGTTCTTTTACCCAATTTTCCATTGTATTTTTGGTATTTATTTGTTTTTGAAGATATTAGGAATGCTTTGGGCACTTACATAAAATCAAGTCTTAAAGAGAGAAAATTGGTTTATGCACATATGCATGCATATGTGTTGATATAGGCCTTAGTAAGGGTCTTCCAGACAAAATGATTCTCACCCAAGATAACTTTAAATATACACAAGTCTTAAATATCTCTCTCCTACAAACATTTTGCATCATTCCACTAGCAAACATTGTATTCTCATAATTGAAGACCTGTATATATTTAAAGTTCTCTCAAGTCTTCCATGCAAAATGATTCTCACTTGAGAGAACTTTAAATATATATTACAAAATAAAAAAATTAAATATATATTACAAAATTAAGAGTTTGAATCCATATCATCAAACAAATACATATTATGAAATTAATTTTATTTCTTAGTGAAATGTAATCCAACCACAACGCCAAATTAGTGAAATGCAATCCAACCACAATGTCATCAATACGCATTACATGAACCTTAAAGGTCAATGTATTTATAAGTGGTGGTGTGATGGTTTATCATGTCATTTTACTTTATAAGCTTTATTTTGATGGCAATTCCTAAATTAACAGGTAAAGATAGATGCTTAGTGATAAATTTGCTTGGATGGTATCATTGAAAATAAAAGAAAAAAATGTTTGATGGCAAAGTTGTAACGACCAATAAAATAAAAACAATATATAATGTATTCAAAATAAATGTTAAATAAATGCTCACAAATGAAGTCCATGCCATGGGTAGTGGGAGGCACACTCAACAGTTAGATCTCAAAATTAGATAGCTACATTCTACATTTTTTTTTTAAGTTTCAAACATAAAGCTAAGTTAGTAGTTATTAAATTATAATGGATTTACACATATAGCTAAACTTATAGTTATTAAAAATTAGCTTGGTAGGATAAAAGTCATTTGAATATGATAATCCCAAAAGATAAATACATCCCCCCACTTAAATATTTAAGAAGAACAACTCTTGAATATTAAGATATTACAAATGCAAATTTAAACTGAAGAGTAAGTAATTAAACAAATCCTCAATTACATATCGAATTGCATATTAAGAAAATTAAATTAAAGTTTAATTACAAAATGTTATCCTTTAATTTGTTAACCCTCTAAGCAAATACATTACCTCAAATGAAATTCAATTCCATAAATTAAAATATCATCCCAATGATACTTATAATAAGTTGACATTAACAATTATTAGAAAGACTTTGCAACCTCATTTCATTTAAGTACAGAGTTAATAATATGAACAAATTATAAAAAAAAAAATTTAATCAAAAAATCATCCAAAAAGACAACTATAATAAATTGCCAATTTAAAAAAAAATCTATACCACCCACACTAACATGAATAAACTATGAAAAAATAAAATTTAGCCAAAATATAATAACACTTCAATATCCTATTAAAATAAACATAGAACATGGTTGTATTGCTTTGAAGAGCTCCTTTAGCCCTCAACTTATTGTTCCTTCTTCGATTCCTTAGCCTTTAAGCACCTTGCTTGTATTTGCTCCCTCTGCTTCACCCCCCTTTTTGACTTCTGAGGCTCCTCCTCCTTTCACTATTGAGGAATTTCCTCCCCTTTCGAGAACCTCGCTCGAACCTATTGAACCCACACCGGTGAGTCCTAGAGACTCTCCCTCCTTTATGGACCCCTCACTTCTCAAATCCCTCTTTATCTTCTCTGACAAGTCCCCCTTCTCCCCCTCCACTCTTCCCTTGGATTCCATTAGATTTTAAAATGTTACCATTCATAAATCCAGGAAATCCAAACCTCCCTCCAATCCTTTGGGGGATTAGGGACCACTAGTCTTTACATCCCCCTTTCGGTCAGAATTAAGGAAGCTGCCAGAGCTCCTTTGACTTCCCATAGTTTGTCTTCCCCTCAGGCACTTAGAGCATTGTCACATGCTGGACCTGGTTCCCCATGAAGATTCTCACCATGAACATTCGTGGTTTGGGGGGCTTACCAAACAAAAAGATCTCAGACCTTTGTTTTTGACAATAAATCCTAATATGATTCTAATTCGGGAAACTATGAGTGACCACTACCATGCTCTTCGTCTTTTTTTCTAAGATCAAGCATGGTTGGGAGTCATGTGCCATTTATTCGTTAGGCCTTTCTGGGGGCCTCTTAACTGGTTGGAATCCACTTCTTTCCCATTGTAAAGCCTTTGTCTCCTACGTGGGTATCTTGCTTAAATCCAGGTTCAAGGGCATAAGCTTCGAGCTCTCTATCCTTAACTGCTATGGCCCTTACTCGAACATGGATTTTTTTTGGAACAATGTCTTGGATGGGGACAATTGTTAACTTCCTAATCTCTTACTTGTTAGGGATCTCAATTTCACCCTCTCCGATGCTTAAATATGGGGAAACAAAGCTCATGTTGATATGTTGCCCCCCTTTTTCTCTCAGTTGCTGGAAAATGCCAATATGGTGGATCTGGCCCCTCACTCTCCTAGCCCTACATGGAGAAATGGACGTAGTGGAATTGAGGGAATCAACAAAAGGTTGGACAAGTTTTTAGCCTCGGCTTGTCTTCTCCCTCTCCTTGACCGCTTTAGAACTTGAACCCATCCCTCTGTGATCTCTGATCACTACCCTACCTACCTGGAATGGGATGTCCTTCCTTCCTCTCACCTATAACCTTTCAAGTTCAATCAGGCCTAGATTTTGGAGAAGGATTTTCCCACCATTGTAAACAATTCTTGGGCCTCTGATACCTCTCTTCCAGCTCTTGATCACATGTCTATTCTTAATTTCAAGCTCAAAAGGCTCAAAAGTGTAGTAAAAGATTGGGAAAAAAAGCAACTGCACATTCAGGCTAAATTTGTTATTGAGAGTGACTTTGAGATCCAGTCTCTCCTTACATCTCAACCCTCTAGTATACTTTCTGACTTTGAAGTTGCACAACTTCCATCTTTTAAAAGCAGAAAGGAAAGTTACCTGGCACATGAGGTATTGACTTGGAAGTTTAAAAGCAAAGCCAATTGGATTAGTGAAGGAGATGCAAACACAATATTCTTCCACAATTTTTCTTCTGTAAGAAGGAATGTTAAAACTATTTGGGCTCTTCAGAATCAGGCAGGTGAACTAGTGGAAGAAGAGGCTCATCTTAAACAACTAGGTGAAAAGCACTTCTCGGAGCTTTTCACAGATGATGGTAATTCTAGTAATGTCAATCAACTTAAAGTAATCAAACTCTTTCCCTCCAATGTTCAGGAGGATGAAGCTGGTATCTTCCTCTCAAAGATCTCTCTTTCTGAAGTTGAATGAGCTTTAAAAGGGTTCAAAATGGATAAGAGCCCCGGACCGGATGGATGGTCGGTGGAGTTCTTTCTCTGGTTCTTCGACTTGGTGGTTTTATACCTTCTTAGGGATGTTGAGCAGTATCAGATTGAGGGAAAGATCATCAAATCCATCAATTCCATGTTCCTTACATTTATTCCCAAGTGCGAAAAGCCTCTAACTTTTGCATACTTTCGACCTATCTCACTTTGCAATTTGATTTATAAGCTCATCTCTAAAATTGCAGCTATTCGCCTGAAGCCTTTGTTGGACATGGCCATCTCAACTCAGTAATATGGCTTCCTTAAAAACAGACATATCATTGAACTTGTGGGCATCACTCAGGAAATCCCGTACACCATCAAAATGAAAAAATTGCAGGTAATGGTACTCAAGTTGGACCTTGTCAAAGCATTTGATCGAGTAAATTGGACTTTCTTAAGGCTTGTTCTTCTTCAAATCAGTATACCTGTTGATGGGGTGAACTGGATCATGGGTTGTGTTTGCTCCTCAAATTTTTCGATCCTAGTCAATGGCAGTACCCCAAGAAATTTCTTCTCGACTTCTCAAGGCATTCTATAGGGATGCCCCATTTCCCCTCCCCTCTTCATACTTGTTATTGAAGGTCTTAGTCTTATTATTACTGATGCACAGAGGAAAAGAAAGATTAAAGGGATCAAAGTCTCTTCAAGCCTTTCCATAACACATTTGCTCTTTGTTGATGATGTTATTCAGTTTGGGATGGGGACATTGAAGAATGACAGGCTTATAAGGACATACTTGATCTCTTCTGTTCAACTACATGTATGAACATTAGTATAGAGAAGTCATCCTTCCCGTACCACAAAGAGGATGTGGAAACAAGGGACCTCACTGCTTCCATCCTACCCTACAAAATGGAACCCCTTTCTGCAGGATTCAAATACCTCGGGTACCATATTAAACCCATGGGATATTGCAATAATGACTGGAGGTGGATCATAAAAAGTTTCAAAAAAAGGACCAATAACTGGGCTTGCAGAATGCTATCCATTGGTGGAAGACTAATCCTTGTCAGGTTCGTACTTTCAGGGTTATTTGTCTATTGGTTTTCCTTAGCCTGCATACCCAAGTCCATTCTGAACTGTCTCAGTCGTTGCATGTTTACATTTCTTTGGGGTAGCACAAGTGGCAAACACAAGATGCACTTGGTTGATTGGATCACTATCTCCAAAACCCATGAATATGGTGGTTGGAACATCAAAAACTTGGACTGGTTCTATATGTCTCTTCGAATAAAAAGCTTATGGATGGTATTGTGAAAGTAATGGAACTTGGAGTCATATCATTGGCCATAAATATCTTAAAAACTTATCTTTCTATGTCTACCTGCGGAAACAACGCTTCGATGTTCAAGGTTCCTCTTACCTCTGAAGTGGCTTTATAAGAACTCTTTCCTAGATCACCAGTGAATTGGTCTGGAAGGTTGGTGATGGTAAAATAATTAGGCCGGGAATTGACCCTATAGTAGGTTTGAACTCCTCTTATGTGCTCTCTAAGGGGCTCAGGGATTATCTCTGCGATTATGGCATTACAACACTTAATCAGGCCCGTAATTTCGGTGAGGGATCAAATTTGCAGTCCTACTGGTTATATGCAGCATATTTGGATTTGGGAGGTAGTTGGAAGGAACAATGGACATATTTGGTTAAAGGTCTGACTCATGGAGGTACCAAATTAAAGGAAGTCAAGGATTCTTTATTATGGATGCACAACAAAGTAACTAGAGTTGTCTCTGCCAGTTTGGCGTATGATCTCAATGTTTCCTCCTTGTCGCCTTTATCTCCTGTTAGATCTCATTCCCGCATATGGTGATGTAATGTGCCTTTAAAAGTAAAATGTTTTACTTGGCTATGCATTGAGAACCGCATAAATACTTGGGATAATCTAATGAAAAAGGATGGGTTGGGCCTAATAGATGCTGCTTATGCAAAACTAGTGAAGAATCTACGAATCATCTCTTTGTTCGTGTCCTTTCGCTCGGGCCATCATTAACATTTTATGCAGGAATTTCAACTTCTCTCTAGTTTGGAATGGTCTATCCTTCCTGGACAACTTAGAAATTTGGTTTAAAAGGGAAAGGGAATGCCCCTATCTTCCCTTATTCTTCATTTGGAACTTGTGGATGCCCGAAACTATTACTTGTTCGAAGATAAGCCACCTGACTTGATCCCTCTATGCTACAAAATTATGAATTAGGTAAACTCTTATCCCGTGGACTGTAAAAGAAGATATAGCCGCAGGATCGTTGGTATTTCTCTAAATATAATTTATCCGTCAGGTTTTTTTGATGGGGCCGCAACAAATAAGAATGGTGGTATCTTTCTTCTGATCATTCAGTCCCACTTTTTCTATAGCAAGATGGGATGTGGGTACAACACCAACACCAGAGCGGAGTTATTGGCTCTTTGGGCTTTAGTGCATTTTGCAAAATAGATTGACATTCCCACTCTCCATGTTTATGGGGACTCTTCCGTTATCATAAACTGGGTAAATGATAAGGCATCTCTCACTGCTCTCGATCTGGATGGTTGGTGTGACAACATTGTGGGATTGAAGGCCTACTTTCACACTTTAGACTTTCATCATGTCTTTAGAGAAAACAATAAGAGGGCAGATAGTTTATCCAAGGAAGCGCTCCCCATGGCTTCTAGCCTATTTTCCTTCACTGGATATTACAAGGAAATAGCTATCGAGGAAGATAAGCTTCAACTCTTCTAGAGCAGAGCTTGTACCTCCTGCTCTTCAACCTTTTGGTTAATATTTTCGAGTATGGATGGTTGAGTCTTTAGAGCATCATTTCAAATGTTGAGGTTGACACTGTTCTCCTATGAGGGCATTGATATTAGTTCACTTTCCTGAGCACCTCCTTGGATAAACTGAACTGGGCTCTTTATGTATCCTCTTCAGACACGTATGTATGTTCTATCTTGTGAAAGTTAGTTGATGTCTTCAGTGATCCCAGACTTTCGATCTTGGAGTTGTCTTATAGTTCTGCTTAGATATAATATCTTGATATCATCATGTTGTAACAAGTTACCTTTGATTCTATTTTTGAATATCAAGGAACAACTATTTTTCTTTTGGAAAAAAACATAGAACATAGTTAAAAACCAACTCATTACATTTTAGGATTTTAAATTGGAACATTTTTTAATATCTATAAAAAAAATCTAGAATCTATAAATTAACTCAATGAATTTTTAATTTAAAAAAACCATAAAACATATAATATTAATCTAAATTGTATATATAGAAATATATGTTTGTAATTTTTTTTTTTTTCCTAACCATGAGAAACTCTCCATGCCGCCCAGCGTACTGCACAACGTAGTAACTCTCCATGCCTACGCCGCAGGAATCGAAACCGGACTTCTATCAAGGCGACCATCAAACCTCCACGCTGCTCTTTCCTTCGCGCTGCTAACCATGAGGTTTGAAGAACATGAGACCTCATGGGGACTAAACCCCACAGAGACCAAATGAGCTACACCTATACATATTAACCCAATCTTCAATTTACATTCTGAATCCCTAATTCATGAATTGTAATTGACTTGAAGTTCCAATATTCCATTTACATTCTGAACCCCTAATTCATGAACTGTAATTGTAAGTCATTTGTCTTACCTCTTGGTTGCTTGGCAAGTTGGCCCCTCGACTTCAGTGTGAGAAAAAGAGTGGGAACAAGGAATTATAACTTGGAAAGTGGAAGTGGAACGCGAATTCCGGAAAACCCTCGGCTCTCTACCTCCGGGAACTGGTAAGTGAAAGTGGAAGTGGAACGCGGATTCCAGAGAACCCTGGCAGGCTGGTGATCGTGACCGATGAGAACGCTAAGCAACAGAGCACAAGAGCAGCAGAGCCGAACCAAGCAAGGTTAGCACATTCTGAAACTCATATATTTTACGCTTGAATCCTGATTATGGAACTATTAATTCGGCCAACCCAACCCAACCACTCTGAATCAAATCAGATGAATCTTCAATTTTTTCTTTGAAAAAAACCATGCCTGCCTTTATTTAATTAATCCGAACTCCAAATTGCTCGAGACAGATCCATTCTTTTGTCAATGGAAACTCATTGAAAATGCCCTTCACCCTCATGATCAGTAATAATCTGCCGCTTGTAATCGTCAGTGGGTGACCACCATGCCGTGCATCTTCAATGTCTTTGACTTGCGGCTTGAGAGTCAGGTTTCCTCCATTCTCTGGGCGTTCTTGTGTGTTCTTGTGCAAGTCCAGGTTTCTGCCAGATGAGTTGGTGTTCTTGTGCATGTCCTATAAGTTGGGATTGTTCTGCATGTCCTATAGAATATTTTGTTGTTTTAGCAGAATGAAGACGTTTTATGTATGGGAGGCACCCAGGTCTAGGTGAACGAAATGGTGAAATCCAAAAGTTGTTGTAGGAAAATGTTTGTCATTAAGAAATTCATGACAGCATTTGTTGTAGGAATTACATGGATAGCCATAGGCTACCATATTTTGACCCACCTTGTTTCACATGTTTCTCACCCTGAACGAAAGAATACCCCAAATGATTGGCCATCCATCTCTACCCAGGGATTAGGTTATATTATCCTCTAATCATCAGAATCTTTATCTCCTGCATTTTCCCTCTGGTCTTCATGCTGCTTCGCTTTTATCATTGAAGAATTGGGTTCGTTACTAGGAAGGCTATGGCTCCTCCCATCTCTAAAGTTTTAGCAACCATAGTGACAGCTTTGACGATTCGTTTATTTGCTTTGCTGGGTCCTGTAATTGTTGGACAGGCCCAATCTTAGGATGATGCCATGAAAGAAGAAAATCAAGAGAACATTGAAGACGAAGAAATCCATGGGAAGATAGTTCCTGTTACACTTCAGTGGCGGAAAATCACATGTACTTTATCAGACAAGGCCAAGAAACTAGTAAGTTTCTTTGAATTTATTGGGAATTTTGCTCGATTGCGTCACTGCCCACAGACTGTTCAGTTAAAGGAAATTTTAGGGTTTTCGAGTAAATGATCAACAATACTTTGGACCTGTTTTTATTTATTTATTTATCACTATTATTATTAATTAATTTTGTTTTCTGTTATTTTCTGCTTCAAGAGATGTTCTACTTCTAACTCTCATTAGACGTAGTTTTGAGTGTTGATTTTCTGCTTCAAGAGATGTTCTAACTCTCATGTGACGTAGTTTTGAGTGTTGATGCCCTTCAGGGTTTAGTGTGCCAATAATGTGCCAAGTATCAGTTCGTTTAACTTATTTATTTTGTATTTTATTTTTTGGGTGGGAAGAAGTGCATTGCGAAGCATGCCCTAGCATTACAAAGCACTGACTTCTACTTCTAACTCTCATTTGACGTAGTTTTGAGTGTTGATTTTCTGCTTCAAGAGATGTTCTAACTCTCATGTGACGTAGTTTTGAGTGTTGATGCCCTTCAGGGTTTAGTGTGCCAATAATGTGCCAAGTATCAGTTCGTTTAACTTATTTATTTTGTATTTTATTTTTTGGGTGGGAAGAAGTGCATTGCGAAGCATGCCCTTGCATTACAAAGCACTGACTTCTTTTAGTTTAGGTGCCTCATCCCTTTGAAATTCATACCATGAAGGTGAAGTAGATTACAGCGAGAGTGGAACCTTGGTGAATGATTTATAGTCCTTCAGCCTCACCGGTAAACCAAATCCCATTGACAATTCTCATTTCTAACATCAATTTCAATTGTTTTTAAAGTTGGGCACAGGGATGCCATTTCATCTTAAGTTATGCCTGTGTATTGTGAGCATTGAAATTTCAACTAAGCATGGAATTTAAATTTTAAACAGCTTCCATGCTGTTCCACATGATGGAGTGGTACTAAATTACTTTTTAAGAGTTGGTTGGGTTCTTTTGGCTCCATTCCAGTGACTCCCGAGCCTGAATTTGGGTCCAGTACAACTCTTTATGGGAAATAACCTGGAACAACTTACACCTCATTTATGTGGTTGATGTGGACCTTTTAAGTTCAATGAGAATGCTGATGCGTAATGAGCATGGAGAATGTTGATCCCTCATAAGCAGGGAGAATGTTATTCCCTCATAAGCATAGAGTTACATACGATCTTTGAGCATCACCAACTCAAAACTAGAAAATAAAATTATTTTGTATGCTCTGTTATATGGTCAACAATAAGTTACGAATTCATAAAAAAAGCAGTTTCATTCACTCCACATTCTACAACTGTTTCTATCCCTTCACATTCTACAACTGTTTCTATCTCTTCAACCAGGCAAATATAGTACACCTTGTTGTTTATGGTCTCTTTGTTTAAGTCCCTCCGCCTGGATTTGGACAGCATGATATTGCCATGCACAAAATCCAATGTCCCTCCATATTGTATCTGTAGCATAAACCATGTATTAGAACCGACGATTTCTAAAATGTGGCAATTAACACATGCATCATAGATCACATATACATATCCAAGGCAAACATACTAGCATGACACTTCAGTACTTTGCTACTTCAGTACTTGGAGTGTTCTCACTTTCATCTACGACTCATAACAATAACTTGGATTAGTTCTCCAAAACCTATGATATCCTGATCATATTATAGGCACGATTGGGATTAGCAAGGTGAAGTACTCCATGAAGATTGTTAAGGGCTTGAGAGTACATTTTTTGGGTTGAAGGACTAGCAACAAGCTTAATATTATCTATAGGAATCATACCTTGTTATTAATGGAATTCATGACAGGTTCATTTCTCTCATATCTCCCATGAATAGAGCTCCTTTTTTGGAACGATTTTGTACAATACATATTTCATAGCTGGTTGTTCATATTAAATAGCAGCAGCCTAGGTATCTAATAAATATCTGGATGTCCATAATAGATATCACCATCCTAGTAATTTTTCATCACCAGATTGATGAAACGATCTTGCCTCTTCCTGGAGGCAGTGGTGTACACAACAATAGCAAAAGAATTCAACCATTTCTTGCAGGGTAAATCCACCTTAAGTTGCACAGTAAATCATCACTTATCTGAGATTTATTGTGATCACAATATATAATTGGGATGAATGTTTTTTTTTTTGGGTTATATAAAATTCATTCCAAATCTGCAACTGTGAAAAAAACCTATAGAACATTGTAATTAGCTTTGTTGGTTTCTTTTGTTGCTTACTATGCAAAAAAAATGAAAATCCTTACCTTATTTGTAGGAAGTATAAAAGGAAAACAAAACATCCCAGAAGACAATGCCAGTTGCTTGCAATTTTGTTCATTATATTTTGTTTATTTAATATAATGCAACAACTCTGTTTATTGTTTCCTATGTTTATTGTATATTTTTCTTCTATGTTTAATGTTTTTTTTAAAATATAATGCAACAAAATTACCTACTATGTTTTATTTTATGGTTTTATGTTGTGTTTAGTGTGTTGTTTCTTCTATGAAACCCTTACGGATCATAAAAAATTGATCCAAAATCATAACATAAAAACTTTGATGAACAATAAAATGTATGAAGTAATTTATATAAAAGCTTTCTATTTACTCGCAGAAGAATAGTTGTTTGAGGGAAAATGTATGATCATGAAAGTAACTAGTTCAAACTTACATATAGATATTGCAAATCTTGTCTTTTCTTGCAAACTCTGTCTGTCATTCTCTCTAGATGGTCCCATTTCAAGAGGTGTTGCAATATTTTTCTATGAGAAGAATCACCAAAAGACATAATTGACCAGAGGTTGGCTTCCTGGCAACGTTGTCTTCTCAAGTGCCTTTGTGGCGAAAATTTAAGGCAAGCAATAAAAACCTAGTGGCAAAGTATTAATGGAAGTATATGCCACAATATCCACCATCGGATGTATACATGATGTATATACAGAGATAAAAATGCGCAGAAATCCGATACTCTGCTTAATGTTTGCTGCTTGGTGCTTTCTGTTTGCCAAATTTTAATGTGTATTTTTGAATGAGCAATAAGTTTTCCCAAAGCATAGCTATCAAGTAGGGTTTGTTAAACAGTTGAACTTCTATTATGAGCAAGGGACTGCCATTTACAAGAGTTATTTTTCTTTTTATCTCTCTCTGTAAACTACAATGCAGTGGAAGTGCATGCTATTTCTGTCACCAAAATCAAGTGATAGTCGAGCATTAACTTGTGGCCTTTTTCTGCTACAATAATTTTATGTGCACTTCCACCAAAGTTTATAACAAATGATCTATTAATCTGTTGCATATGGTGTTCAATATAGGTAGGAAAACACCCTTGTTGTTATTTGCAATGACTTGAATAGTACTGCTCCCCTGGCTTCCCAATGGCAAAGTGAAAGAAGTTGAAAACGAACTGACTAAATATTGCTTTATTTGCATAAAATCTCATATCAGTTTTCTAGTCAATGACGTGAGTGGTACTGCTCCCCTGGTTTCCCAATGTCAAAGTGAAAGAAGCTGAAAACTAACTGACTAAATATTGCTTTATTTACATAAAATCTCATATCAGTTTTCTAGTCATTCATTATTCTGCTTTTTCTAAGATCTTTTTGTAGGACATGCACTATCATATAAATAAATCCCTTTACAAAAACAGTTCTTGAAATCTCTTATTATAACGGCCATTCCCAATAATACCAGGTATTACCACGTTTCTGTATGAGTTTTTCTTCTTTATCTACAAGTTAGTTATCATTATCTATAAAAATAATTATATTATTTCAGATCTGGTTTTTAGCCGATTGCAGAATTGTAAATTGAGCTTTTCTTTACTTTAGGCCTTTGCAAACCTGTCCTTTATAAAATGCATAGATTGATGTGCTTAGTCATTTTCTGGTTTATCTCAAGGATATTCTTCATTATGTAATGTTATGTATGATATTATCATTCGGTAATGTTATGCATGGTAATCATACCGAAAAAACCTGTTTTATTTTATTTTATATTCTATATAATTTCAACAAAATAACTATTTTTTTTTATTTTTTTATGTACGTCGGACTTTTGTTTTTTATTCCATTATATGTAGACATGCAAAAGTCAACACTATCCCAAATCAACATCCAATAGATAAAGAACTAACATCTTATAGCCAATATGAAATTGAAGGTACTTCAGTGGCTGGAAAAGTAAAACTGTGGTTGGAGGAAAAACGTTATGTCCATAATTCTCACTCCTACTATTTCATGTATATTTGTTATGTTTTGCCTTTCATCTTTGCATTGCATATTTCTCAATGTTTCGGCCCTATCCTAGTTTCCAATTATATGCAGGTAGATTGTATTTTAATAAGATTATTATTTGTCCTCCATTTTTATAAACAAATTTTAAGAAAATGAATCATAAATGTTAGTCTTTAGGTTTTGAATTATAATAGTGTCTATTGTTTTCTCTACCCAAAAAACTGTGTATTTTTTACAATGTCATTCGCTCTCACTGCCTTGAAAACCACCTCGAATGTCCTTTACAGTTTCGTGCATTTATGAGCCTTGACTACTGATTGACATCTTCCTTACTCTAAGAACTATATCACCCATTTTATAGCACGGAACACAACAAGTTAAGCTAGAGAGTTTTCAGGATTTCCCCACAGTATTATAAGCACAGAACACAGTTATCTTTCATGCCATAGTCTATGGCTTGATTTATTTTCTTGACCGCGGATTTTTCTTGATTTATCTTTTTGTGCTGCCTAGGAATAAATTTCCTTTGAAGGGTAAAAAGAATTATTACAAGTTATATATGCAAGGTAGTCTTAGAAACAAGACCATAAAAAAAATTCACCGATCGGTAGGGTCCCTGCCCGTCAAATTTAACCCCTGAGACCAACTATCCTTAATGAATGGACCTGCATGCTTTTTTTTCATATTACCATATTTCTGACTCCGGCGGGGGTCATGTCAGGATGGCCTCGAGTTGGATCTCGACGGTGGAGACCTCAACCGACACCCCCTGCCACCGGCCCTATACTGTCCCCAATCGACCTGCATACTTACTTTCACACAGACCTCGTTTCCACAGAAACAATTCATTTCCCACTTGATTTTCATAATTAAATCAACTCACCCGTACCCCACCCACTCAAACTTTACTGATACTGATGCTAACTAGCTTTAGTTCAATAAAAAATGGAATAACTTTGGCACCCGACCCAAAACTTCCGTGGAATAAACATGAATTTGTTGATATGGTCAACTTTATTTGGAATAAACTTCACATGAAATAAACTTTAGCGATACAATCAACTTTATTTGAATAGAGAATCGAATCGATACAAAAAAGTTCAAAGTTGATCTCTTCGTGGAAATTGCACATATTTTATGTCTTCTCTTTCTTTCATTACATAAAAGCTGTGGTTTTGACCGGGGATGGAGAGTTTCCCAGCGGATCGCCCCAACAACCCCACGTAGACCCCACATATTTTATAACTTCGTAGAAAGTCTCTTATGTTGGCACGTACACACATATTTTCCCTGATTTGATTTGCCCCTGTGCTTTTATATCCCTATTCTGGCTTTGCTAGTTGTTCTATACCCTGCTCTGTTATATTCCTTTATTCGGTATTCTGTTCTAATCTCATCCCCTAGTCTGCTCCAACTCACTCACTCATTGCTCAAGCAATGGATATTGTAACCGGAACCGCAGGCAATACCATTAGCAGCGCTTTTATTGTTCCTGTCATCTTGCAAGATGATATTCGTCGCTTGGATGACAACCGTAAGCTTTTGGAGGAGCAGTTAAATCGTATGGAGAGTCTCGTACTTGATATCAATGTTCAATTCTTTGATCGATACTTTAGCGATACAATCAACTTTATTTGAATAGAGAATCGAATCGATACAAAAAAATTCAAATTTGATCTCTTCGTGGAAATTGCACATATTTTATGTCTTCTCTTTCTTTCATTACATAAAAGTTGATCAGTAATAATCTGCCGCTTGTAATCGTCAATGGGTGACCACCATGCCGTGCATCTTCAATGTCTTTGACTTGCGGCTTGAGAGTCAGGTTTCCTCCATTGTCTGGGCGTTCTTGCGTGTTCTTGTGCAAGTCCAGGTTTCTGCCAGATGAGTTGGTGTTCTTGTGCATGTCAGTTGGGGTTGTTCTGCATGTCCTATAAATTGGGGTTGTTCTGCATGTCCTATAGAATATTTTGTTGTTTTAGCAGAATGAAGACGTTTTACGCATGGGAGGCACCCAGGTCTAGGTGAACGAAATGGCGAAATCCAAAAGTTGTTGCAGGAAAATGTTTGTCATTAAGAAATTCATGACAGCATTTGTTGTAGGAATTACATGGATAGCCATAGGCTACCATATTTTGACCCACCTTGTTTCACATGTTTCTCACCCTGAACGAAAGAATATCCCAAATGATTGGCCATCCATCTCTACCCAGGGATTAGGTTATATTATCCTCTAATCGTCAGAATCTTTATCTCCCGCATTTTCCCTCTGGTCTTCATGCTGCTTCGCTTTTATCATTGAAGAATTGGGTTCGTTACTAGGAAGGCTATGGCTCCTCCCATTGCTAAAGTTTTAGCAACCATAGTGACAGCTTTGACGATTCGTTTATTTGCTTTGCTGGGTCCTGTAATTGTTGGACAGGCCCAAGCCCCGGATGATGGCATGAAAGAAGAAAATCAAGAGAACAATGAAGACGAAGAAATCCATGGGAAGATTGTTCCTGTTACACCTCAGTGACGGAAAATCACATGTACTTTATCAGACAAGGCCAAGAAACTAGTAAGTTTCTTTGAATTTATTGGGAATTTTGCTCGATTGCGTCACTGCCCACAGACTGTTCAGTTAAAGGAAATTTCACTGTCTACAGACTGTTCAGTTAAAGGAAATTTTAGGGTTTTCGAGTAAATGATCAACAATACTTTGGACCTGTTTTTATTTATTTATTTATCACTATTATTATTAATTAATTTTGTTTTCTGTTATTTTCTGCTTCAAGAGATGTTCTACTTCTAACTCTCATTTGACGTAGTTTTGAGTGTTGATTTTCTGCTTCACGAGATGTTCTAACTCTCATGCGACGTAGTTTTGAGTGTTGATGCCCTTCAGGGTTTAGTGTGCCAATAATGTCCAAGTATCAGTTCGTTTAACTTATTTATTTTCTAACTCTCATGTGACGTAGTTTTGAGTGTTGATGCCCTTCAGGGTTTAGTGTGCCAATAATGTGCCAAGTACCAGTTCGTTTAACTTATTTATTTTGTATTTTATTTTTTTGGGTGGGAAGAAGTGCATCGCGAAGCATGCCCTTGCATTACAAAGCGTGTGCCAATAATGTGCCAAGTATCAGTTCGTTTAACTTATTTATTTTGTATTTTATTTTTTTGGGTGGGAAGAAGTGCATTGCGAAGCATGCCCTTGCATCACAAAGCACTGACTTCTTTTAGTTTAGATGCCTCATCCCTTTGAAATTCATGGCATGAAGGTGAAGTAGATTACAGCGAGAGTGGAACCTTGGTGAATGATTTTATAGTCCGTCAACCTCACCGGTAAACCAAATCCCATTGACAATTCTCATTTCTAACATCAATTTCAATTGTTTTTAAAGTTGGGCACAGGGATGCCATTTCATCTTAAGTTATGCCTGTGTATTGTGAGCATTGAAATTTCAACTAAGCATGGAATTCAAATTTTAAACAGCTTCCATGCTGTTCCACATGATGGAGTGGTACTAAATTACTTTTTAAGAGTTGGTTGGGTTCTTTTGGCCCCATTCCAGTGACTCCCGTGCCTGAATTTGGGTCCAGTACAACTCTTTATGGGAAATAACCTGGAACAACTTACACCTCATTTATGTGGTTGATGTGGACCTTTTAAGTTCAATGTGAATGCTGATGCCTAATGAGCATGGAGAATGTTGATCCCTCATAAGCAGGGAGAATGTTATTCCTTTATAAGCATAGAGTTACATACGATCTTTGAGCATCACCAACTCAAAACTAAAAAATAAAATTATTTTGTATGCTCTGCTATATGGTCAACAATAAGTTACGAATTCATAAAAAAACAATTTCATTCTCTCCACATTCTACAACTGTTTCTATCCCTTCACATTCTACAACTGTTTCTATCTCTTTAACCAGGGCAAATATAGTACACCTTGTTGTTTATGGTCTCTTTGTTTAAGTCCCTCCGCCTGGATTTGGACAGCATGATATTGCCATGCACAAAGTCCAATGCCCCTCCATATTGTATAGCATAAACCATGTATTAGAACCGACGATTTCTAAAATTTGGCAATTAATACATGCATCATAGATCACATATACATATCTCAAGGCAAACATACTAGCATGACACTTCAGTACTTTGCTACTTCAGTACTTGGAGTGTTCTCACTTTCATCTACGACTCATAACAATAACTTGGATTAGTTCTCCAAAACCTATGATATCCTGATCATATTATAGGCACGATTGGGATTAGCAAGGTGAAGTACTCCATGAAGATTGTTAAGGGCTTGAGAGTACAGTTTTTGGGTTGAAGGACTAGCAACAAGCTTAATAACTTGGATTAGTTCTCCAAAACCTATGATATCCTGATCATATTATAGGCACGATTGGGATTAGCAAGGTGAAGTACTCCATGAAGATTGTTAAGGGCTTGAGAGTACAGTTTTTGGGTTGAAGGACTAGCAACAAGCTTAATATTATCTATAGGAATCATACCTTGCTATTAATGGAATTCATGACAGGTTCATTTTTCTCATATCTCCCATGAATAGAGCTCCTCCTTTGGAACGATTTTGTACAATACATATTTCATAGCTGGTTGTTCATATTAAATAGCAGCAGCCTAGGTATCTAATAAATATCTGGATGTCCATAATAGATATCACCATCCTAGTAATTTTTCATCACCAGATTGATGAAACGATCTTGCCTCTTCCTGGAGTCGGTGTTGTACACAACAATAGCAAAGAATTCAACCATTTCTTGCAGGGTAAATCCACCTCAAGTTGCACAGTAAATCATCACTTATCTGAGATTTATTGTGATCACAATATATAATTGGGATGAATGTTTTTCTTTTTGGGTTATATAAAATTCATTCCAAATCTGCAACTGTGAAAAAAACCTAGAACATTGTAATTAGCTTTGTTAGTTTCTTTTGTTGCTTACTATGCAAAAAAAAATGAAAATCCTCATCTTATTTGTAAGAAGTATAAAAGGAAAACAAAACATCCCAGAAGACAATGCCAGTTGCTTGCAATTTCGTTCATTATATTTTGTTTATTTAATATAATGCAACAACTCTGTTTATTGTTTCCTATGTTTATTGTATATTTTTCTTCTATGTTTAATGTTTTTTTTTAAATATAATGCAACAAAATTGCCTACTATGTTTTATTTTATGGTTTTATGTTGTGTTTAGTGTGTTGCTTCTTCTATGAAACCCTTATGGATAAAAAAAAATTGATCCAAAATCATAACATAAAAACTTTGATGAACAATAAAATGTATGAAGTAATTTATATAAAAGCTTTCTATTTACTCGCAGAAGAATAGTTGTTTGAGGGAAAATGTATGATCATGAAGGTAACTAGTTCAAATTTACATATAGATATTGCAAATCTTGTCATTTCTTGCAAACTGTGGCTGTCATTCTCTCTAGATGGTCCCATTTCAAAAGGTGTTGCAATATTTTTCTATGAGATGAATCACCAAAAGACATAATTGACCAGAGGTTGGCTTCCTGGCAACGTTGTCTTCTCAAGTGCCTTTGTGGTGAAAATTTAAGGCAAGCAATAAAAACCTAGTGGCAAAGTATTAATGGAAGTATATGCCACAATATCCACCATCGGATGTATACATGATGTATATACAGAGATAAAAATGTGCAGAAATCTGATACTTTGCTTAATGTTTGCTGCTTGGTGCTTTCTGTTTGCCAAATTTTCATGTGTATTTTTGAATGAGCAATAAGTTTTCCCAAAGCATAGCTATCAAGTAGGGGTTGTTAAACAGTTGACCTTCTATTATAAGCAAGGGACTGCCATTTACAAGAGTTATTTTTCTTTTTATCTCTCTGTAAACTACAATGCAGTGAAAGTGCATGTTATTTCTGTCACCAAAATCAAGTGATAGTTGAGCATTAACTTGTGACCTTTTTCTGCTACAATAATTTTATGTGCACTTCAACCAAAGTTTATAACAAATGATCTATTAATCTGTTGCATATGGTGTTCAATATAGGTAGGAAAATACCCTTCTTGTTATTTGCAATGACTTGAATGGTACTGCTCCCCTGGTTTCCCAATGGCAAAGTGAAAGAAGTTGAAAACGAACTGACTAAATATTGCTTTATTTGCATAAAATCTCATATCTGTTTTCTAGTCAATGACGTGAATGGTACTGCTCCCCTAGTTTCCCAATGGCAAAGTGAAAGAAGCTGAAAACAAACTGACTATTTGCATAAAATCTCATATCAGTTTTCTAGTCATTCATTATTCTGCTTTTTCTAAGATCTTTTTGTAGGACATGCACTATCATATAAATAAATCCCTTTACAAAAACAGTTCTTGAAATCTCTTTATTATAACGGCCATTCCCAACAATACCAGGTATTACCACGTTTCTGTATGAGTTTTTCTTCTTTATCTACAAGTTAGTTATCATTATCTATAAAAATAATTATATTATTTCAGATCTGGTTTTTAGCCGATTGCAGAATTGTAAATTGAGCTTTTCTTTACTTTGTGCCTTTGCAAACCTGTCCTCTATAAAATGCATAGATTGATGTGCTTAGTCATTTTCTGGTTTATCTCAAGGATATTCTTCATTATGTAATGTTATGCATGATATGATCATTCGGTAATGTTATGCATGGTATTCATACCAAAAAAACCCTGTTTTATTTTATTTTATATTCTATATAATTTCAACAAAATAACTATTTTATTTTTTTATGTAGGTGGGACTTTTGTCTTTTCTTCCATTATATGTAGACATGCAAAAGTCAGCACTATCCCAAATCAACATCCAATAGATAAAGAACTAACGGCTTATAGCCAATATGAAATTGAAGGTACTTCAGTGGCTGGAAAAGTAAAACTGTGGTTGGAGGAAAAACGTTAGGTCCATAATTCTCACTCCTACTATTTCATGTATATTTGTTATGTTTTGCCTTTCATTTTTGCATTGCATATTTCTCAATGTTTTGGCCCTATCCTAGTTATATGTAGGTAGATTGTATTTTAATAAGATTATTATTTGTCCTCCATTTTTATAAACAAATTTTAAAATAAATTATAAAGGTTAGTCTTTAGGTTTTGAACTGTAATAGTGTCTATTGTTTTCTCTACCAAAAAACTGTATATTTTTTACAATGTCATTCACTCCCACTGCCTTGAAAACCACCTCGAATGTCCTTTACAGTTTTGTGCATTTATGAGCCTTGACTTATGAGCCTTGACTACTGATTGACATGTTCCTTACTCTAGGAACTATATCACCCATTTTTAGCACGGAACACAACAAGTTAAGCTAGAGAATTTTCAGGATTTCCCCACAGTATTATAGCACAGAACACAGTTATCTTTCATGCCATAGGCTATGGCTTGATTTATATTCTTGACCGCGGATTTTTCTTGATTTATTTTTTTGTGCTGCCTAGGAATAAATTTCCTTTGAAGGGTAAAAAGAATTATTACAAGTTATATGCAAGGTAGTCTCAGAAACAAAACCATAAAAAAAATTCACTGATGGTAGGGTCCCCTGCCCGTCAAATTTAACCCCTGAGACCAACTATCCTTAATGAATGGACCTGCATGCTTTTTTTTCATATTACCATATTTCTGACTCCGGTGGGGGTCATGTCAAAATGGCCTGGAGTTGGATCTCGACGGTGGAGACCTCAGCCGACAGCCCCTGCCACCGGCCCTATACTGTCCCCAATCGACCTGCATACTTACTTTCATACAGACTTCGTTTTCACAGAAACAATTCATTTCCCACTTGATTTTCATAATTAAATCAACTCACCCGTACCCCACCCACTCAAACTTTACTGATACTGATGCTAACTAGCTTTAGTTCAATAAAAAAAGGAATAACTTTGGCACCCCACCCAAAACTTCCTTGGAATAAACATGAATTTATTGATATGGTCAACTTTTTTTGGAATAAACTTCACATGAAATAAAGTTAAGCGATACAATCAACTTTATTTGAATAGAGAATCGAATGGATACAAAAAAAATTTAAAGTTGATCTCTTCGTGGAAATTGCACATATTTTGTCTTCTCTTTCTTTCATTACATAAAAGCTGTGGTTTTGACCCGGGATGGAGAGTTTCCCAGCGGATCGCCCCAACAGCCCCACCTAGACCCCACATATTTTATAACTTAGTAGAAAGTTTCTCTTCTGTTGGCACATACACACATATTTTCCCTGATTTGATTTGCCCCTGTGCTTTTATATCCCTATTCTGGCTTTGCTAGTTGTTCTATACCCTGCTCTGTTATATTCCTTTTTTCGGTATTCTGTTCTAATCTCATCCCCTATTCTGCTCCAATCTCACTCACTCATGGCCCAAGCAATGGATATTGTAACTGGAACCGCAGGCAATACCATTAGCAGCGCTTTTATTGTTCCTGTCATCTTGCAAGTCATGCAACAGATAGATGATCTTCGTCGCTTGGATGACAACCGTAAGCTTTTGGAGGAGCAGTTAAATCGTATGGAGAGTCTCGTACTTGATATCAATGTTCAATTCTTTGATCGGCAGAAGCAGGCCCCAGTTTCTCTGACTAATTCTTTGCTGAGGATGCAACATGAAGTTGAAAAGGGCAGACGCTTGATCCAACGCTCACAACGCCCGCTTCGGTGTACTGACTGCCTTCCTTGCAAACCCAAAGTGTCTACACAAATCAGAGAGTGGAAGACCACTTTTAATGGGCTCTTTGATCAGCTTAACACCGACTTTTCATTGTTTTGCAGTGCTCAACAGATTGTGTCCGCGGCGGCACCCCAAGAGCCGGAAGACGTACTACTTCAAGACCAACCGGACACCGGATTGGTAGGCTTGGAAATTGAAGCCGCCGAGATACAGCTGGAGAGGTGGCTTAAGGAAGCTTCCCGTGTTCGCATAATCGCTCTCTACGGTATGGGTGGTGTGGGAAAAACAACATTGCTCAAAAAAGTCTACAACACCTTTGTCCAGATTACTGATCGTATTTTTGATCATGTTATTTGGCTCACAGTTGCTCAATTTCCACTGTTGGAGTTGCAGAGATGTATTGCTTCTGCAATCAATTTAGACCTCTCTCGCTGCTCTAGTAATGATATGTTGAAGATGAAGTTGGCTACCCGTCTCAAGAAGATGAGATTTTTTCTTGTTTTAGATGACATGTGGAGTCTACTCGATTTGAAAGAATTGGGGGTGGAATTTGGCAGTGGCAAAGGTAGCAAACTTGTATTCTCTACTCGAAATAGAGATCTGATTCAAGAAATGAAAACAGAAGAGTCTTTGCAATTACAACCGCTCGCAACAGAGGAGGCCTGGGACCTGTTTTGCAGAATAGCTTTCAAAGATGGGCATGTTCCACAGGACATAAGGCAAATTGCCAGAGAAGTTGCCAGCGAATGTAAAGGTTTGCCATTGGCCATAAATCTAATAGCCTCAACAATGATTGCCAACACAACTATAAATGAGTGGAAGTTTGCTTCAAGGCAAATGCAAACAGTAGATTTAAATTTTCCTACTACTCATCCTCGTATTGATCGAGACTTGTATCAGCGATTGAGATGGAGCTATGATAGTTTGCCTAGTGCTCATTTCAGAAACTGTTTTCTTTACTGTGCTATGTTCCAGGAAGATGCAGAAATTGACGTGGAGAGATTGGTGCAAATTTGGATCTCAGAAGGTCTGGTGAAGACCAATAATGGGGACTATGATTATTTATTGGAAACAGGGCACAGCGTTGTAAAGTTTCTTGAAAGTCGTTCCTTATTCCAGGTGGGGCACAAGCAGCACGGGGAGCAGTGTGTGAGAGTTCACGATGTTCTGAGGGACATGGCTATATATATTGGAGAGAAGGAAGAGAAATGTGTATTTAGGGCAGGTCAAAGAGTTTCACATTTCCCCGACATGGAGGACCAACATCATTGGAAGAGAGTATCGGTTTTGAGTGATGGCATTGCATCTTTGCCCAGAAAAAAATTGAGCTGTCCTCAATTAGTAGCTTTATTTTTGGGGAAAAATCGTCTTCCTGTAGAAATTCCCGATGAATTTTTAGTTAACTTCACCGCTTTGAGAGTATTGGACCTGAGTGATATGAGGTTACTATCATTGCCAACATCATTGCGGGAACTCACACAACTTGACTTTCTTGACTTGAGTCACAATTCCATAATGTATATTCCTAGAGTTATTGGTAATCTGCTTCAACTTCAATTTCTTTCTTTATACGAATGTAATTTATTAAAAGCTTTACCTAGCGAAATAGGAAAGCTTAAAAGTCTGAAGTATCTAGATATTAGGATCACTTGGATAACCTCAATTCCTTGTGGGAGTGAGCTTTCCAACTGTAAGATTGTAAAAGATGCATTTTAAATATCTTTTATTCTCATTTTTATACTTGCCTCAGGCAGGTATATTGTAATCGATTGCAAGTCAAACTCTTTTGACTTTGGTATTAGTTGGTGTCTTTTGATGCAGCTATAAAGAATTAAAACCTGTTTTGCAAAGTATGACTTAGGGATTTGTAAAATATTTTTTTTAATTTTGTAAAAAAACTATTTTTGTAAACAGCTGATTGGTGGATAGAAGATGATGTAAGCTTTGGGATTTGGTATCTGGATTTGAGTTGACATGTGGCAAGATGACGTCATAATAATAAAATTAAAAAAATAAAAATTATATCCCATTGCCATCTGGCTCATGCCTCCTGCCGCTGTCGACCGGGTCTCTTTGCCTCACTGTTGTTCGTTTCCAATTCGTCTGTCGACTTAATATCTGCGAAGGCCATGCGGCCGCTGTCGGTTGTGATCATCTGGGAGCTCAGAAACAAAAGATCCGAAGGCTTCCTGTCGCTCCATCGATGCTGCGACATGACATCCGACACGACAATATGATGAGCAAACCGACAAGCAAATTGCAGCTGTTTTGACTCCTCGTCGGCCTCGGACAGCAGCAGCCCTTCCTTTCTCGTGCTGCCGAAACACCCTGCAATCGATCCAGCCGCATCCGACAGCGGAGCGCTCGACTGTCTGAAGCTATTTTCCACTCTAAATCCCGAGGACTCAGACTGTTCGCCCCCCGGATTCTCGACATCGACATTTTCTCTCTGCACAAAAACTTGCAAGAGCTGAGGTGCCCTGTCATCGAGTTCCTTGGCTTCTTGATCGACATTCTGATCATGTCGATAGACCATCAATAAGTCCTGGGCCTCGACCCTGCAGCCAGCAGACCAGGGTTATAAACTAGGATGAATTCTTGGTTTTTCCCTTCACACACCCAGAGTCGGTGTTGCCTCCCCCAACTATTGAAAGTCGTCGCCACCCATCCTTTTAGAAGTTTGGAGTACGCAATCGCTAACCAAGAAATATACCAGTGTGGTGAGAGTCAATTTTGATCGGTGGTTAGTTGGCGTATGATATAAATCTGTGAGGATAACTAAGGGTGGGTCTTGATTTGCTTCTTGTGATGTGATAACGCCCAGTGTTGTTGGCCCAAAGGACTGTGCCGTCCATCTGTTCTCCAAATATCTCAGACTCATTCCTTCAACCTTTGCTTTGATCTGAAATTTTCCTGTAATTTCCTTGCATGAATCTACGCATGTTTGAGTTTGAGTTTGCGCCCTTGAATCTGCAGTTTCTCCTTGAAAAATGTTTCATCTTCCATGAATCTACGCATGTTTGAGTTTGAGTTTGCGCCATTCTTGCTCGGCTGCTACCACCATCAAATATCCTCATCATAACGAGTACCGGCGCTTCGATTGTAGCAGCTGCTTGGGTCCCAACGAATAGATTACGCGATTTAATTGCTCTGAACGAAGATTTTCTAAAAATCCCAACGTCAAACTTCCTTCGCGAGAATATAAACCCTGATCTCTGGCAGGGATCAATGACTATGGCAGAAACCGGGTATGTCGCAGGCCTCGGAAATTGAGAGAGAATATCCATTTTTTTGGCGTTGGGTACAGGTCTCGTTGGTACACAAACTGTAATTTTAGTATTTGTGAAGATGGTTGGCATTTATCATTCAAAGAATAAAATATAAGGAAGGGGTTTCGAATTAACGGAGAGCGGACAGATCGATTCATGGCCATCAGCGTGAATTGTTTTATCCTGTAAATTTAATATGGCATGTTTAATCGAGTTTTCAGAACTTTCAATTGAATAATTAATATAAACAAAAGTTATCATCGGCAATGTCACTGCCTTGTTTTATAACTTTTAATTATATAAAATAACTGGCAATGTCATTGTCACTCTATCATCCGCAATGTCACTGTCTTGTTTTATAACTTTTAATTATATAAAATAACCGACAATGTCACTATCACTCTATCATCCGCAATGTCACTGCCTTGTTTTATAACTTTTAATTATATAAAATAACCGGCAATGTCACTGTCACTCTCTTATTGTGATATAAGTGTAATTCATTATATTAAAAATGAATCACATTATTTATATTTAGGCATAAAAGTTATGCATATATCTATATTATCCATATAGGTATATGGAGAAAGTATGTATATCAATAATCACATACATATATGTAGAAAATATGTTTATGAAAAAATCACTACGGTTTAGGTTGTTTTGAAGTATAAAAAAATATTTAACTAAAAAATATTTTTTTTTCAATTTAAAATAATTAAATTTATTTTAAATTTAAATTATAAATTTATAATAAAATATAAATAAATTATTCTTACAACAATGAAATTAATTTATAGTCTTATAAGTTTTCATTTCCTATTTATGCTAGTCTATAAAAAAACTTGCATATTTGTATAACATTATAAATTTATAATAAAACATAAATAAACTATTCTCACAACAATGATATTAATTTATAGTCTTATAAGCTATTATTTCTATTTCCTATGTATGCTAGTCTATAAAGAAACTTGCATATTTTTATAACATAAGTCAAGAATATTACTAGAAGTATGTAAGGAAGCTTGAATATGCTTGTTTTATGCTACATTGCAATAACCTATATAGTATTTAAATGGACATTTTTTAATTCATTTTTATTTTAATTTCTTTCAAATTGTAATTATATTTGTTTTATCATATATTTTTATAGTAAAATTATCCTATTGCTATATATTTTCAATCTCTTCTTAGGAGGCAGGTACTAAGCAACTTTGTTGCTTATTCCACTTGTTTAAGTATAGTTGAAATTTTTTAGAAATAATTAGCATCACATATATTAAATATAAAAATTGCATAATTTGGTTGCTATGAAAGCATTAGAGGATGTTGAATTTATTTAATGGATTTAAAAATACATTCTAAATACTTCCAAATTTAAATTTTATTTAAACAAAATTTAACCCACTATAAAGTCCAAAATAGACTACTCTGATTGTAAAATGGCTATAAATCATCAAAGATTAAATCTTTCATGTATTCTCATATCTCATGTAAAAGCCATGATTTTACATTACTCATTCATGTTTTCTTTAAAAAAAAATAGTTTTTTATGTACAATGTATATTTTTATCGTTTAAATCTGCTATTTTTATATTAACTATTTAAATTTAAAAATATCTAAAAACATATTATATTATAATAAATTTTATCATTTAAATCTGCTGTTTTTATATTAACTATAAATTTGATGCATAATAATATTTAAATATAATTCTTACATACACATTAAATAATAGATTTATAAAAATTAAAATATTTATTATATAAGAATATCATCTTTCACATATCCACATATCAATTAGTGTAAGTTAATGTTTTACCAAAGGTTTATTATGTAAAGCAGTGTATATTATGTTCTAAGAACATGAAACATAAAACATAATTAATTTAATTAATTTTTAAGATACACAAGTTTTTATTTATAGATAATTTGTATTATTTAAAAAATAATTTTTTAATAATGATATGCTTCCATCTTTCTAAAATTTAATTATAGAAAATGTAATGTATATATTCATGTTATGACATGAATAGGTTTGAAGATCTTAATATAATTAATAATTTTTTAAATATATATGAATAGGTTTGAAGATCTTAATATAATTAATATTTTTTTAAATGTATATGTGCATTGGTTCCCAATGTGAAGAAGGCAATAAAATGTTATAATAAAAACGAGATTTGTGCATTTTAGAATTATAAAAGAGAAAAAATATTGTTTACATATGTATGTCTTTTGGCCTTGCAAATTTATAGACATAGGCATGTCTCTGGAACTTACAAACAAAATTCTACAAGTGCATGTAGTTTTATCATCTATAAGTTTACGGCTATGTGGTGAGACTTAAAAACCTTGTAAGGAAAATATATAATAACATGGAGCCAAAAAAATGTGGTGTTTATAATGGAGCCCAAACCACCAAGTTCATCACTTTGAAGCTAAAAAAAACCAACTCATCCAACATGTAGAGGAAAATAAAAAACCGAGTTTTGTTTTTTAATTCACATGAATGCTCATGCATTATTTTTACATAAAATAAAACTGATGCAAAGCTTCTTCACCTTGACATGTTTCAAAAGAAAACCTTTAGCAGTAAAATCGTTCTTTTAAGGAAATGACACTTGTTTCGCTTTCATGGTCATAGTTAAGGCCTCTAAACCCATATCCTTTATACAAAACTATCTATTTTCCTTTGGAATAGTACTCATAGGTGAAAGACCCCACATATAGGGCATGCATAATGATTGGAGGTCTTCTTTGAGGTGGTCAGTGCCTCGGAGGTTTATTTTACTGTATATGACCCTTTTTTTCCTTTTGACCATGGTCTAGGCCCTAGATCCATCACTCCTACCCAAAATGATTAATGGTGACATCATCACACTTATAGACCAACAATCACATAGAAAGGTCATATATGGTGTTTGCATGCACCTTTCAAGATGCTTGAGGCCAAGAAGCGTTCTTAACTTCCTAAGCCCTTGTTATCCCTCCTTGACCATTGTTAAGAACCAAACACCCATCAATGTTACTCGAGACATTAGAATATCCCCATTAGGGAAGCCTAAAAAATTGGAAAAAAGACCTAACATCATTAAGAAAAACATGGTTATAAAATCAACCACCTTAGAAGCCCATCATTCATTGCATTCATCATTAAGTCTTCTTTTGGCCTCTTACCGCTCCTTGCTTTCCATGCTCTCTTCCTCCCATCCATTTATTATTATGTCCCCAACAGGGGATATATATGATTCGCGAAGGAGGATTAGTTGAGGGTTTCAAATAAGAAATTTTTGTGTTTTCAATAGTTTTTCAATAGTTTAATTTTGGGTTGTATTAATTTCTGTTTCTTAAAGCTATTTTATTGTATTCTCATTGGTCCTGTGTAGGTGATGTTTTCCTAGGGTGTTGTGCCCCAAGACCCGACGATAGGCTCTTGTAAGTAGATTTTAATGCAGTTTCCTGTCTGTTATTCACGGTGTATATTTCTATGAGCAATGAGAAATGAACCACTCTGACAACCTAGAAACTCGTTCATGGAGCTGCTCTTGCAGTGATTGTGTGATATTTGAGGCATTCTATGTTAACCAGACTAATATCTTCCTGATAAGAGAAAATACAAAGAAGAAAGCGTTTAAAGTTTTGCAATAAATATAAATTTAGTATTTTTATGGAAGTTTGAAGTTTGTTGTAAATTATTCCAGTTATTGAAAAAATATTGTGTCATTTTAATCATTGAGTGAATAAGTAATAGTTTCTTTGGATCTCCAGCAAATAAGCCATATTTTCACTGCTTGAATTGAAGCTCCTTGCAAATTGTTCCGGTTGGAGAAAATCTCCGTGCGAGTAAATAAGTCATCTGTACTGTTTGAATTGTGATTTTCTTCAAGCGTATATTTCTTTGATGTTACATAATTTCTTTGTGTTGAATTTCTTGATTATATTTAGCAAGATGCACCTAAGTATTATGAATAAATTTTGCCCTTTCACCTTTTAAACAACCAGATTTTATTTGATATTCGTTTGAGATGAATTCACTGAATACAGGCATTTCATATAATAAATCTTTCATTAACTTTGACATAAAAAGTCATTGGATTACATTTAAAGCTTTATATTGGATTACACTTGAAGGATTTGCATTAAGCCAATGTGAAATTCCAAAACTAACACGCATGGCTTGTAACACACTTAAATCATCTCTTTCTGCTAAGAAGTCGGTCGAACTAAGAAATCTCAGAGCTAGACTGCAAGTAAATCTTGAAATAGTGCAAAGCTCTTATTTTATCGTGATCTTATCTTTAATAGTTACATGGAAAGATGCATGTATTTTATGTACAGTTGTGCTTAGACACGAGAAATGGTCTATGCGACATGCACAGAAAACAAATTGTAGAATTTCTACAGCTCTCCCTGAAGTTTAAGCTCCCTTTTTAAGCAATTTCTTCAAAGTTTTAATGGTAGAGTAATGATCCAGGGTCATTTCCCCCAAAAGTAGCATCATGCAGAGAATTACTAATTCCACAGAATTACCATAATTCCACAGTAACTCTAAAAATCACGGTTATTGTAACTTCTCCTAAAGTTTCCTAGAAATTAAAATTTCTTAACGTCATCTTCATCTTCTAGGTTAATGTTGCAAAAGGACCAGCCTTGATTGTTGCATCACTAATGTGAAGGATGGTGATGCCATTGTCACATATAATAGGCTACAATACGTTTTTTTTCTCCATAAAGCCAGTGAATTCCAATAGCTGGTATTATGTTATAATTTTACAATAAGATGCTTGTGGTTATTAAATGAGAAAGGTTCAAAAGTTGTATTTTTCTTCACTGAAAAAAAAAGAGAAAGGTTAAATGCGTATGGAAGGTTTGCTTAATTGGAAGTCATGCTTTAAAATATAAAGTCACAAATAGTTTTGTCACGGATATTTTAGACTACATATGCGTTTTTTTTCATAAAAGCAGTGAATTTTAATAGCTGATATTAAGTTATAATTTGGTTCGTGAATTCCAATAGATTATTATGTCAGTCATCGCAAGCGGTGTATTAATTCTACCGTACAAAAGTTAAATTTAAATTTTTAATATTTGACAAACTTCATAGCAATTATTAAAAAACCCACGAACCAATTTAATTCATGGGAAAGACCACCAGCCAATTTAATTCATGGGAAAAACTCACTAGCCAATTCAATTCATGGCTTTTTTTTGCCTTCACTGCTACACATTTTTTATGGAAGAAGTTAGTCATGTATTGTTTTTTTTGCCTTCACTGCATTATCTGCTACACATTTTTGACGCCAATATCAATTTTAATACCAATAATTTTCTCACTATCTATATAATATCTAGAATAGATTTTGGCACTGGAGCCAACGAAAACCAGTACACTGGCATACTGATTGAATTTTCTAGTCTTTTTTTGCTTCCCCTAATGATATGTAAATTGTTCACATGAAATATTGAAACATTGGGAGATTTCATAATCTTAAACACAACATAAATTGAGAAAATGTAATCATAATTATATCAAAGATTCATTATTTTTAAGAATGAGTGTTATGTTTATTTCACATTGCTTTTGATGTTTTATGAAGTTCAAGAACCTTGTTGCAAAACATTATCTATTTTCTCAAAAGTCCAATGCCTTCAACCCTTTCAGCATTTAATAGTGAAAAGATCTAAGATATCAAGCTCATAAAACAAGTTTGTGAAGAGGCTCGAAAGTTGCACGATCTATACAATATCTATATAAAGTATAGGAAAGTTGCAAACAACTGTCAATTTTTAAGTCTTTTTCAAGCGTAAATCCATCTAACTCGAGCAAGAATTAATGAAACAGCTGGGTATCTAACCCGAAAATTAATGAAATAGCTGAGGATCTGTGAAGAATTAATAGTATAACTATGAAAACCTTGCTAATCACTCCAAGCACGTCCACATTCCAGAATTACATCGCCCTCCCAAAGTAACCCTAAAATCTGCCTCTGGTCACTCTGATTAAGAATTATTCTTATTCTCTCTTCATTAATACTGAGGCATGATTTTTACATACTTTGAATGTCAATTTGTGCCTTTATCATTTTGCCAGCAAAAATCAGTTTTTGTTTCTATTTTTTTTAACACAGTGTTTAAGATTAATATGTATTTAGCTGAGTATTAAATGAGTTGAAGAAATGAATGTACACTGTTAGATATCATGACTCGTCACATCTAACCATGTTTATGCATTTAGTAATCGACCTGACATGACACTACACAAGAGCCAAAGTAATCGACTTAAGCTGTCAAAATTATTGGGTTTTCAAGTGACATGAAATAAATAATTTAATTAACTTAAAGGAATAATGGTCAAATTTGCGTAGAAGTTTACGTATAAAGATATATTTAAGTTCAATTCCGTGAAACTTTAATGCTAGAGTTTTATAATGATTTTAACCCTATAATATAATGATTTTAACTTTAAACTTGGTGTTGGATTTTATTTTTAAAAGTTTGATTCATTATACATCAACTATATGTTAACATATAGTTTGGTTCATTCATTCATTTACAAAGTAATTGTTTACAAAGTATATAATTGTATTTGGAAAATATTCGTAATTTTTTTCAATAAGTAGGTGATTTATTTTTTATTTAGTTTTTCTTGGCATAAAAGATGTTCTTATTTCATTTTTGAGAAATTTAGTTTATATTATGATAGTTATTAGCAAAATCCAATGGATTTAAATGAAATTCATAGGAATTTCCCTTCACGTAGGTTTTAAGAAAAATCATGGCTTCAAGGGCTATATTGCATCTACATGTTTTAATTTGTTGTAGCTATTTTATGATTTTGGTTGAGTGGTCACCATGAAGGTTATTTATTCTACCTATTTTATTCAAGCCATTTGTGTGTTTACCTGTATGCTACACCCTTTTCCAAGTTTACGTGGATGTATCCATATTTAATATCCAATAAATTGGATCTTTGATCATGCATAAGGATGCTTAGCACACATTTTGCATGTTTTCCAATTATATTTGTTTCCTCAGAACATTGAGAAATCAATTCAATGGTTAAGTAGTGAAATCGATTTGATGACAGTAATTTTTTTGGCAAAATAATTTTCCTTTTGTTACAAATTTGTGACAAAGTACCATATTTCTATATATAAATATAGTAATAGTTGTTACCAACTACAGTGGCATTGCCACCTCGTGGAGCCGACATCAGTGTAGAGTTATTTATAGGGGAATGCTTAGAGTAGCAGTGGATGGTACAAGGTATATGGTATTGCTGAGCTGCATTGCTTGAGAACGAAGGCTCAGAATAATCCCTGGTACGTTACAGATCTTCTCCTCCTATTAATTTTCCCCTCATCGTGCTTTAGCTCTATAGTTGGGATGACTACTAAAATGTCCTTTGCCTTGAGCTGTGCAAAAATCTATACCCACTTGTTCTTTTGAGTCTTCATAGGCCTTGTAATATAAATTGTTTTACTTTTAGTTTGTCATTGTATAGAATTGAGACAGAATAATACTTGACTTCCTAACCTAATAGATTGGTAAAGTAAATCATATGCATTGATTGACCCCCTAGGCTCTGGTGAGGCAGGCAACAGACTTGGATGATAAAAGTTCGGATCATCGGGCAAGCTCAAGTGAGATGAGGTAGACTCACTTAGTCAGGTAAGCGCTGAAAGAACACACACACACACACACACACACACACACACACACACACACACACACACATATATATATATATATATATATTTGACTCGTTGGTTATTTTTTATTGACCTAACTACTTTGCTTTCTTTCAAGAGAAGAGCGAGTGTTCATAAGTGACGTAATAACGTGGTACTCCTTCCTCTCGACCAATTATTCTCTCTCTCTCTGAGTTATCCCCATGATGGGTACTTATCTCTTGGTTAAGGTGTTCACGGGGTAAGGTGAACGGGGGACTACTTCACTGTTATTTTGGGTATGTTGTAACAATGGGAAACACAAGCAATCTTTTCATTCAATGAGAAGCAGTGAAGCAACTAGATGACTATGGTGGTGTTTCTTGCAATCTAGTTTTCGTAAGAAATTTTGAGTAATGTGTTGAATTGAGTAATGTGTAGGAATCTTTTTATGAAGTTTGAATTTTACATCAATTAATTTCATCTGTCCTTACGCAGGAAGTTGAAGGTAGAAGCTTGTTTGTCATGAATTGAGTGAAGCTGCGAATGATGCTGATATTGTGAGGGATTCAGATTGTCTTGTGATGTTTGGTTTATCTATGTATAAATGTTTCTTCATATTTTTTATGCCTACTAAAAACCTGATTATCAACTTTTGCGACTGCTTTGCAGGTAGCTAAAACATTTAATTTAAGTCTTTCTGGTATTTCTTCAAGGGCCTGTAAATACGTATTGAATACACTGATGCAAGTATGTGCATAGTTGGCTAGTCATTTGTTTTGATAAAAGTTTTATTTTTTTAACAATGGTTACTGATATTGTTTTTTTGACTATGCACTTTCTTTCTACAGACATTCCAAATAAAGAAACTTGCTTATGGAGTAAAGGAAGGTACACTTAACATTATCATAAATGAGATCCTCCTCTGGTTGCTCGATGAAAGGGTTCCACTAATGGATGATGGTATCCAACTATTGAAATATCTAAACGTTTTAATGCTAAAAATCTTGGTGAGAATCATATATTAACTTATATGATAGTGTGATATCATTCCTTGTATGGATGAAAACTTTGTTGTTGCATTGGATTGAATCTCATGGATTTTGACTCGCAAGAAAATGTTGAGCGAACTTCAGCTTGTGTAGTTTTAATTTATCTGTTGTGCCCACTAGATCCATCCAGGTGGCCATCTCCAGCATTTGAGGATGATTCAGTTGCCAGGAATTAGAAGTTCTCTGATCTTGTTGTAAAATGTTTGAACAAACTTACAAAATTAAGAATAATCATGATTGATTTTATTTACTGATCCCGATGTTTCATTTCTCTTACTTCTTATTTGTGAAGGAATTTTTGGTTTCATATTGATCTTGTGCAGGTTCTTCAAAAACATGTTGCTTAAATCCATTAATTTTCTTGATGTGATTATACCTCGGTTCCCAGTTGGGGCATTTTGTTATATCATGAAATATGTTTTAATCTCACCATTGCTCTTTTTAGGTATCTTTGTTTGGCCCCATGATCATCTAGATTCACTCGAGGCTGCCAGAGATATAGCCATCTTAACGGATAAAGTAGTTTTACTTGTTGCCAATATTTTTACTTCATTGACTTGCACCATTTAAAATTTTTCACCTCAAAATGCAAAGGATAAAGCTCCTCCAGTTGATAATAATAAGAATGTGCAGCAAGCTAATGGTGAGGATGAGGAAGAAACCGATTGGCCCTATAAGCGCACGCTTCATGATCAGTCGCTCTAAGCCTCGGTCCCATGAACGTTATCCTAGCCCTGGCCTTGTTCCTTTTGATGATTACGATCTTGCCCTGCCTCGAGGGCCATACAATCGTGCCCCTGTATCGCATGTGGTCTTTGGTAAGGCTTCCCCGATATTGTTTCTGTCTAACTTGGAGTTTTCTCCTTTTGAAAGTAGATAGTTCTATACTGATTCTTGCACATGGTTTCTTATTTCTGTCTAACTTGGAGTTTTCTCCTTTTCAAATTAGATAGTGCTATACCGATTCTTGCATATCCATGTTTTTCTGTTCCTGTGGCTTGGATGATATCTGGTTTTCCAGTCCTTCCACCTCCAACCTCAATGTGTGACATTCATCTTGCAGTTTGTGGTTATCATGCTTATGTTATGCTTGGAATTCTAGTGAATTCATAACTTGCATTGATAATCCATGCACCTAGATTTGGAGCATTTGGACCGTTTCCTCTATAGCTCGTGCTTATTTTCTTCCTCCGTCTCCTGCCTCCACCTTGTTGGCTCTCCTCTCCTCTTCGCCATCCTATTTGAAACATCTAGTGAGTTTGATGGCCACTATCCTTGTTATAATTATTCTTTCTCTCTTTGAGGGTTGTCTTACTCAAATTTTGCTCCTCTCGAATCCTCATCTCTGGCTTCCTATGCCTGTTTTTAAATTGTGATCTCCTTCGACTCGCTTCTTTCATCTTCTTCTTTAATTGCCATTCCCATGTATAAACATAGCAACTAACGTTCTACGCTGATTGACGTTCAGCGAAAATGTAATTCACAATATTTATTTTATATATTTCTACTCCAAGCCAATAAAAGGCGAATCACTAACTCTTTTTTCCTCCCTATCAGCTCGCTTACTTGGCTCACTCACTCCTTCCTGCCCTGGTCACTTACTCGCATGCCAAAATCTTTCAATGTGCTAGTTGAAAGTCGCAGGGACAGACCTAGGTAAATGTTATTGTATATAAGAAATGATTGCTACTGTCAATACCCCTCCCCTCCCCGTGTCAACCAACTATGCTAAACTGAGACTGATAGTTTCTCGGCAGACACTGCGTATATTTACCTGAATGGTTCTGTATCGAGCAGCGTTATATCTAGTTAATTGCTCACTCCTTTAGCGTCATTATATGTTTTATCTCATGCATCTCATATCTCATTAATAAGGGAGAAGGGACTTTTTTCTAAATCTTGTTATTAGCATGACCATATATTCCTCATTTGTTTCTTTTAGAAGGGTATTGAGGTATGCTTGAGGTTCTCTTTTTGATGATGTTTATGTCTGTAATCAAGTGAATATTAAAAGCTGTCAAGTGGCCTATAACAAATTTCACTCTATTTTTATTGAGTTTAATTTTTTTTAAGCATTTGCAAACCACCAACCAACACAGATGCAATGTTGGGGACATTGCCACCTCGTGGCTCTTGTTAAAAACCTCGTGGCTCTTGTTATTTTTAGATTCTCCTCTTTTGATTTTTTTCTTCTTTAGATTCATCTTTAGTCACTTATTTTTCTCCCATTAAAATTTTTTAGAACTTTATTTGACTAATTTCTTTATTAATTACTCAATTCTAGTTTATAACTTAAAACCATTCCTTTCTTATTCATTTTACTTATTATCATTTTATCTTTTCAACTTTCTCTCATTTTCTATTTTGAATTTTTTATTCTAATTTATTTCCTGCTCAAAATTTGCTATAATTTAATAGTTTTTATAATCTATCTAATTCCTAAATTAATTTACATTATAAAATTTCTAATAAATTCTAATAAATTCTAATAAGTTAATTAATTTTTAACTTCATATTTTTTATTGCATCCAAATGTGAAGTGTCTCTTCGCTACAAACATAGATACAATTACTAAATAAATTCACATAATCAAACATTGAATACAGTGTAAACTTTTTTTTCACCGAATATCATATTTTGTATAATAAAAGTAGCTCTAAATATTGTCTTTTCTACGCTAATATGTATAAGCTATATATGACGTCTATGCTATCTGGTTATGAGAGTCTATGGGAAGTAAGGCTATGATCTTTATAGAGGTAAGGGTGAGAGGGAAAGTGGTAGGATCAAGGTAGAATCGAGGGTAGATAACATGGGCTTATATTAGTTATCGTACACATATACCTCGAGGGGAAACTCTATATTAGCCCTCGATGAGGACAACAGATTATACTTATATTGGTACGTGAGATTGGATTATATTGGTACGTGAGATTATACCACTTGACATGTTTTTGTTATTGTTTCTCTTTATTATTTTTAGACAATAAATTTACAAGTATGGAGAAGTGTACATACAATAATTAGGTACATCTATTATGTGTCATGACGTAACATACACAAATTAAATATGCAAAAAAGGTGACCCTTGTAATCTTAGAAAAAACAAAAAATAACTTAAAACTTGGAAATGTTTACACCTTAATACTAGTTACAAAAAATAACTTAAAAATAACTTAATACTTGGAAATGTTTAAAAAAAGGTGACCCTTGTAATCTTAGAAAAAACAAAAAATAACTTAAAACTTGGAAATGTTTACACCTTAAAATTAAATTAGCATAAATCATTGCCAGATGGATCATCAAATCCCTTGAAAAACTTGGAAATGTTTACACCTTAATACTAGTTGTATTTTAATTATATTCGTTTTCACCTTTTAACGTATGTTTTCTATAGTAAATTTATTATTTTGATCTAATTTAATATATTATATTTTCTTTCCCTATCAATAATTGCATTATTATTATTAAACTAAAACATATAATTTTGTATTAAAATATAAAATTTCTGACTTAATAATACATAAACCAAAACAATTTTGTATTAAAATATAAACTTTCCAACTTAGTAATACAAAAAAGGAGATACCTCTGTAGCTATTAGTTTTGAAATTCTCTATATTGAAATAAAGATAACTATTTCTTTATTCATTATTCCGCAGTTGTAGTTTTTTTGTAAGGAAGAAATCTGCGGAGATGGTTTTTAGTTTCTCGACAGTTTTAGACCATGAAGCAGGTCTATCGTCAGGAGAAGCTTAATAGAAACATTTGATGAGCTTACTTCTGTGAAAGCCTTCAAGAAGTTTCTCCTGACGATAAACTTGCTTCAGGGTCTAAAGCTCGGATTTCCTCCTTTCAAAACAAAGATAACTATATCAATTATTGCACTACTATGTCCTTTGTTTTTAAAATGATGCTTAAATGGATTTACAGAACATTCGTGAACATGATACTAGCCAAATGCATGCCTACTATGGGCTTCTTGGTCTTGACCTATTGGTTCCATGTCCACATATTATTACCATGTTGAACCATTTGGCCTTCCATTTTATTCTTCCATCATCGAGCCCACTAAAAACCTTTGTGTTGCATCATGTTGTGCCCCTTTGGTTACCTTAGCTATCAACTGCCTTAATTCACAATAAAATTTAGAACAAGTGCATGTTCATATTGCATCTATTTTAGGAAGCAACTTCATACAATTTACCATACCAAGAGTACTCTTTCACACATTCTTTATGTATTTTTTAAGCAAGAATGAGTATAATTTTCTATTGAAGGGGTTTCGGTTGAAATGTGTAGCGGAATGATACAAAATAAATGTTGTATCTAAGTTCAAACTATAGAATTTAAATCAATTAAAAGGTATCTAAAAAGAGACATTATGAATACTCCACAAAGTATTACTTGAAACTAATACAAGTATAAAGTAAAAAAAAATCAAATAAGTACAATTTTGCAAAACATAGTGTAATATCCCGAGTTTAGAACCCCTTTGCAAATAAGACTTGTTTTTAAGGACTTAAAAGTGTCTTATATGATGTTGAGTCGTGTGACTTTGGAGCATCAAGTATATTTATTATTTAAATGTTTTCATTTGATGTTGAGTCATGTGACTCTAGAGCATCAATGTTGTTGTTAATTAGATGTTATTATTTGGTGGTGAGTCTATGAATATGGAGCATGAAATGTGAATAGACTGAAAAGTGTTTTTGAAAATTGATGATGAGTTGAGAAAAATCTGAAGCATCAAAATACATTAATAAGAGAAAAATATCTTACTTCATGTTCCAAACTTCTTGAGTGGCAACTACTTAAAAGAGGGACCAAGTACACTACGAGGGCTACGACCTTTTAATTAATACATAAGAAACAATAATGATGCAAGAGAATAAATAGAGGAACAATATTTATTAATGAATATTAAATAAAAGAAATGAGAGAAATAAAACCCTAACTACTTCTTGAAAATAATTGGACTATAAAAATAGTGAAAGAGGAAGAAAAAGACACCATTTTGTAAGAAGAAGTGTGAAACTTGAATGCTAAATAGAGCCTACTCCTTATTTTTACAGAGAGTGAACATTATAGGGGTAATGGCTCCTAGATCATTGGAGGGTTCGTATGTAAAGCTTCGAGTGCTCAATGAACAATGAAAAGAACATGTGAGTCTTGGAGAAGACTCTGTTGGAAGGAATTGCAATTACAAGGTTTACACAGAGCTGGTAAAAAACCGTGTGACTACTTTGCAATAGTTTAAATACATAGAAAACAAATACATGGTTATCATATTTAAGTGTACTTGGTTTAGCTCGGGGGTGACTTGTGGAATGAATAATTGTTGATTGTTTATAATCTATGGTTGGGAGGAAAGTGGAAGCCACTCAAATAGTTTGGAGCTTAAAGTCTAATAAGTTGATCACTCTCTGTCTTATTATGCTTTAAATTATGGTTATTTATATTACTGATGAGTATTAAATGCATTAAATAAATTGTATAGTCTTTTGTTAATTAATATTTTGGAAAATATTAGATAGGTTTTTTTTTCAAAATCTTTATAATTGCATAATTGGATTTTATTGTTAAATGTAGCTTTTAATTCTTAAAGTTTTTTTTGACAAGTATCCTTTGAAAAAATAATAGTATTTATTGTAAATAAGTAAGTAAACAATAGTGTATAATTGATTTTATTTACAAGGAATAATATAATCATTTTATTTTTGTGAATAGTAGAATGCTATAAAATTATATTATTAATATGCAATCTTTAAATATAAATTGTCAACCTCTGTACATTTCAATTAAAATTCTAGCTTTGATGTTTAAAGGACTCCAACCCTAGCAGAGAAATTCTAAAACTGCGCCATTCAACATTCAGTGTTTTACATAAGTTGATTATGAAAACTATCATTATTATATAGATTATGGAACTTTTAATCCATAGAAAACTTGTTAATGTCGTAGGGCATATCTTCTTAATATAAAAAAGGTTGAAATTTATAGATAGAACCTACACTATAAACATACAATAAATAAATTCCATGAAGTTTAATTTTAATTAGACTCGAGGCCAAACCTCTGGAGATCAAAACCTTATTATTAACTTTAGTAATGAGTAGTGTCTCAAGGATTAATCTCTTGCAAAGAACAAGCAAATTTTTAAAGGCCCCTAGGGTAAATTAGTCTATTAACTTAAGTATAATCAGGTTGAAGCTGGTAAATGGTATAGACGTGTAATTAACCATGAATCATGTAGGATCCTGTAAATCTCATAGGGATTTTGTCCTTAGAGAGACAGACTCAAGGTTTTAAATATTTCATCGGATAGGTTTTTATTAATTCCCAATGGGCAGTATTGTTAAAATTCGAATAGGGATAAATTTAACACCTAGAATGCCATTACATTAATCAAAATTACAAATACATTACAAAAACAAAACTCCGAACAAACTGTCTATCTTGACTTGCAAACAAAACAAAGAAGGAATTATAATTCCTATCAACTCAAACCTATGACCGTAGGGTTTATTGACAATAAACGTATAAGTATTTTTAATTTAGAGAAATAAGGTTCGAGCCCCAGGAAGGGCATGTCTGTATATAAATATATTTTCAATTAACAATGTTAAATACCTCTACCATTAGACAAAGAAATCAGTTAATCTCTAACAAAAAATATAGATCTGAGGCCTAATTTACATCCAAGCCTAGGTAAAAGTCATTTTTTTCTCAGTAAGAAGAGCTCATTCTATTACTTTACTTAAAAAAGACAAACAATTACATATTCGATTATGACTCCAAAAACATGGAGTCAGGCGGTGATCATGAGACCAAAAAAGGGTAAGATGTAGAAGAGACCAAACAAAATATCTAAACATAGTATTAGTTGCCCAACCTTTATACATTGGAAGCATGTCAGATCTAAAGGATTTAAGGGGAAAATTGGTCCTGCAGTGAACCATGGGCATAACATATAGAGGGCAGAACTGGTAGAGATGAATAAGTCAGCTAGCTCTTCCTAGTGGATTCTTCCTTGTCGTCATTGGCTTTGCTGGTGGCTACTCCCTTGGAGTACTTGTTTTCTCGCTGGAAGGGTGACTCCGAGAGTTGCATGATGTCTATCATGTGGACAAGGATTCATTCAACATCTTCCTTGAAGGTGCCGACAGTAAGCTTCACTAAATCACCAAAACTTTCCCTCTCTCTCATGGCTCTGGAGAGGATAAATTTTAGACGCCAATAATTGGAAATCGCCACCTCTGGCACGAGTCGAAGCCTAAAATTCCTAAAGATCTCAGTTTCCATTACCGCAATGGAGTCGCGGAGTCAAGGAGGTTGTGGTGGTCTTTCCCAGACATGAGCCATGTAAATATCACCATGGCGGAGCAAAACATTACAGATTTTACATATTGAAGACCAATTTGCATGCGTAAAGACATCTTTTAATGCTGGAGGAAGGACAGACATGACCTATTTAGGCTTTGGGGGACTTGGGAGAGGGGCTGCCACTTACCCTAGCACGTGCCTTGTCTCCCGTGCACCTTCCGTCAACTCCATCTTGAATTCCCACATATGGAAGGTAAAATCCAAACACTTACACACACACACACACACACACACACACACACACACACACACACACACACAACCCAAAACACTAGTTTGTTTAAGCCACATCTTAATAGAGAATTACAAATAAGCCTCGAAGATTAAATTTATAAAAAATACTATAGAAGAAGTCCCAATCAAGGCTTGAATCCATTGATAAATAACCCTTAACTAAAAACCCTCTTCATTAATAGGAAGAGTTAGCAAATTCTCTCCATTTTTCAATGGAATTCTAGGAAAACAAGCATGAATAAAGTGTTAAGAGCGTAGCTCCACTTGTAACGGTGAGTCTATACATATACTCCAAGGAGAAGGCATGCCATGTATGATATATGAGAATACCGTGGTAACTCGTTTTATTTCCAAACCAACAAACCAACCAAGAGTGCTAATACACCTATTGGAAGCAAAAGGAGAGTAAAACACCAAGATTAATACACTTGATAGTGAAGCCCAGCTAAAAAGAAATGGAATAGGCATTTTATGTGTAAAGAAATTCAAATCGATTTACCACACACACACACACACATACATATTAATCCGCTTTCGGGTGAGAGAAACCTTGGGCAAAAGAAAAATAGAGCTTGAGGAATAATAATTTCCCCAACAAAATTCTCCAATAACTCTTATAAAAAAATTAACTCAGAAAATGGTAAGTTACAACTTGAAGTAACACTATTCAAATACCCTGGTTCAACTGAGTTTTTTCCCAGGAAGGTCTAGAGAAGTGCTTCGCTCTCACAAAACAATTGTTGCAAATGACTATCAAAACCCTATTTTGCTTCCAAAGCAAGCGCATGTGGAGTTGTATGAACATACATTAAAGCACTAACAATACAAGATGAAGGGGCGACCTTTTAGGCATGAAAGGGTATGAGAATTAATTTTGAAACTTTCAATGCATCATCATGAATCCAGACTATGCTATGTTTACTTAGGTTGACTATTTAAACATAATTTACAAGGTAAGTGATACCTCATCTTGGGTAATTCCCTTGATCTTTGTGATGGAATCATAGCTTATGCTTCCATACCAAAATTGTATGAAAATCGATTTTAATGCAAAGATACAAATATATATTAAGCACCTGCAAAACTTTGTATATGGCCTTATATACACATATATATTTACATAGAGCATAAGGAAAACCTAATTCAAAGTTATCAAAACACAAGTTAATAGCTATATAAATGTTGTAGTAACAATGCACTATACACAATATATCAAGTGAGAAGAGGTATATGTTATGCATTGTAACATTGTTTGCTCCCATTAGTTGTGAGATGGTCTATGCTAGTGAGGATAGTGAATACAAAGCTCACGAAGCTTTATAACGATGACGATGCACATCACCTGCAAGATGGATACAAATATGATGTTAGCTATAAGCTAAGTAAGCCTCGTCTACATGTCGATGCCATGATTTCACCTTAAATATGTTAGATTCAACAAGTAATCTTTATAAGGGGTAAGAAACAATTTCTTTGTCTATAGACAGATAAGCAACAGTAATATACACCAAACTAGACAAATATATGAAAAACTCACAATTTTATAGCTAGACATTTCGCAGTTGTTGAACTAAGGGATTAGAACTTTTATTTAGCAATTATGAGTTATTTCATAGTGCATAATTACTTATTTCAGACTACAAACAAGAGAGTTTGATTATGATGTTTTCTTTGAATTTGTCACTTAGTTACATTATCCTTTAAAAAAAGAAAAAAATAATTTATGATTTTTGGGACATTACAAATTGGTATCAGAGCTAAGGTTCAGCATTGTGTGACCTATGGGCCTAACTGAATGAAACAAATAAAATGAACAAATGGTCAAATTCTCTTTTTTACATTAGAACTTTGCATTTGGAAGATAAATGACATTGCCACAACAAATACAACTAGCTATACAAGACAATTTTGGAACGCGAAATTATGTGTCTTCTCAACTATTCAGTTTAATTTTAAGCATAACTCAAAGCATAACATAACTTGAAAGGGATTTGGAGGCCTTATTTTAGTAGGAAGAACTAATAGACCGCATTAGAAACCACATACCTCAGAATTAATGTTTATACAATATGAGTGAAATCAGGGCTTATAGACAACAAGGAAATTTAAATTCACCTGAGCATCAGGAAGAGCATAATTATTAGGAATTGAACAATGAAACAAGAAATGTTACACCTTTTGATATGATGAAAACTGTGCAAAGTCTAAAGGCTGAATTGCAAAGTTATAAACATGATAACTTGAAAGAAATACATGAACAATAGGAAATGAATGCTATCCTACTACAAGCACTAACATAAATAAAACAAAGTTTCCAACTTGTTCATGAATCTAGTACCCTAAAAAAGAGGTATACACATGAAAAAGAAAACAAAGATCCAAAAATTAAGAAAGGAGATGAATATGAGTATGATTCTAGTTCATCTTTTGACAAAAAACATTACTATAATGATAGTACATCATACACCTCTTTCTCTTCTCCTCGTAGAAAGAAAATTAAAAGGTCAAGTAAGGATAAATTAAGAAAATCAAATCCCCTATCTTTGAAGGTGAACTAGAATCGGGTGAAAAGGATGAAGAATGGTTTCTATGGATAACAAACTACTTTAAGGTATATGACTATCCTAGTAAGTTGAAGGCATGATTGGCCATCTATAATTTAAATGAAAAGGCTTCCCAGTGGTGACGAGATTTAAAACTCACCAAAAATCTAAAGGAAAGAAAAGTTACTTGGGAAATTTTTAAGGACATGTTTCAAGAAAAATACACGTTTGAAAGATGTTTTGTCAAAAGTACAAAATAATTTCATGAGTTGAATATGGGATCTATGACCATAGATGCCCTAGTAAACATATTTATGGAATTAATCTAATATATACCTTATATTAGGGACAAAAAGTCAAAATCCAACAACTGCCTTCCACCTTTCTTTTGAGAAAAAATTGAGTTTGATGTACATACAAATCTAGATGAAGCTCTATTTAAGTTACACTTTTTTTTAACACAACAAACATAGTCTGAAAATTTGAAAAGGAGTAAGGAAAAGTGGAAGATAGTTTTAGATAGAAGAAGGAAACAATATAAGCCTCCTTCCTATAGAAAATTTAACATTAATTATCCAAACAATGGAAGCTTTGCTAAAAGTGAAGTATAGTCAAACATACCACCCCAAAGTGGGAACAAACCAACTACCTATGCTTGAAGTAAAATTGTTCCAACAACAGTAAGTGTTGGGGATGTCGAGGTCCACATTTATACCATGATTACCACAAAAAACCATAATTTATTGAACAATCTACAAGAGGATGTGATGATAGAATATGTTGTGAGGAATCCAAGATATTACGCTTCCTTGGAAGGAAGGTAAGTTAATCATCAATACACTATGATTGAAATTAAAGGTAAAATTTTTGTGCAACTAATTTCTACTCTGTTAGATCCAAGAGCTTAGCATAGTTACGTATCTCCTAAGTTTGTGGAAAAATTTAATTTACATAAGACAAATCATAATAAACCATGGCTGGTAGAATTAGCAACTGGTGCAAAAAGAAAAAAAGATGATAATTGAAAGGCTGCCAAATAGACATGAATGGTTTAGAAACAAATGTGAACTTGAACATATTGCCTTTGGGAGCTCATCATGTCCTGATAAGTATGGATTGGCTGGAACAACATCATGTAAAGTTTGATTGTTTGAGCAAGAATTTTACATGTATTGATGATAAAGGAAAACAAAAATAGTGCATAATGTGCCTAAGAAAATCTCATTAAGAAAAATTTCATCCATACAAGCTAAGAGATATGTTAAGAAGGGTTGTAAAGTTTATGTAGTTAATATTTAGATTTTTAATGCTGAAAATAAATTGGAAATATAAAATTTTCTTGTTTTGAATAAGTATAAAGATGTGTTTCCTGAAGAGTTACCATTGCTGCCACCTAAATGAGATTTATATTTTTCCATAGATCTTATACCGAGGGCAGTGCCTGTTTCCAAAGCTTTGTACTGCATGCAAGATTCACCTTGTTGAGCAATATATTATCATGTTCATTCATAAAAGGGGGTTTTTAATTGTGAAAAATACGGTCAATATATTGTAGGTATTAGGGGACGGGGAATAGGGTATAGTACAATTGACTGGTTGAACCCTATTTAATTGTGAAAAATATGGTCAATATATTGTAGGTATTAGGGTGCGGGGAATAGGGTATGTGCAGTTTATAGGTATTGGGGGGGTATAACAAGGTGTTTATAGTAAAAATAAGGTTTTTTAATTGGAAATATGTATTAGGAGGGGGCTCAACAAAAGGATTTTTGTAAGTAATCATCAATATCTAGTGAAATTAGGGGTATTATTTAATATCCCATGAACGAAGGTGCTATGACATGGTTTCACTAAGTGAATACCCCGTGGCAGCATGAGTACACCAAAGTTGGTTTAATTAAAATTGCAGCTTAAAGAATTGATAGAAACACGGTGCATTAGACCCAATGTGTCCTTGTGGGGAGCACCAATATTATTTGTAAAGAAAAATGATGGAACAATGCGTATGTGTATTTACTACCGATAGTTAAAAAACGTTGACGATCAAGAATAAGTACCTACTCCCTAGAATTGATGATTTATTTGATCAAGTAGGGGGAGCTAAAATCTTTCCCAAAATAGATTTGAGATCCAACTATCATCAAGTGAGAATCCGAGAGATATACATAAGCAAAACAACCTTCAAAACTAGATATGGCCTCTACGAGTTTGTAGTGACACCATTTGGCTTAACTAATTCCATTGCAACTATCATGTGCATGATCAATATTATTTTCAATGAATATCTAGTTAAGTTTATACTAGTATTTATAGACGACATACTCATTTATTCTAAAAATGAAGAATAAAATGATGAGCATCTGGAAATTGTCCTACAAATATTATGGGAACACAACTTTATGCTAAGTTCAATTAATGTGACTTTTATAAGAACTAAATTCAGTACCTAAGGCATATTATTTCAAAAGATGGCATCGATATTGATACAAAAAAGATCAAATAAATTGTGGAGTGGTTGACTCCTAAAAAATGTATCATACATTCGATCATTTATGGGGTTAGCAAGATATTATCCAAAGTTCATTGAAAAATATTATAGTATAAATTATCCTATGACATCCTTATAGAAGAATGATACAAAATTTGTGTGGACTTAAAAATGCAAAGCAATCTTTCACCTACTTAAATAATTGTTAACAATTGCACCTATCTTGAAAATAGTTGATCCTAATGGAGAATTTATGGTCCGCACTAATGCTTGCAAGGAAGGACTAGGAGGAGTCCTCATGAAAAATGGCTATGTCATTTCCTATGAATCTTGAAAGCTTAAAGACCATGAAAAAAATTATGCAACTCATGATTTAGAATTGGATGCCATCATACATACCTTAAAAATTTGGAGGCATTATTTGATGGAGAAAATGTATATGCTTAAAACAAACAACCTAGGATTAAAATACATTTTTGAATAACCAAATTTGAATGCTAGATAGGTTAGATGGTTGGCCTTTCTAAGTGAGTACAATTTTGAAGTTAAACACATCAAATGAAAGAAAAATAAAGTTGTTGACGCTTTAAGTCGTATAATAGATGTGTTTTATGAGGTAACAACATGTCAAACTAATTTTGATTTGTATGATGGAATTAAGACAATGACTAAAAATGATGAATATTACACTAAAATCAACAAGAAAATCAAAGAAAACAATAGAGGACAACAAAGAAGAAAATTATAAGATTGATGAAACCAAATTACCGTGGTATAAAAACATATTGTATGTGCTCGAAACAACAAAAAATAGATCTAAAATACTACAAGAACTTCATAAACTGCCTTATTATGGACATCCAATGTATCAAAAAATTGTTATGTTGTCAAGAAACATTATTTTTGTCCTAAATTATTAGTAAAAAAATGGGTGATAAATTACCAAGAGACTAAAAAAGTTGGTCACCATGTGAAATAAATGACCTAACTACAAAAAAAAGTTGGTCACTACAATGTCTTTAAGATAAATATGACCAAATTCGAGTTATTTTGGTGATCACAACTAAAAATGACTAAATAAATGACTGATTTAGTCATGGGATAAAAAATATGACTAATTTAGTCATGAGATAAAAAATACAACTAGACAGTGTAATAGATTGCTACATATATTCGATGATGGTCCTAGAGGATATATATATTGGGATGAAAGGCCCTGATTTAGTAGGAAGGCAACGTGATAATGAAGAGATTTAAAATCCATACCTAGTTGTAGCTCTTTTGGTTTTGGGTGTTCACTCTCCTATCCATCTTGCGCTCTAATCCCCAAATGCATTCTATATTGTAGTAGTCGGACATACAGATAATCATCTACCCATATGTACCTATATATGCATCTACATATATACAAGAGAGGGACTACATAATATGGAAATTGACAATATGGCTAGGAATATTCGAAGATAGAATCACAACTATGTAGTGGGGCTCAGAGTAGCGAGATAAGATCATTGAGTTTACCAAATGGAAGGATGGGATTTTCTATGCACTCTGTGGTGCTTATGCCCTTGTAGTTGTTTTGGCCCTAGTAAGTTTGTATTTTACATAACCCATTCCACTCAAAATTAGTGTTTGTAGAAAAAAATGAACCTTATATTTATTTGAACCGAAGTTTTAGCTCGGTCAACATATGGTGATGGCAATGACATTGAGAAAGACAATGGAGGTGGTGATGATGAAAATGATGTTGATCTTGATGGAAATGGTAGCAATGAAAACTATGAAAGTTTTAATGACCCCTACTCACTGAATCCCTAACCGCAAAAATGACATCGTCGTCAACCTTGTCATTACCAACATTGTTAAAATCAACATCATTTTATTATATTATATTAAATATTTATTATATTATATCAAAAATTTATAATAATGTCATACTAAGATAATAATATTGTTAATACTATGTAATATAATATTATATATTGAAACCAATTTTGAAATCCCTGTGCCCATACCATTTATAAACCCAATCTAAAATCTTATTGCCCATATTATAAATAGTCTCGGCCAAAATGACCTGTGCGTGTATACATAATCCAAAGAAACGAATAAGGGAATACAACCACTGCAAAACCCTTGTCTCTTTTTGTGCAGGAGAGGAGAATACCCAGGCAATGGAGAGGACCATGGAACAAGAACCAAGAGAGGAGAATACCTATAGAAGACTATTTTGGACACATAATGGAATATAGATATGTGATTTTCCTATGCTCTTGGTCGTATGTGAGTTCCATTTGTCTAAAAATCTCATACAATTTTTTTTACTTATCCCTCATCTTTCAATCTTCATTGTGGAAAATTTGATTTTCAATATTCTTTGAGGCGAGTTGTGATGGGATTGCTCAATTTTCATGCGAGTTGATGGTTTTTTTTTGGCTCAATCCTTTGTCATTTTGATGACTAGGTTTTCTACTCTAAAGGTAAAAAATTTCACTTTAAATATGCATTCTCTTAGATTTCCCCATAGTTTTTGTGCACATCCATAGGTGTTGCACTCGATTAGCTCTGAAGTAGAAAATTGCACTAGAAATGAAACCTTTAATTGACTCAAATCTTTGCTCATCACACATGAAATTCATCTTTTGACAATATACCTTTTTTCTCCCTTTGAATTTCTTGGATTCAAAATTTAACATTCCATTGAGGGTTTTCTTATCATGCCTTGAAGTTGTGGTCTCTGCACTAAATTGGATATAAATGTGTAGACATAGTTAACTTAATTGTGAACAAATTGATACGTTTAAACATTTTTCCCTATGAAAGTTTTTTATTTTGTTATTTAATCTGTATTTTCTGTGCTGAGAACTACAAGAACAACTATGGTCCGGTGCCATCCTTTCAAATGGTGTCAATAACCTTTTTAATGCTAGGATTCAAGATTTTTGTCCAGAGAACGTTCTTCAGAACCACTAAGGTAAATGACCCTTCTTTGTTAACAATTCCCTCGTAGAAACAACCCCTCACCGGGTCTTTCTCCTTTGGTCTATGAGCATCCACAATTGTTTTTAATATTCCATAGGAAAATGTAGAACCCTCCCCATTGTGCATAGGGAATCCTATGTTGTACGTATGGAATCTGTATTGTGCACTAAAGATAGTAAAGGAATGGTACCAGTCTGGTGCCGCTCAACAATATGCGAGCCAACTTGACAGACACACCTTGTCACAATGCCACTAACTTGTGACAACAAGCCATCTAGGATTTAAAATACAAATACTTCCTTGGCATTTATTATGCTGAGATCTTGCTTGTGATCCAATCTTCAATATTTCTTGGTCATTCGCTATCATTTGTAGTGTGAGCAACTGTTGGCATTTAATCTTTGATTATATTACTAAATTGTTAAAAATAATGTCTTTTCCTTTAAAATATTTCCAGAAAATTCAAAAGACAAATGAGATTGATGTTATATTGTTTGCACATCTATATGAATACTGTGTTGAGGATTTTTGCTTTATTTTTTAGGTGCATTTGGTTTTTACATGTGCTTCCACAGTTAAATGCAACATGTTTTCCATGTTTTTCGCAAAGTATGCTTTCTAGAACCATTTGTGGATTAATTTTGATTCAATTTGTACAACCCATTTGCACATGCCTATTTTCAATCTTTGAGGCGTGTGTAACTATGTACACATTTGTCATATATTTGTGTGTTTAAAGGGGTGGGTAAGTGCATGTGATTCATATGCATCACTGTTAATTTGCGAATGTTTGAAGGTTTACATATATACCTCATATTTTGTCTAGATAAGGAAGAAAGGTGGGATAGCAAACTGGGATTGCTTTTAATATAGTTTAGATAATGAAGAAAGGAGGTGGGATACCAAACTGAGATTTTGAGCACTATGGTTAATGAACATAGTTCTACATCCTTGCTAGCAAAGAGAAGCATGTTGATTGGTTCTCTCCTTAAGAGGTAAGTTTTCCTTCTACTACTTACAATGACGTACTTTATGTCTAACATCTCATGATCTTAAAGTTTCCTGAACTTTTCTAAAACATGCATTACTAATATTCTAATGCTATTTCTAACTCATACTTATGGGTTGCTCATCCCAGTCCATATATCCTAGAATTATTGGTTGAGGAACCGAGAGTCTATATTTTCTTTGTATAAAATATGCTTGTACATGATAAGAGAATGATAGGAGGGTTGCCACATGTATCAAGGATTCTTGCCATTAATCTTAGGCGTTAATACTACCTATGCATGCATATTCCTAAAACATTATTCACTGTAAATTATCATCCAATGGTAGAAGCACATTTGTAGTGTTTCGAGTGGCTCACCCTAATATCATTTGGCTCTTTCATTTGGAGCTCTAGGTGTTCCTGAACTTTTCTAGAATATGTATTAATAATATTCTAATGCTATGAAACATGTTGTAAATTACTTTATGACTCAATATAAGAAAGGGAATTATATTTTTGACATATCTAAATTTTCTAATGATATTAGAATGGAGGTTGCCAATATATTGAAGGAACTCGAAAAGCTGGAGGTAACCTGTGTGAGCATTACTACATTTGAATAAGAAACTTCTTACTTAGTGCAATAATATCACATACCCGAGTCACCTTCAACACAAACCCCACCTTCTTGTTCTATTTTCTTTATGGCCTCACCTCCATCTTATCTTTGTGCATTTTATTATTTAAGTTACTTATTGGGTGGGGGGGAACTCTTTCACCTCACCTTTGTTTCATATGCAACATATACTTTGATTTAGTGGGGCATACCAAGAAGTTAGTATGTATGGTTGTGAGTTCCTAAGGAGTAGGTATGATGCATAGGTTGTTACAAATTCTAGTCGAAAGGAGGAAATAGGGTATAGGTATGAGTGCACTAGGGCTAGTCCCACCCAAAAGTAAAGTTTCCTAGGCATAGGTAAAGTTTCCAAGGCATAGGTATGAGGCGGATATTTCCAAGTACGTAGTTTAATTATGGAGGTCTCAAGTGCATAGGATTAAGGGTCTTGCGGAGTTTTTGAAGTATAGTTCCAATGATATAATTATATACATGATTATCCCAAACACAATAAGTTAAGAACCACCCACCTTCCTAAAACAACTTGCCTTCTTATTATTTTTCCACCACCACTCTGGTTCACTGAACTTTCTAAATCTTTCTTTCAATCAAAATTGAGTCTGTCATTTGGCTACAACTTCCACCATCGGCAACACTGAATGCATGGATGTGTCAATGTTAACAATCCTGGTACTTTCCTAGAGGTGTTATCCCCCCTATACAGAGATGTTTGTAGTGGAAACGAACATTCCATCGAATGACTAAGATAAAGCAAGAATGGTAGGATTTAAAGGATAATTCAAGAGGGTGATGAAGGGAAGGTTCGTTCCTTGGGAAAGAATCATAAGACAAGGTTGTTTGTAGAGTAAGGGTGTTTCGTTTCCTCGGTGACCCGCCTCATACAAGACTTGAATAGTTTGTTCCCCTTTGGCGGTTCCTCAACGACTAGTAAGAATTAATGGATCAAATCGATATTTATATCGTTGGTTCGTTGACTTGGTGCAACTACCTCACTTGCAAACTGGGTATGGGATATGGCCACGAACATCCAATAGTGAATGAACATACTACAGATGGTCAACTGAGTGAAGACTAACATCCAATGGCGAATATAAAGGGGAATTCAAGGGTAGGAACAAGGATCTATTATCTCAAGGGTCAGAAGGTTGCTCGGTCATCAAGGTGAGTTAAGAAGGAATGGGTAAATAAAGGGATTGCTAGGTTAGTTTAGAGGGGCCTGTTACCTCCCATTTTGACATGGGTGTCCACAAAGATCACTTTGAAATATCATGAATTGATTACATCAATCGTTCAACACCTTACACATAAATGGGTGGATTCAGCTATGGAAAAGAAACAATTCCAATATCTTCTAGCATTGGTCCATTTTGTTGTTGTATATCTATAAAGCAGAGTACTATTAATGTTCCTTATGACTATGGGATGAGGCCACTTGCATTTGATATCCAATATCAAAACTCGTGACTCAATCTTTACGTAAAATATCAAGGGATCATGGGTTGTTTGTAGCAGCTAGCCTATCCACCTGATGACTGCGTGTCATTTATTTTCTAATCAGCTGCCAATCACAGAGTCACCAACACGCAATTCACTGAAGATTCTTCCAAGATCAGGTTTTGGAGCCGCCGGGTTAAGTCACCGAATGACCCACGTATAAACTGCTTTGTTAACAACGTGTAAAAGATGGAGTTTTAGAGCACATAACAGGGCTACCCGTCAACCCATGGTTTTCTTTTTATAGTCGATCGGATCATTGCTTCACCTTTTTCTCCCACGTTTCTTCCTGACAGCCGACAACGTTTGTGGGAGCAGCTGTGTGTCATCAATGGCAGCCAAAAATGTTGGTTTTAAAACTTTATAGAACCCAACGTGAACATTTATCTAGGATGGCATTGATATCTAGATGCTCAGAGAACCCGAAACAAAGCATGTGAAACTACTCAGATATCATTGACAGAGTTTGGCCTCATGCAATTTGTGTTATAAACATGCCTTTCAAGAACCCATATAATGTTTGCAGCTGACAGAGCACGCCTAGTTTGGAAGCGACATTTCTGTAGAGACTGTCACGACTCTGAGCAACTTGGTGTTTTCATTTCGATTGGTTAGTCAATTTTTGTTTGGCGTATAATCTCATCTGGAAGTGAGGAATTTCATGTTGAGTGCATTGACAACTTCGTGTGGTTAGATGCGATTGCGCGTGTAGCTTTCTGGAGCTCCTGCATTAGCCACCGGTGACCCACATAGTCCAGTTAGCAGTTGAGTAGGGTGAGATATCTTTCAGTTGCATGGCCATGGAAGCATCACTTTGGGTCTACCAGTCTTTAGGTTGGAACGACTTGTTTATCCATGTGTTGTTTAAATATCCTCACAGCCGACTGCTTGGAGGTATTTAAAAAGAAAGATCTACTCTCCATATGGGCATCCTTTAGTTACCTTGTATTTCATCATCTAGTTAAACTAGTAGTTTGCTTTAAAAATACTAAAGGTCCTTTAATATGCATGGATGATAAAGGTGCATTACCTTTATTTTTTTAATAAGTTTTCTCAAGATTTAGTTGAGAAAAAAGTGGATCTAGATTGTTTCCAACTTTTCTCATTTATTCATTATTTTATTATTGCTTTTAGGTTTTAGGCCTATAAAGAGCATGCTTATTTCTTTGTAATGATGGAAAAACTGGGTGGATTTTTCTTCAGGGCTTAATAGAAAAATATTATTTTGGGTTTTATGATTGTTCAGTTGATTACTCTTTATGGTGTGTGGCGTAAACTTGTATGATTGAGTGACTGTTGCTAGAGGAATTCTTTTCTTTCTATGTTTGCGTCGGAGACCATAAATAGATGTTATCAGCCTATTGGAATTTGGAAATCCTAGCAATTGCTATCATTTTCCATTTGTGAGCGTACATACACGGTTATTGATGTTTACACTTAATCAAGTTTGATTGTGTAGTATCTTTTTTGTTTGCATAACACATCTTCTACAATTAGGAGGAAGAAAATCTAGTAGCTGCACTATTGACACAAGGCCCTAGTGGGTTCTCTTTTGACTCCATTTATCCCTTGAGGTATACCGACACTGGTCCATTAGTGAAGTTTTATCTTTCTCTCCTTCCATCAACCATTCAATTTACCTATTATACTACATCCATTTCTCTAAGGTAGCCTCTTCTATTCACCTTGTCCGCCATTGTTTCCTGCTTTAGTGATCTTAACTTTCAAGAACGCTCCCCTTGAGTTGGAGAAGAGCCAACCTGAAGCGAGGAAGAGAGGAGTGTGACGATAGTGGCTTCTCATTTTGCAATTTCCATCGGGCCGTTGTACCTAATTTTGGGCTTTGACACACGCATGCCAATCATGAGCGACAACATTTTTGGTGCCGTTGCCGGGGACAAAGTCCAGTTCCCAAATTTTGAAGATTATGCTTCATTGACATTTGTGGGAGATCATATTATAGATCCTAATTCTCACACAGCGACTCCACAAAGGGACAAAGCCCTTGCTGTTTTGCAGATATGAAGTCTTTTTGGGTGTATAGGTGAGTACACTCATCAAAAGGATTTCAAGCTCACCTTGGTGACTCCACAGTTTAGTTTGAGGTATGACTATATGTATGTTGCAGATTCAATACTTCATTATTTGAGAATATGGATGATAAAATGGAAGGACTTTGTGCTCACCTGCACGGAGCCTTCACCCCACTACATTTCTTAGGTATCCATGGATTTCCTAATGAGTGCTACAAAAGAGTACTTATAATTGTTCCAGAGTTCGTTGGAAATGACAAGGACTCAACAATCCATCATATTGTTTCTTTCTGCAAGTTGATGGTAGATCTCAAAGTATACCACAAGGATGATCTCATGATTGTATTTGTTTTAAATTTTGAGGGAGATGTAGAAAGTTGGTTCAATGACCTTTGGGAAGAAAGCATAGAATTCATGGAATTTTTTTTTGAGAGGTTTCTCCTTCGTTGGCATGAAGGAACAATGGAAGAGATTGATCACTTGGCCAAAGAGTATGATGCCCTCCTCTCTAGGACACAACTTGATTTTGAAGAAGAGATCCATGAAGAAAATGTTGAAGATCAAAGCAAGCATCCTGAAGAAAATATCAATGAAGATTTGATTGAGGAAGCGTCACAAGGCTACTTGTTTGAAGGTAGTGATGAAATACTTTTTGATATTCCCATTGAAGATAAGGAGCTGCCTCATATTTATGTCACTGAAAGAATTCTTGAACAACTCTACGCTGAAGATTTGAACGTGCCTCAAGTTCATCTCATTGAATGTAACAATATGTGTTCTGCATATCAGCTTGAGCAGCTTTATGATGGAGGTTCGTATATGAGCCCTATCAACCAATGGATAGAGGCTTCTTGTTTCTTTCTAAACTTCAATTTTTTTTGCATCCTAACAATCTGATGTTCCAGTTCAACTTCATTCAAGAGAATATTGTAGGACAAAGTTATTTTATGTCTTTATTTTTGTCTCTAAACAAGCACAGAGAAAAATAAACTAGCATGGATTAGATGCTAAAATGGTTTCATTGGGTGTATGCATATACTTTTAAATGTGTGCTAGTTTCATATTAAGTTAGAATAGGTAGGATGAATAAATCTCTTGCATGAGCATTTGAAATTTTCAGTATGTTTTTCCGTGTTTTGTAATAAAGTGTGGGATGTGAATTAACCCATCCCACCATATACATCTCTCCAATCCTTTCTAGCACATTCCTTGTAAATGCCACATCTCAAACACAAATTTTGTTGATTTACATTTGCATATTGCAAACATCTCCCTTACATAAATGATTAAACACATATTCTTATAGTCATTGAACCGTATGTTTCTTGTGACCAAATCGTATATAGGCTGAAGCCTCATCACATACTCTACCTTGCAATTTCTACCAAAATTTAGCCATTCTTCAAACACATGCATGTGGTCTTCACTGATCTCAAGAGTCTTGCTATCTCAAGGATTTGGGATTTCAGTGTTCAACGTGTCAAAGTGCATCTCAATATTTCAACATCGAAGGAGTATGATTCTAGCAACCCTATTGATGATCCCTAGATACACAACATGAAGGCTTATCTCAGAGTAATGGTCATATTCTTTTCATCTTCACATTCACACTTCAACCAATGCCTGAGCCTATATTTATATGCTCAAACACACCATATGAATCAAAGAACCAACATTATACTTGTAAAAATTTATTTCCAAATAGTGTGATCTCAGACATCTGTGATCTTCAGCGAGTAGGAGAGCCTACTGATCTCTAACATCTACAATTTGACTCAGAAGAGATGTTCACGCAATTACAATAAAAAATCCATAATTGCTCATTATATCAAGCCAAAAATGTATCTTTTGCCGATTTCATCTTCGATTTGAATTCCGTTCCTCAGAGCTTATTTCCTACTTCGCTCCTTCATTGCGATCTATATCTCACACCTTTTTTTCACCTCTCCACTCTACAAATTGTTGCCTATTATACATGACCATTGCACCTTTAGATTACAAGGGAGTGGACCCAAATGTGATTTCCCAATGCACTTAATGTGCCAGCTCATGCATTCATGATCGAGTTCAAATGGTCCCAACATTAGCTCAACCTTACCACAAGATTCGAAGTGGATCTGTGTAGACCACGTCCCGTTAGTTGTGATCATACTACCTAGTACCGGAACGTGTTGTTCTAGTAGATCAGTAACTATACATTTTATGCGATTCTAGTAATTCCATAGTATATGTCACATATACATCCATATTTACTCAAATCCATGTGTCAAGTGATCATCTTTACCTTAGCACAACAGGCTTGACTCGGAGGGAATTCAATCTCATGACTGAAAGCATGAGATTGGATTCTTTGATCCTGGTGTCAAGGTTATTGTTCCCAACTATAGGAACTCCAAATTCTAGTTTCTCCCTTCGTTTTATTTGTATAAGCATTGTTACATAAATTCCAACTTCCAATAGCTCCCTTCATTTCATTTTGGAGACATGGGTTTTTTTCAAAAAACACCAAATTGAGAAATATGATCACATTTTATCTCGGTATTCTTTGATCCAATAGATACCAATGGGGGAATAAAGCAAATTCGCCCAAAATGATGAATTTCTAGATTTGGGGGATTTTTGTCTAAATTTGTAAAATTCGAATTCTCCATTTGGAGATAAGATTTGATAACGTCCAATGGATTCCTTATGTATAACTAACATGTGTTTAATTTTTAAAGTGTTGGACAATAATATCAAAGGGGATTGCATAAGTGATTCTTCTCATGTCAAATAACTAGAAGCACTATCTAAAGACAAACTATGAGCAGATTCCATTTAAATGTAAGACCTTTCATGGTTATGGGAATTTCATAATAATAATAATAATAATAATAAAAATAATCTATTTTTAAGTTCACCGCCAAGCGAGACACCAATTTGGTGTATGAGATTGTGGGACAGGGGACCCCCCTCTGCGCAGTGATTTAACTGCTAAAGTCTACAGAGGTGTACATACACTACCCCCCTCTGGATTTGAACCTGTGACCTCCTAAGAGGAAACACATGCTCTTAACCATTAGGCCCACTCATGTTGTACTATAAGGCCCATACAAAAACTATAAGAAGAATGTATCACATGTTCGCATAGTAGTCTATGTAGAGGCCAATCCACAAAGGGGATTGCATAATCCATTCTTCTCATGTCAAATAACTAGAAGCACTATCTAAAGACGAACTATGAGCAATTGTCATTTAAATGTAAGACCTTCCATGGTTATGAGAATTTCATACACAACTATAAGAAGAATGTAACCCAAGTTCACACACTGGTCTTGCTCCCAAGAAGAAAAATGGTAGACAGTTAAGAACAATATGAGTTCAAATAAATTGATACAAACATGGGCAAGACCATTTGTCTCTTAGAAAGAAACATCACTGTAGTTGGGACAATATTGTAATCCTCATTTTGTTGTGATGAAAAATCCATTAAGACCAGTTAAAAGATTTGTTCATCCTTTAAATTCCCTCCTATCTTCAAATCAATTTAATATTATATCCCAATAAGAACCAATGACCGTTGTAAAAATAGTTGTACCCTTTGTAGAAATAGTTGGTTTGGATTTCCCTCCTAGAACCAGTTCCTTCTTGTTTTTTGTTCTTTTTACCCTTTCCTCTTCCCTACTAGACCTCGTAGCTACTGAAGAGGACTCTTTTATTTATTTATTTACAAGATGAAATATTCACGAGGTATTCACTCAATGAAACTATTGTATAGCACCTTTGTTCATGGGACATTAAATAATACCCCTAATTTCAGTAGATATTAATAAATTGCTACAAAATTCCTTGTGTTGAGAGACCCCTTCACCGCTCGACCCCCTCAATATCTTTAATTAAAGAAACTTTTTAAAATATATTCCCTAATTTTACTAGATACACCTTTTTATACCACCCAATACCTAAAAAACCCCATACCCTACTCCTCTTCCCCACAATACCTACAATATATTGACATTATTTTCACAATTTAGAAACCCCTTTACGAATGAAGGTGATAAGATATTGGTTATCAAGGTGAATCCCTTCTGGAAATATTTCATTCTCCAAATAATATTTCTCCTTTTAAACGGGTGAATACTTGGAAACAAGCACAAAATCATTTGGGACGGGAGTGGGAAGAGGACGTTGAAGAAGAAAGAAACCTAAAAAGGTCTGGAGGAAACTAAATGAATGAAGTTAAGGAAGATATAGCTAATAGCTGACAATTTTTTTTCTTCTAAACGCACTTGATAACTCCTTAGTTTCTAGAGGAAAGGCCACAAATATGAAAAAAAATGGTTTCCCAATGTTGATTCTATGACCATGAGAAATGGTTTCCCACTGCTAATTCTATGCCCACGAGCAATGGTTTCTCACTTCTAATTCTCCTCCCACAAGCAACGGTTTCCCACTGCTAATTTTCTTCACTATTATTCTTCTCTTCCCATGAGCAATGGTTTACCACTGCTAATTCTCTTCCTACGAGCAATGGCTACCTACTGCTAATTCTCTTCCCACTAGAAATGGTTTCCCATTGCTATTCTTATATACCCACGAGAAATGATTTCCCACTGCTATTCTTATCTTCCCATGATATGTGATTGAACATTGATGATTGTATGTCCTTTGGTCATTTCTAATATGAACCCCTATCAATGCTTTTGTATTGCTACGATTTATATTTGTCTTCTCTTATATAATTTAATATCCAGAACATGATGTGGATCTATATATCACACTTCATTATGCATATTGAGCTAGCATGTGTCAATGGTTTCAATTCATTTTACATCATATACATCTCTCCAATCCTCTCTAGCACATTCCTTGTAGATGCCACATCTCAAACACAAATTTTGTTGATTTACATTTGCATATTGCAAACATCTCCCTTACATAAATTATTAAACACATATTCTTATAGTCATTGAACCCTATGTTTCTTGTGACCAAATCGTATATAGGTTGAAGCCTCATCACATACTCTACCTTGCAATTTCTACCAAAATTTAGCCATTCTTCAAACACATGCATGTGGTCTTCAATGATCTCAAGAGTCTTGCTATCTCAAGGATTTGGGATTTTATTGTTCAACATGTCGAAGTGCATCTCAATATTTCAACATCGAAGGAGTATGATTCTAGCAACCCTATTGATGATCTCTAGATAGACAACACGAAGGCTTATCTCAGAGTAATGCTCATATTCTTGTCATATTCACATTCACACTTCAACCAATGCCTGAGCCTGTATTTATGTGCTCAAACACACCATATGAATCAAAGAACCAACATTATACTTGTAAAAATTTATTTCTGAATAGTGTGATCTCAGACATCCGTGATCTTCAGCGAGTAGGAGAGCCTACTGATCTCTACCATCTACAATTTGACTCAGAAGAGATGTTCACGCAATTACAATAAAAAATCCATAATTGCTCATTATATCAACCCAAAAATGTATCTTTTGTCGATTTCATCTTCGATCTGAATTTCGTTCCTCAGAGCTTATTTCCTACTTCGCTCCTTCGTTGCGATCTACATTCATCAGAGGCATTCCAGAAAAAACAACACGCAAAAACAAGAAAACGTTACAGGAAACATTTACCGAGTCAGCATTTATACCTCAAAATATAACTTCATAAATATTAAACCCCCCCCAAGGGGATGGTCTATTACAGGGGCCGTGATCTACCCCTCATAAAGCCGACAATAATCAAATCGTAGCAAGGAAAAGGCTTACACTTGCGGCGTTTGAAATACCAAAGATAGCCTCTTGCGGAAATCTCTTACCCCTTTAATAAAGAGAATCGAAGGATAACACTAAACATATGGTGAGAGCTAAATCCATATAAGTATTCAAACAAAAATATCCATTTGTTTAAAGGGGTCGTTGGTAGAGTGTAGTTCCATAATGCATGCCGTGGACTTATAGCTGGGGCGACATAGTGCAGATCCAAAGCATTGAAAAATGTAGCAGGCTAGATCCATATTCTTTCAGATCTATAATGCAGGAATACATGCAGTTTAAAACCCTAGAAATAAACAGATAAACTAAGAATTGGCCCGAAATGTGCATGTAAAACTTGCGGCGCTACAGGATCGTCGATTCGACAGAAGGGACGGTGCCCACCGCTATAAGCAGAGAAACATTCTCGGCGCGTTCTGGATTTTAGAACACCAAAATAAAACACCCATAGGTTTTTGACTAAGGCTGATGGGATTTAGGCCCAACGCTCCACCACCAAGGCTATGTACACGCCGGCTTGGGCAAAACGATGTGGTTCAGCTCATGGCGGCAAAAAAAAAACACATGCAGGGTGTGGATAAAAATTAAAAAGGAGGTTTAGATCCAAGTTTGTTCTTAGCAGGGAAATATCTTGGGCTCCCTAACTCAGAGCACCCGGTACAGGCAAGCCATTCAAAACACATACAAGATTACGTATATTAGAAAAACAAAACCCATGGATTTTGGGAACCATACCTCTTATGGGTGAGAAGAGAAATGCATCCTGACCCAGCTTGCGAAAGAGCCAGACAACCTCATTCAACTCTCCCATATGTGCATTTCCACCTGCACCTCCTTTGCTAATTGCCCCCTATAGAGATCGACTTCCCTTCGAAAAGTAGCAGAACTCTCTACATTCCACTCCCCCTCTTCCGAGGATTATAACCCAGTTAAATAACCCTAAAATAGATTCCCCCTACGAGGAAGCGACATAATATCTTTCCTCAGAACACTCTTCTCCACGAAGGAAAGAGCAAGAGTGCTTTTCCTTTATTCGCTCCTCCCATGAAGGAGAGGAATCATTACTTTCCTTTATTTTCCTTTCCTTACAAAGAAAAGAAATAATTTCCCTCTTTTACTCGCTCTTTCCCTTGAAGGAAAGGAAATAATTACTTTCTTTATTCGTTCTTTCCCATGAAGGGAAGAGATATTCCTCCCTTTATCCATAATCACCATAAACCAAAATAGGCTTTTTGCATTCTTCATAGTAATTAAATTTAATAAAGCACTTCGCTTAGGTGATTGTTTTAGTCTTCTCAAATACCCGTGACCACTAGTCTGTAGGTATTGAGTTTTCTATAACTCGCTTGGTTATGCTAGTCAATAGGGAGTATGGCTGTCCATTTTGTTATTACGAGAATATTATTTGTGAAGGGTAGTATTTTGTTCCTTCCAATTAAGGATGCCTCCAGTCCGTCAGTCTCCTAAGTTTACTACTTAGGCAATTAATATATATATATCCAGGTCTCGCTTCTGGTGGGGCCTTGGCCTTGAGCTCCTCACCAGAAGACGAATACAACAATATTAGAATTTACAAAATATCTAGGGTTCTTGCGAGAGGGATGTTACAAATGGCTACCCACTGCTAATTCTATTCCCACTAGAAATGGTTTCCCATTTCTATTCTTATATACCCACGAGAAATGATTTCCCACTGCTATTCTTATCTTCCCATGATATGTGATTGAACATTGATGATTGTATTTCCTTTGGTCATTTCTAATATGAACCCCTACCAATGCTTTTGTATTGCTACGATTTATATTTGTCTTCTCTTATATAATTTAATATACAGAACATGATGTGGATATATATATATCATAGTTCATTATGCATATTGAGCTAGCATGTGTCAATGGTTTCAATTCCTTTTACATCATATACATCTCTCCAATCCTTTCTAGCACATTCCTTGTAGATGCTAGATCTCAAACACAAATTTTGTTGATTTACATTTGCATATTGCAAACATCTCCCTCACATAAATGATTAAACACATATTCTTATAGTCGTTGAATGCTATGTTTCTCGTGACCAAATCGTATATAGGCTGAAGCCTCATCACATACTCTACCTTGCAATATCTACCAAAATTTAGCCATTCTTCAAACACATGCATGTGGTCTTCAATGATCTCAAGAGTCTTGCTATCTCAAGGATTTGGGATTTTAGTGCTCAACGTGTCAAAGTGCATCTCAATACTTCAACATCGAAGGAGTATGATTCTAGCAACCCTATTGATGATCCCTAGATACACAACATGAAAGCTTATCTCAGAGTAATGGTCATATTCTTGTCGTCTTCACATTCACACTTCAACCAATGCCCGAGCCTGTATTTATGTGCTCAAACACACCATATGAATCAGAGAACCAACCCTATACTTGTAAAAGGCCACAAATATGAAAAACACCACGATGTAGGTATTTCCATGTAGCTAATGTGGAGAAAGCAACAAACCCCTCCCTAGATAAACAATGAACGATATCTCCTAGAATAATGGAGGTTTTGGTAGTAGGTATAAAGAGGAATAGTTAAGGGACTTAATCAAATTAGAAAAGCTTGTGGTTATCCTCCTTTAGGAAACAAAAGTATAAGAAAAATAGATGCTAAGACTAGGAAAAGGGTAATGGAGAATAAGTGATGGTACTAAAAAATCCTATTAAGGGGATTTGTGGTGAATCTAAACCTTTTGGAATAACTCCATATTTAAACATTGTGCAAAGGGCACAAACCCAACACTAGATAGTGACTATCCTTCTATATTTTCCATTAGGAATAAAGATCAACACAATAAATGCTTGTATTCAAAATAAATATAGATAAAAATTGGAATGTTGGCACTCCCTTGAAAATATGAAACAACTTGACTTCCAGACAATTGCATTTTGGTAAATATCTTAATTTTGTCTTGGAAATCAAAGAAAAGAGGAGGAAGCATCCCTAAGGATCCTTTCAGAGAAAGCCTTAAAAGATTTTATAGAAGATAAATTATTTCTAGGATGCATTGGTTTTTTTTTAAGAGCACGACATGATGACAACAAATCTGGAATTAATGTTAAGATTATTTCATCAAGGGTCTCAAGTCATAAGCCAATAATCCTTTTGATCTAGCAGGTTCCAAAAGTTTGGCCCACTTCCATTCATGTTTAGTCCGATATGGTTTCTAGACTCCTCAAACCTAGAATTAATGAAACAAGAATGAAAGAAAAAATATCATGGGTTTCCCAACTATATATGGGTAAAGGATTTAAAGGAATGGGAAAAGATTTCATACACACATAGCTTACAGGGATTTAAAGGTAGTTGGATGAACTATAGCAAAATTTGGAGGAAGAAGAGTGGGAGCTTTGCTACACATTGCATAGGGTAAATCATTTGGAGGAAGAGATGTGGTGGATTAGATCTAAATATTTTATTGCTTTAAGGAGGTGATAAAAACGCTCATTTCATACAAAAACCAAAGGCTGGAGCAAAAATAAAAACTTGCTATTAATCACAAGGGGATGGAAATGTCATAAAAGATAATAGCAATATAAAAAAAAGCATCCAAGGAGAGCTTTGAATGATTATATTCAAAAGAAGAGTAAATAGAACAAAACTCTTTGAATGATTATATAGAAAAGAAGGCTAAATAGAACAAAACTCTCTATACTAGAACATATTATGGCTCTACTTAGCAGGGAAGATAATGAGGCCCTTAACAAAGAGATAGAGGAGAAGGAGATTATTGAAGCCATTTGTCAGCTACCACTAAGATGCCGATTTCAAACATTTACAAAAAAGTTCATTTTTTTAAATTCACTTAAATATTGTTTTTGTTTCTATGTTCAAATAACTTAGTTGTTAATTGGGAATAGTTGGGAGGAGCATTATTGCTTAGCTAGGTTGAATTTTTGCCACTTTTTTAGATTACAAACTTTACAAATCAGTTCACATTTTTTCATAAATTTTATCATATTAAAGCATATTATCATTTTATCATTTGATATCCCTTTAAATATAAAATTTCTTTTAAACGATTGGTATTTATTTTAAATATAAAATTGATGAATTTGTATGAAAAACAGAATAAAAACATGACATCAAAAAGCAACACTTTAATTTAAAAAAATTAAACAAATCCTTCTCACAAATTAACGAGTGTCACATTTGCTTGGTCACATTTGCATATTGCAAACATCTCCCTTACATAAATTATTAAACACTTATTCTTATAGTCACTGAACCCTATGTTTCTTGTGACCAAATCGTATATAGGCTGAAGCCTCATCACATACTCTACCTTGCAATTTCTACCAAAATTTAGCCATTCTTCAAACACATGCATGTGGTCTTCAATGATCTCAAGAGTCTTGCTATCTCAAGGATTTGGGATTTTATTGTTCAACGTGTCAAAGTGCATCTCAATACTTCAACATCGAAGGAGTATGATTCTAGCAACCCTATTGATGATCCCTAGATACACAACACGAAGGCTTATCTTAGAGTAATGGTCATATTCTTGTCATCTTCACATTCACACTTCAACCAATGCATGAGCCTGTATTTATGTGCTCAAACACACCATATGAATCAAAGAACCAACATTATACTTGTAAAAATTTATTTTCGAAGAGTGTGATCTCAGACATCCCTGATCTTCAGCGAGTAGGAGAGCCTACTGATCTCTACCATCTACAATTTGAATCAGAAGAGATGTTCACGCAATTACAATAAAAAATCCATAATTGCTCATTATAGCAAGCCAAAAATGTATCTTTTGCCGATTCCATCTTCGATCTGAATTCCGTTCCTCAGAGCTTATTTCCTACTTCACTCCTTCGTTGCGATCTACATTCATTAGAGGCATTCTAGAAAAAACAACACACAAAAACAAGAAAACGTTACAGGAAACGTTTACCGAGTCAGCATTTATACCTCAAAAGATAAGTTCATAAATATTAACCCCCCCCAAGGGGATGGTCTATTATAGGGGCCGTGCTCTACCCCTCATAAAGCCGACAATAATCAAATCGAAGCATGGAAAAGGCTTACACTTGTGGCGTTTGAAATACCAAAGATAACCTCTTGCAGAAATCTCTTACCCCTTTAATAAAGAGAATCGAAGGATAACACTAAACATATGGTGAGAGCTAAATCCATATAAGTATTCAAACAAAAATATCCATTTGTTTAAAGGGGTCGTTGGTAGAGTGTAGTTTCGTAACGCATGCCGTGGACTTATAGCTGGGGCGACAAAATGCAGATCCAAAGCATTGAAAAACGTAGCAGGTTAGATCCATATTCCTTCAGATCTATAATGCGGGAACACATGCAGTTTAAAACCCTAGCAATAAATAGATAAACTAAGAACTGGCCCGAAATGTGCATGTAAAACTTGCGGCGCTACAGGATCGTCGATTCGACAGAAGGGACGGTGCCCACCACTATAAGCAGAGAAACATTCCCGGCGCGTTATGGATTTTAGAACACCAAAATAAAACACCCACAGGTTTTTGACTAAGGCTGATGGGATTTAGGCCCAACGCTCCACCACCAAGGCTATGTACACGCCGGCTTGGGCAAAACGATGCGGTTCAGCTCATGGCGGCAAAAAAAATACACATCCAGGCTGTGGATAAAAAATAAAAAGGAGGTTTAGATCCAAGTTTGTTCTTAGCAGGGAAATATCTTGGGCTCCCTAACTCAGAGCACCTGGTACAGGAAAGCCCTTCAAAACGCATACAAGATTACGTATATTAGAAAAACAAAACCCATGGAATTTAGGAACCATACCTCTTATGGGTGAGAAGATAAATGCATCCTAACCCAGCTTGCGAAGGAGCCAGACAACCTCATTCAACTCTCCCATATGTGCATTTCCACCTGCACCTCCTTTGCTAATTCCCCCCTATAGAGATCGACTTCCCTTCGAAAAGTAGCAGAACTCTCTACATTCCACTCCCCGTCTTCCGAGGATTATAACCCAGTTAAATAACCCTAAAATAGATTCCCCCTACGAGGAAGAGACATAATATCTTTCCCCTGAAGGAAAGGAAATAATTACTTTCTTTATTCGTTCTTTCCCATGAAGGGAAGAGATATTCCTCCCTTTATCCATAATCACCATAAACCAAAATAGGCTTTTTGCATTCTTCATAGTAATTAAATTTAATAAAGCACTTCGCTTAGGTAATTGCTTTAGTCTTCTCAAATACCCGTGACCACTAGTCTGTAAGTATTGAGTTTTCTATAACTCGCTTGGTTATGCTAGTCAATAGGGAGTATGGTTGTACATTTTGTTATTACGAGAATATTATTTGTGAAGGGTAGTATTTTGTTCCTTCTAATTAAGGACGCGTCCAGTCCGTCAGTCTCCTAAGTTTACTACTTAGGCAATTAATATATATATATCCAGGTCTCGCTTCTGGTGCGGCCTTGGCCTTGAGCTCCTCACCAGAAGACGAATACAACAATATTAGAATTTTCAAAATATCTAGGGTTCTTGCGAGAGGGATGTTACAAATGGCTACCCACTGCTAATTCTCTTCCCACTAGAAATGGTTTCCCATTGCTATTCTTATATACCCATGAGAAATGATTTCCCACTGCTATTCTTATCTTCCCATGATATGTGACTGAACATTGATGATTGTATTTCCTTTGGTTATTTCTAATATGAATCCCTACCAATGCTTTTGTATTGCTACGATTTATATTTGTCTTCTCTTATATAATTTAATATCCAGAACATGATGTGGATATATATATATCATAGTTCATTATGCATATTGAGCTAGCATGTGTCAATGGTTTCAACTCCTTTTACATCATATACATCTCTCCAATCCTTTCTAGCACATTCCTTGTAGATGCCACATCTCAAACACAAATTTTGTTGATTTACATTTGCATATTGCAAACATCTCCCTTACATAAATGATTAAACACATATTCTTATAGTCATTGAACCCTATGTTTCTCGTGACCAAATCGTATATAGGCTGAAGCCTCATCACATACTCTACCTTGCAATTTCTACCAAAATTTAGCCATTCTTCAAACACATGCATGTGGTCTTCAATGATCTCAAGAGTCTTGCTATCTTAAGGATTTGGGATTTTAGTGCTCAACGTGTCAAAGTGCATCTCAATACTTCAACATCGAAAGAGTATGGTTCTAGCAACCCTATTGATGATCCCTAGATACAGAACATGAAGGCTTATCTCAGAGTAATGGTCATATTCTTGTCGTCTTCACATTCACACTTCAACCAATGCCTGAGCCTGTATTTATGTGCTCAAACACACCATATGAATAAAAGAACCAACATTATACTTGTACCAGTTTATTTCCAGGTAGTGTGATCTCAGACATCCATG
>LPNX010373025.1:355051-394465 GCA_001517045.1 Pseudotsuga menziesii | reverse complement strand
ATCTTCACCATAAAAAAAATAATCACTTTAGAAGCCTAGAAATGCAACAAAGAAAAAAAAATCTTCATAAAAGTCTCCAAAAATGCAACAAAGACAAAAATAATTTCATAAAAGTGCCCAGAAATGCAACAAAGACAAAAAAAATTTCATAAAAGTGCCCAGAAATGCAACAAAGAAAAAAAAATCTTCATAAAAGTCTCCAAAAATGCAACAAAGACAATAAAATTTTCATAAAAGTGCCCAAAAATACAACAAAGAAAAAAAAAACTTCTTAAAAGTGCCCAGAAATGCAACAAAGATAAAAATAATCTTCCTAAAAATGCTCTGAAATACAATATATATATATATATATATATATATATTAAAAAAAGTCGCAGTACATACCTTACAAATTACAGAGTATTTGTATAATACGAATGATTTAAAAAATGCGAAAATATGTAATTCATATTGTTTATAAATATGAATTTTGTGTTTTCAACTGGCGCATTTTTCCCGGCCGACGTGAAAAAAACAAAAGTATTTTCGGCCGAACTATTTATTCGGCCGAACAATTATTCCGTCAGTTAAAACTAACGTTTCGGCCGAACTAATAATTGTTCGGCCGAAAAACATGTTCGGTCGAACACCTGCAAATCTTCAGAAATCAGTGCTCCAGCTTTTTCCTGAAGCTTTTTGCAATTTCGGACATATCGGATCATATGAAATATTTGCTATTTCATTTCACAAATACTACCATTACATGCATAATTCAATCTAGTTTCTATAAATGTGATTTTTATTAAATTTCATGACATACAGTAAATACTTAGAATATTTTTCCTATAAGGGGTTTGGATTGCTTGAAATTTTAAGAAAAACCAGTGAAATGAAAAATCAATAACTTCAAAACGACATGATGAAAAAAATTGAAAAACTAGTGGTACGCAAGTTTGATGTGTTAGTTTCAAAATGGTACTTTCAATTTTGTGTTATCAAATGGAAAATTATACAAAGTGTAACGTCTCCCTAAACATGTCAATTTTATGATAGTTTTTCAGGTAGGTCCACTTCAAAAAATTCTAATAATTATTGTATGTCTCTGTTGGATACAAAATTATAGTCATGCCTTCGTACAATCTGTCTAGATTGTACTAACATATTTTGTTTTTAATAAACAATAATTTAATAATGAATAAAGTTACGTCTTCCGACATGACTATTTACCATAATTTCATTACTTAAGAACATACTGTCAAACAATTGCTAAAATGACATATCAAATGCCAATAAAAAAATTCTGAAAAATAACAGATAGAAAGCTAACACTATTGTTTACAACTTTTGTTTTTACTCGAAAGTGAAATTCTAAACACAAATACAACTTTTCTTTGTTCGAAGTTAAGAAACATGTGAAAACAACTTCGATTTTGTCATAGACCCGCCCAAAATAGACACCCAACTTCATGATTTCACCCGGATTTGAATACTTAATAGTAGCATACATGATATTTTATTATTAATTCTAATATATTTTGTGTATATGTCTGAGTTTATATTTTCTTATGTAACTGCAACAACATACGGGTTGATGACACCCATAATAAACTTGACAGGGATAGTGAATGGGCATGACATGTATTTTTAGTAGATTTCTTTGGTTAAACCTTTGATGAATTAAATAATTCAATAGACTCTTGTACAAGAAGCTTTGTATGGGCATGAACCAAATTTGTGGCATGGGGACTTCACTCAGTGAAATTCTGACATAGCACATGCAATCGTGAGATATTAAAGAATACCCTTAATTTTGGTAGATATTGAACCAAAATATTTTTTTTGAAACCCCCTCCCAATACCTAAAACCTCCCCTCAACCTTTTTTTATACCCCAATCCTTATAAACCATCCTATCGCCCCCCCACCTTAAACCCCTCATCCCCCCAATACATGCAATATATTGGTTCAATTTTTGACAATTTTAAAACCCACAATATGAACTAACATGCTATGATATTGGTCAACAAGTGAAGCCCCCATGATTTGTGGTGACTTGACACTTTGAAAATCATGAACAAAAAAACCTAGATTGTGAACAAGTTAATGACATGTTAGTGAATAGATGGATGACATGACTATGGATAGATTGATGTGACAAAAGAAGTGATGGGTTGATGAGAAGAAGATGGTTTGGTAGAGCACACATCCACTTCACAGATGAGATATGCACCTAATTAACTAATTATGGTTAAGGCATGCACTTAATATTGAGTTAAGATATTGCTCAATAAGGTGAATCCAGCGCGGCTATTCAGAACGTTTTTCTGGAGGTTATTATGGGTGTTATATGGGATACTTTTTTGGATGCTGATTGAAATGCTAATTAGGATGATAATTGTGATGTTAATTGGGACACTAGTTGGGATGTTAACTGCGATTTTAATTAGCATCCAAATTTGCACCAACTTTTAAAAGGGACACTAATTGGGATAGTAATTGGAAAGTTACTTGGGACACTAATTGGGACGTTAATTGGGATGCTAATTAGCGTCCAAAATAGAACCAAATTTTAAAAAGGGACACAAATAACTCCATTAATAGTGACATCCTGTGGAAAAGAATCCACTTTGTCCAAAAAATGATGAAAAATAAACTAAAATTCATAGTGGAAGCTAAAATGGAAGCTAAAAGAGACGCTAATCATAGGGTTTTGTTGTAGTGCAAACTCCGAGACATACCAAAGTTGCCAAAATTAAGTGCATATGGGCTCAATTGAGGGATCAATTGCATTTTATTCAGGGGATATACCAACCAAAGAATTCTTATAGTCTTTGGCATCCAGAAATCCAACAAAAATATCTGAATACACTTGAGAGGAGAAAAGAACTGAAGATTTGAAGACACTTAAATTTTGACGATGATCTCAATTTTTTCCTTAAGACTATGTATTGTTAGTGATAGGAACTCCCTTGACATCCATGCATTTTTTTATGAGGAAATTTTAATAGTAGTATTTCTGAAAAGCTATAGGTTAGTTGTCAAACAAGATTCTTTCCCTTTTCCTAGGCACCTCGATAGGAAAGCAAGATTATATATATAAGATCAATATATTCCCATATCCCATCTCGACACCGAGTAGTTCCTACCTCATCTAAAAATGAAGGCCAAGGGAATATAATTGTTCTTTCCTGCATTCCTTGACAAGCGTGACTATGCAACTCAGTGTCTATTGCATGATCCTCATAAACTAGTGGCATCAACGAACTACAATGGGATGGGAATAAGCTATAAGTCAACCTGTTTGATGAAGAATTACAGTCCTGGGTAGCCAAACTCTGACACGTTCCAAATTTTCCAAAATTAAGTGCCGCACAGGGTCAATTGAGGGCTCAGTTGCATTGACTACACCATTTTGGTTCACTAAGTGATGTGTGTGCAACAAAAAGTGGAACTCCCTGTCTAATCTTGATTGACCCTAACCTCAAAGTTTCAATAAGTTTCATGGTCTTCTTTAATAACAATTGGCCATGCAGCAATAGCAGTGTGCCTGACCTTGTAATCGAAGGTGCATGTGTTATTGAGAAACCAAGCAATGAAGGAGACTTGCATAGGCTGGGGAGGTGGGGGACCAACTCAATTGTAATGGGAAAATTCTAGCTTCTTCAAGGTCAAATGATGCAAACAAACCTAAATTTGGCGTGCATTGCAATATTACCAAATGCATTTGGCGATCAGGGGATATTCTAATCAAAGACTTCTTCTAGTCTTTGGCATCCAAAAAACAATAAAAAATATATGAAGACAATTTATGGGAGAAAGGAACTAATGATGATCAAGTAAGAAATTAAATGAGAAGTTATGAATTCTAATTGATATATTGAGTTCTTTTTTTACACTGCATCAAATGGATTAAAACATAAATACATGAATTGAAGAACCTTGCTCTTCTGCTTTTGATTATGGATTGCATGGCAATTTGTGATTTGTGATTCTTTGATTCTTTGTAATCAGATTCTTCTTCAATAGCATAAACATCATTGTATGCACTTCTACTCACTATCTCCTATCCAAGTCTTTAGGGTCATTAAAGGCCAATTCGAAAATTTGATTCCCCCTAAAAATACGATTCCCCCTTTTTTATTGCTCAAACAACACATGATCTCTCTACATTCAATCGAAGCTTCACAATATGGCATGATTCTAGTGAAAGTAGAATCATACCATTAATGCAATGCATTCTAGACATAAATGAATGAATATGGGAAGATGGAATTAATGCTAACGTGAAAAAAATTGCGGGAGTCTGAAACCCTAAGAGAAAACACATTAAAGGACCATTTCTATTTCATGCTACAACTCCCCAAATTTCTGAAAGATGGACAAATATGGGTAGATGGAATCAATGCCAACGTGAAAAAAATCATGGGAGTTTGAAACTCTAAGAGAAAACACATCAAAGGATCTATGTTGTTGTGTGTTGTAACTCCCCAAATTTCTGATAGATGGTTGCGCTGCGGCTCTTCCCCTCCAACTATTGATTAATCCCCTCCAAAACAATTATCACTTACCTTGCCATTCCCCTCTTCACCGGTCGGCTCTGCTATTTCTTCACGGGCTCTGCTATTTCAATGAGACAATTCATATTTTAGAGTATTAAAGTATATAGTAGGAGAAGACAACAAAGGGCATATAGCTTTCTAATCAAACTTTGATATATGGAATTTGGCTAGGCCCACACGGAGTGAAGATTGTCTTGAATTTTTATGCATTAGTTTCTTTTGCTGCGTTTTGAGAAAGCTAACCTTTAAATGCTTCAAGGTCACAAGATAATAAATTTTAAGACAAATTTTATCCCAAGTGCCCTGGTTCCACTATAATTTTTTTATAGACAAGTGACACTCTTTAAAATCAGCATCCATCTCCTTTCAGTGACTTTATAGTAAGTGCATATGCCTATTGTTAGGTTTTTTCAAGGATAATTTAAACTATATTGCCATGTTTTTGCTATGAAATTATCACATAATCATTTACTTACTTTTACAGTATTTTAAGTAGTAACATACTGAATAATCATTTAATTTTACATTATTTTAAATACTAATTACAAAATATTAATGTAGATATATCATTATTATTATTTTTTAAATCTATTTAATAAAATAATAAAACAATTATTTTTTGGTTTAACTATGATACTTTATAATATTTTCAATAAATATTTTAAAAGTATAATGTGTATGATACTCCACCATAAATTTACATCATATTTAATAATAATAAAATTTACATAATAATTAAAAATTATATTAATAAAAAAAGTTAAGTGAAAGTAAATAAAATTAATCCCACCATTATACCATTATAATGGTGGGGATATAATTGCGTCGAGAGGTGCTCTACAGTCCAGTATGGGGGAGATCTTGTAACGTGATGTAATGTTAGTAACGTTTGTAACATGTTGGAAAAAAATAATAGTGATAGTGAATATTATGGGAGAGATCTTGTAAGGTGATGTAACGTTAATAACTTTTGTAACATGTCAACAAAAAATAATAGTGATAGTGAATATTATGAGAGAGATCTTGTAATGTGATGTAAAGTTTGTAAAATTTGTAACATGTCGGCAAAAAATAGTAGTGATAGTGAATATTATAGGAGAGATTTTGTAACACAAAATAAAAAATAATATCACTTTAGTAAAGTTAATTTTATTAATAAAAAATAAATTTTCTAATAGGCCAAAATAAATGTCAACCACAAAAGCAATCTAATATTGGGGAGATGTTGAAATATTCCTACCTAACAAAACAATAAAAACGTAAAAATTTAATTATCCTTAAAAAGAATATGTGGGTCAAGAAAAAAACACAAAATTGAATTATCAGCAAAAGAAAATGTTGGCCTTTCACATGGCATTCTAAACAACCCATGGTTTTATTGTACATGGTTTAGGAGTCTTTGCACATGGTTTTTAAACCATGTGCAAGGCCTCCTAAACAAACCATGGTTTTATTGTACATGGTTTAGGAGGGCCTTGGAAATGGTTTTAAGACCATGTGCAAGGCCTCCTAAACAACCCATGGTTGTAGGAGGGCCTTGCATATGGTTTTAAAACCATGTGTGGGATAATGATGCAATGTTCGTTCCTATCAAAATAAAAAATAATAAAAAGTATTATGTTAGCCATAAATAATATTAAATTTTAATAATAAAAATATTATATGTGGACCTTAAATAAAAAGATGCGTCTTTTAGTTTGAATCAAATCAATGGATACCTAAGAAGAGGCTTGCACCTCGAGAGATTTTATCCATCTTCGCACTTGATAGAGCCTAGGATTTGGATCTACGCTGGTAGAAAATTCACAGAATTTTCTTTATTTACGAATGCCTGGTTGAGGTTCTCTTGGTTATGACTTTAATTACTAAGACTTTATTATAAGCATCATTGATAATTTCATTCAAACTACTCAAACACCTTACACCTTATAGACGAGATTCATAATCCTCCAATATGCTTCAATTATTGTGTTAAGAGGCGCTCTACAGCCCAGTATGGGGGAGATCTCGTAACGTGATGTAACATTAGTAACATTTGTAACATGTCGGCAAAAAAAATAGTGATAGTGAATATTATGGGAGATAACTTATAACGTGATGTAACGCTAGTAACATTTGTAACATGTCAACAAAAAATAATAGTGATAGTGATTGCGTCGAGAGGCGCTCTACAACCCGGTATGGGGGAGATCTTGTAACGCGATGTAACGTTAGTAATGTTTGTAACATGTTGGCAAAAAATAATAGTGATAGTGAATATTATGGGAGAGATCTCGTAACTTTTGCAATATTGAAGTAACTAATGTAAAAAGTAGTAAATATTTTGTTGGCCTAGGATATGTAAAAAGTAGTAACTAATGTAAAAAGTAGTAAAGATTTGATCCCTCTCGACGCTTGATAGAGCCTACGATTTGGATCTATGCTTAAGTAGTAACATATTGAATAATCATTTAATTTTACATTATTTTAAATAATAATTACAAAATATTAATGTAAATATATCATTATTTTTATTTTTAAAATCTATTTAATATAATAATCACAAAGACAAAAAAAAGGTATATTTTGGTTTAATTATGATACTTTATAATATTTTCAATAAAAGTATAATGTGTATGATACTCCACCATAAATTTACATCATATTTAAAAATAATAAAATTTACATAATAATTAAAAATTATATTAATAAAAAAAGTTAAGTTAAAGTAAATAAAATTATATCCCACCATTATACCATTATAATGGTGGGGATATAATTGTATTGATTCCATTTTTTCATTCTCGAATATATATTATTGCTTTTGGTTAATGTTAATTCAAAGAATATCAATTTGATATATTTGTTGTTGGTTAATGTTTGCAAATAAGGTAAGGTTATTTCATTTATAATGGTTTAAAAATTAGTGTTTTATTTTAAATTGTGATAAACTACAATTATAAAACATATTATTTTTATAAATGAATTTTATTTCATACAAATTATATACATTATGTTAAAAATAAATTTTATATAAAAAATAAATCTCCTAGCAACATCAACACACTTGGAAATCATAGAGAAGCAATTTGAAAGGGTATAGTTCAGTGATTACAAAATTCTTTTCATTGTTCTATGGAAAATTCAATAGTGAAACTTGGCTTTGACCCATTCCTAGCTGGCTCGGGTGGATGGTAAATTTTCTAGTGAAAGGGTGGTCGATGCAAATGTTTAATTGACCACTAAACTTGGCAAAAGACTAGTAAATTTTATTGTGAAAAGATGGCCTATTGGGTGCTAAATCCTCCATCATAAAGGTGACCTATAATGGAAGATTATCCTCTAAAAACCCGTCCTTATAATATGGTAATTTTTTCTTTAGAAAGGTGGCTTGTCTATGGGAGATTATCCTCTAAAAACCTGTCATATGGAGTTGTAAATCATCCTCTATAAAGGAGGCCTTGTACCTGGTAACCACAATTATTCCATACTAATAAAAGCTAGCTTAGGAAGTCTATGGTCTCCCATGTTATTGATTTTGTGCTTATACAATAGGAGCCTAGTCATATCTAGGCTCTCGATAGGGGAAAGACCTACTTCTAAAAAGAGAATAGGATATGGTGTATTGCTTTTAATTTTGAGGTTATGCATTATAAAACGCTTCTGGATTTGCTCAGTCTTTCTTGATTACTTGACAATCAACTTATATACATACGTTAAATCAAGAAGTGAGCAATAAAAAAACCCTTTGGTATTGCTAGCAGCACAATCCAAGTGATAATTATTTTGCAAATAATTTTCTTTTCCTTTTAAACTATTTCATAGAATTCCAACTTCTATTCAAATATTTCATCTTATATGTTGTTAACCAATTTTAAATTTACGTACTTATTAAAAATATAATAAATATAAAAATAATATTTGTGTAACAATTTGACTTTTTTCAACATTGATGATAAACATTTTATCCCATCATCAAAATGATATAAATCAAGATAGCACAAACAAATACTTTCCATCAACGTTCCTCTAAAATGAATATGAAATTTAGCATGATATGCTTATTATGTTGTTTATAAGAAATTTTAAAACTCGTTTTATTAAATATATCAAAATTTTAAATATTGTTTTATAAATATTATCTTACAAAACATTTTTTCTATCCAATAATGATTAATGATTAATTAAAAATAATATTCATTTACATGATTGCAACATAATGATTAATAATTAATTAAAAATAATATTTATTTACATGATTGCAACAATCTTTAAATACATTTTTTTACTTTTTCAATAATGATTAATGATTAGTTAAACAAAATATTCATTTGCATGATTGCAACATTTCTTAAATACATTCTCTAATTTTCTTTTTATAGTTTTTAAATATATTTTTTACTTTTTCAATAATGATTAATGATTAATTCAACAAAATATTCATTTGCATGATTGCAACATTTCTTAAATACATTCTCTAATGTTTTATGGTTTTCGTTTCCTTTATTGCTTTCTTCATATCATCTTACTAATGATTTTGATTTTAAACTTAAATAAAAATTTAAAATTTAAAATATATAACAAAAAACATATAAATTTAAACTTTTGATAAGTTTAAAATATATAACATAAAACATTAAAATTTAAATTTAGAGTTTTGATAAGCTATATCGACCATATATTGTTTGTGTCCTTTTATTTTGGAAACAACGTTTGTATATAAAATAGGTCCACTAAAATTAAACAACGTTTGTATATAAAATAGGTTCACTAAAATTAAATTATTTTGGAAAAACTAGTTATATATAAAAAAAATACATTTAAATTAAATCTATACTATTATTTAGTATCATAGATTTAAATTGGTATCATGTTTTTTTTTTAAACATATATGTATTTTTTATATCTTTAACTTTTATATATTTTAAAATTTTAAGGTTAATTACCATTTTTATGTGTTGATGAAAATGAGACAAGTGTATTGTCCAGATTAATTTTATGTGCTTCGTTCAATATTAATAATTAAGAATTATAAAAACATAGAAAATAGGTCATGTGATAACTGAACTTAATGTCATGGTAATGTGTATTCCATGTGACTATGTAACTTCAATGTGCACAAGGTTTGGTCAAACTGCATGTTACAATTGGGACTTATAGTAATGTGCACGTAGTGTGACAATCAAAGTCGTAATAAACTCATTTGAAATCCTAATAAATTCCTCTGAACTCATGTGATAATTGCACATAGTGACATTTGGTAATGTGCAGATGAGGCAATTGAGAGTCAAATTAATGTGTATAAAGCTTAGTAGAAGTCAATTTGGAAGGTAAGAGTTGCACTGAGAGCTGTTATATTAACTGCAATAGGTTTATATTAACTATTACATACAACTAATAGCTTATCTTCAATAACAATAGGACTATGGCCTTAACTTCAACAATGATTAACTATCAAATACAAATAATTGACACATTCTTTATGAAAAAAAGATTATTAATATGTTAGATACATGCTCATAAACTATTCCAAAAATATTAATCTAATATAGTTAATACTAATCTATATAAAATTTTGATAATAAACACTTAAAGACATAATTTTTATTTTTTAATATTTCATAACATTTTGAGTGGACAGACTATTTAATCACGGCGCCTACGTTTTCCCTTAAAATACCATTTAAGTCTATTTTGTTTCTATGTAAATGAAGATTTAAAATCTGAAATTTGAATTTTGACACTTGCATTTATATGGAGATAGTGTCATATGACACTTTACCGTGGCATTATGAGATTTCTACACGTTGTATTGAACAGCTTCATTATTCTCTTCCATGCTTGATCAGGATTATATATATATATATCATTAATTTTTTTAGTATGTCCATCTCTAAAAATACTTATTTATTTATATTCCAAACTCCAACCTAGTGAAAATCAAAAAGCATTCGCATAATCTCTTCCCATGGCAAAAGTATCCATAATTAAACAATATATTATGTTTTGTGTTAAAACTAACACATATCTAAAAGCACGGTGATGAGAGGAGTGGTTTGTTCCGTACCCTTGGCGATTGAAATTACCTTAGACTATCTAATTAATTAATTAGACTATGTAATTACTTAACGTGTCGCATTACGTTTACTCATCTAAATCTCAAATTGCCAAGACTTTGAAAATAAATATTTCGAATCTAGATCTCAAATTGCCCAGAGTATCAAACTAAATATTTCTAATCTAAATCTCCAATTGGCTAGACTTTAAAAATAAATATTTCTAGTGTAACTATTTTGGCTAGACTTTCACTCGACTAGCATGCGCGGTTTGCCAGATCTCCAAACATATAGAATCGAGAGGTGGGTGAGGCTTATTACTGCTTCCAAAAACGTCGCATTCTTTGGGGCTACAACTATCAATAGACTTTATCTGGTGTAGAATTCTATAGATAATAGCTTCACATTCAATGCCCGTTCAAGAAAACAGTGGCGGTATTTGTATATTTTGTAGGGGCCATCTGCACATGGGGTCTTTAAAATAACGCTAATTTAATACTGATCAAGGTGGTCCTTCCAGTCTCTTCATCCTATAAGCAACTCTAAGAAGGTCCGACATCGAGGCCCTGGCCATTTCAGGTTATGATTTTGCTTTCACGCCTTAAATTTATTTTTGTTGAATAGTGCATTGACAATGAGACCCATGTGCTTATGTGCTTCTCATCACGTGTGCTTGGAATTGGAAGTATTACATGGTTAAATAAAACACAAAAAAAAGAGGGGGATTTAATTATTTCAAAGGAACTGTAGTAGAAAAATGCAAAGCATATATATAAGAATCAGTCACCTTCAACTTTTTTAACGGTGTTCAGTGGTGGACCAAATGTACCACCGCAAACCAGAAAATGAGGCTGTGGTGTTTAATTACGCCAATAGAAGTCCATATCTCAGCTCCTTGGCCATTTATTAAGTCGTCTTTATTTCAACTCCTTCCCCATTTCATCAAAGAATTATTCATGCCATTTATTAGGTCGTCATTTATCACGTAGTCTTTATTTCAACTCCTTGGCCAATCCAAGAATTATTCATGGATGATAATCTTTACTTCCCCGTCATTGTCTAATGTAGGTAGGTATCCATGACTGCAAATTGATAAGGTCAATGTTGATTGTTTTTTAATGTAGGTATCCATGATTCCAAATTGATAAGGTCCATGTTGATTGTTTTTTAATGACATATTAACTATTTTGTATAAGTTTTTGGAACGCCTGAACATGGGTACAAGTATTAGATACGTCCAGAAGTTTCTCCCAAATTTGCAAGGAACCACTAGATTGAGAATGCCAATAATATATATTAAAAAATATAAAAACAAACAAAAACAAAATAATTAAAAAAACATGAAAAGAGAAGAAACATAGAGAAGAAAATAAACATTAGCACAAACTAAATGACTCGACATATCCATTGTATTGTGGCTGTAACTAGATCTTCTTAGCAGATAGAAATGACAATAAAATCAAGACTACTATCCACGTCATTGATTATATAAGGTCCACTCTTTCTAAAGTGAGACTTTTAGAAGTTATAGTCCCTATATTTGTGGTTATATGTATAGAGCAAGTTTTCATTTCTGTGTCAGCTATAATTAAAATGTAATAGAATAGTATATGTTTACAAGACATTTTATGATAGGGTATTTACAAAGGTGTATAAATATTCAAATTTAAATTATTATAAAATAAAAATCAATATAATTTCTATTTAAATGTAATATATGAATTTAGTTGTAAAGTAAGATTAAAAACCATTTCAAATTAGGTAAAAGTTGATTTTTATTCATAAAGTAAATAGTAAAATAAATAAATTTATTTTATTTTATTTAATATATAAAAAGTCAAAATAGATTTACATTTATATTTATTATTGATTCACGGTAATTGTAGTGATGAGTGAATACGATGAATGAACCATAAACAAAAAGGAGTGCACCAACTCTACAAGGTATCACTAAAAATACTTTTATTGTAGCTTAGTTTTTTAAAGAAAAAATTTAGAGTCAACCATGTATATGAATTGTCACGATGAAATAGGAATGTTGTTAACAACCAAGATGGCCATGATAAATGCTTCGAAAGGTGAAGGAAACTTGCAAAAAACATTAAGGAAACTTCCAAAAAAAGTTCTCATTTTAAAGGGTAAAAGTTCCCAATAAACTCCTAACATTCCGTAACTATTTCAGCTGGATTAAAAAAAAAAATTCCTACAAGTTCCCAAGTTTCCTTGAACTCGAATTCGAGAACAAGTTTCTTAAAAGCTCGAACCGGTTCTCATGCTACATAGCACATTAACAACAATATTAAATGTATTAAAAATCTGGATTCAAAACTTATTTCGATCCTATTTTAAGTGGATCCGTCACGTATAGGCAGGTGTTGCAACACCGTTACATTTGGTATCTAGAATGGTGTCTGCACCGTTACAAATGTCTAAAATGGTTATGATTCCTGTTTAGGATCTATATCGACGCCCATACATTGCTAAATTGAGTTGTATAGTGCAAAGCAAGTGATTCTTTGCATTGCTTCTCGAGCCATGATGGGCTCTTCTAGGCCACTCCTCCTCGAGCAATGTTGATGTCCTCTCAAACAAAGAAACGCCGAGCCATGCTGAGCTCCTCTTAGCCATTCAACATTGGCAAGTGAGCATATACAAAGAAAGTCCACACATTGTCGACTTCTCTCACTAAATTAATATTTGGTGAGGATTGACACAGACCAGTTGCTAACTGAGTCCACACATTGTCGACTTCTCTCAGTAAATTAAGATTTAGTGAGGATCGACACAGACCAGTTGCTAACTGAGGGAGCAATGTAAATAGAATTTGACCGTTTGATTCTACAACATTCTTCTTTTACCCCATTTTTTTTTAACCAATTTACAAGATGTAAGTGTGCTATGTACCAGTTCCTAGCTAGGAGGTAAGGTTAAGGCTTACCTAGAAAATATTGTAAGTATTGTTATGATTCCGTAAGTTGTATTGTAATTTGAAGTACAGATTTAGGAGATTGAAGGTGTGATGCAACTAAAACTATAGAGGTAACTGAATCCAATATGGAGAGAGGTGCATAGTTCAAAGCCATAAGAAGCTAGTTACTAACTACTGGTGTGATCTTGGTGCCACACCAAGTGGAGGAAAAAGTTGACAAAAGATGTTCACTTCATAATCTAAAAACTTTTGGCTCTTTTCCACCAAAGCAAATAGAAGCATCTATGATTTACTAATTAATTACCCCTATGAACATAAAAAGAAGCTAAGTATCTAGTAGATTATTACTCAAAATACTATCAAGTAAATTATTATTATTATTTTTATTATTATGGCTAGTTGGGTAATTATTATTATGAAAACTGATTATAACTAGCAGAGCCACTCAACTTGTGGTCCGTGAACACTGATATGGTAGTGGTAAGCTATAAAGGCTTAAAAAAGAATTTAAAGCATCAATTAAACAAACAAAAAAAAATAATAAAATTTTGTTAAAAATTAAATTAATTATATATATTTTTAAGAACAAAAGAAAATTAATGTTTTATGATTGACCTATAAGTATGAAGTCATTATTTTTATTTGGATTAAATAAATTTGTCAAAAATAAAATTAATTTTAAAACTGTAATTAAAAAAAAAATAGAAAATGCAAAGTGTCTCTTATTTATATCTTTAATTTTACTAGTTTAAAATAAATTTAAAGCATCAATTGAACAAACAAAAAATTCCTTATGCATAAGAATTTAAAGCATCAATTGAAAAAACAAAAAAGTCCTTAAGCATAAGAATTTAAAGCTTGACTAATGATCCCATGTAACCATTTAACTAAGTCTCTTTAAACCTTACTCAATATACATTTAAGCATAACATGATACCACTACCATAAAATAAATTAAGTAGAGTTAAGTTAATCTTGTTAATCCACTCGATGAATCCCAAATACGAGATATTAATACCTATCAACAGAATTAGTTATATGTAAAAAAGTGTATAGTGGAAATGATCCTAAAATATATATTTATATCTGAATTATATGTGCATTACAATATATACATTAAAAAGATAAATAAAATAGTATTAAATGTTATTTGTTCACATGATAGAATGGACAAACACATAAATATATTGTTATATATAATTCAAATGAAATGTTTCATAATTAGTAACATAATATAATTGTTCAAATATATATAATGGAAAATTGAAGATCGTTATGCATCTAGGGTTGGTCTTCATGGGAAGGGAAGTGTTTCTTCCAAATGAGGGCTTTCCTTGTTTTAAAAATTGTTATATATGTATTTTTTTTAAAATTAAGTGGTTAGTCTCTTAGTTGAAAAGGGCACACTCTTTTGTTACTTTTTTCTTTTCTTTTTTTTAACCATGGGAACAACAACTTTTAAAGAGTATATTCAATAGCCCGCAAGCCAGATATACTAGTAACTTGTGATTCAGTAGGAGTTGAGACATCCCAAATCCCACTGAGGTGAGCCTCTATCTGAGGGGTGGCCTACCCTTCGAGCCTTGTCACAACGGGCCAATGAACAACCCTACCCCCAGCCGGTTTTGAACCTCTAACCTCCAAAGAGATAACACATGTTCTTAACCATTAGGCCCACTCAGGTGCTCAGCCTTTTGTTCCTCTTTTCATTAAGATGTTTCTCTCTTCATGGAGGACAATGACTGAAAGGCATAGTCTTGATTACAATGTTTTGTTTTTCTTTCTTCTCCACGAATTGGAAGGGGGTCCACCCCTTGTTACTATTTTTTTTCACTATGGAATGATTTCAAAAGAGTGTCCAACCTATTTGTGTTCACATCATTATTTGAAATTTGCTTTATAGAAGAGAGGACCTGTCCTTGGGAAAAGGGGAGAGAGCGTCTCTTGCAGCCTTTGTTTTACAAGGTGAGGAGGGTACAACTCTTTTTTATTTCTTTTAATATTATTGGTTAGTGGAATGAGAACCTAGGCCTAGCCTCTCACTTTTCGAATAGATTGTATCTTATTACATTTATTATTGTTGACATTTCTCCCGTGGATAGGGAAGAAGGGTGCAAACCCTTTGATTGTTTGGTGCAGTGTATACTCTCTTTCATCGATAGAGAAGGAGGGCACAACCCCTCCCCCTTGAATCTACTACTTTGTTCACTCTCTTTTGTAAAGAAAAAAAAGGACACGTTTCCTTTTCTCGATTATTTCTTTGCTTTTGTTTAGAGTACAAGGAGCATAGTGTTGGGAGTGGTTATTTACTCCACCGTCAAGATTGATTTCCTACTGAAACACTGAAGAGGCAATGCTGATCATATCGCTAAACACCAGAGATTTTAAATGTCATTCACTGCCCTACTAAGTGGCCACCAAAACTTTGAAGAGTCAATCATCACCACACCACTTTGATTCTGTCATGCTGTCAATATTTCAAGAGGACATAACACCACATGAGTTTCTGAAGAAGTAGTTCCATCCCTCGTCACAGCTTATGAAAAAATTATTGAGGCAAAGCATTATATTATTTTTGAAAAGCCAATTTTTGAAGAGTCATTCACTGTTTCTATTGCAGCTCATGAAAGGGTAGAGAATTAATTAAACTATGGAAGACATCAAATTTATAAAACATGAAAATCCATCTTAATCTACTAGCAAACACATCTAATCTTCTCAGGAGGTAGCACGTATTTCAATTCTTTCAGACTCTAACAGACAGTAATTTATTTACATAGAATCCCATTTTTGTATAGTGAAAGGTCAATTAGCAAATAATGACTGACTTAGCTAAATATCCTATAAATACGTAGCTTGTGATCATGTTTAATATACGAAGAAGTATGCTGAGATGCACAGCAGAGAGTAAAAGACAGAGAGTTGAAACTCTAAACTTCACTGTGTTATTTTTTTGTGTTTACTCTATTTTTTGAGTTAGATAACTCAGTTTTTATTTTTGTTATTGGTCTGCAATAGCATCTGAATGAAACATAGTTTATTTGATGTGAATGTTGATTATTAATTCAGTAGAATATTTATGTGGAGTTTATGGACACAGGGATCATCTGAAACTTGTTTAAAAGTCAGTTGTAATAGAGCTGTGAGTGAGATGTGAGTGCGTTGTAGGTGACGTCAGCACTCACAACTAGCTAAATTAAGCATGTAAAGTGTTTCTAGCTGTAACAGCTAGTTGCAACATCATTTGAAGGACATTGTAAGTTGCAGCATCCAAGATGCAACAATATCGTAGGTGTTGGGTTGATTTTGTGAGCTATGTTAGTGAGTTACAAGAAAGTTGTACATTGATAAGGAGAGATGTACATTGCCTGTATGTGTTATTTTGAGTTGTGCGTAAATTTTTTAGTGCTGCTAAGGAAGGAGTGGCACTCGCATGCCTTCCCCTCAATTGGTATTGGAGCTGAGTGTTCATAATTTCTGTTTGTTGGTTATATGCTCACTTCATGAATGAATCATGTGATTATATGTTGAGTTGTTTGTGTTTTGTTTGGAAATCTTGCATTTGAGTCTTACCCCATCATCATCTTCCTGCTACGTTGAAAGAGCAGAGGTAAGTTTGTTTTGTATGTTCAGTTATGTGTTGGTAAGAGCTCTTGTGCCTTCTTAAATAAAGGTTGAGTCATCATTTAGCAGCTGAAGGCTTAAACAAGTGTCTCTCGTATCATTTGTATGTTGGTTAAAATGTTCAAGCTTGGTTGTGGGTTATGTAAAGGAAAGAAAGTGTTGGAGTCCATGGATGAAGTTGACTCCACGTAGAGGTTGGTCAATTGAAAGGAAGACATTCTTCCTGGTGGAGAGCTCCCATATAGTTTAATGGTAGAGAAGTTTGAATTCCAATGCTTTGGAAGTTTTCTTTGTTTGAATTGAAGGTATTATGCGTGAAAGAGGATCGGGAGGATGTATCCAAAAGAAATTTAAATTATGTGCAAGTATTTATTTGAAAACAAAGACATGGGTAAAAGAAGAAGGCTTAAAGAGATGAAGAATAATATTGGTAATGTAGAAGAAGTTGGTTTTTTCATAGAAGAGATATTAAGAGAATCCACCAAGGAACCTGCTGAACATGGGGAATTCACTTAGTGAACATCTCACATAACACGTGCGATCGTGGGACATTAAAGAATACCCTTAATTTCCAAAGAAATTGGCCCAAACTCTTTTTGTTGAAACCCCCTCCCAATNCCTCCTCCCCACCCCACCCTACCCACCCCCACCTTAAACCCCTCATCCCCCCAATACCTATAATATATTGGTTCAATTTTTAGTAATTTTGAAACCCACAATTTGAACTAACGTGATAGGATATTGGCCAACAAGTGAAGCCCCCGTGCTGCTGAAGCAGAGGAAGTTCAAGAAAATATAGAAGATGCATGGAGCAGCATCTATTATCCACCACTATATTTCTTAGGTATAATTTGTGAATGTTGGTCAGTTAATATGAAAAATTTCTTTCATGCTAGAGGTTTATGGAATTTTGTTGAGGATGGAGTTAAGAAACTCTAGTATAAGGCAAAGGATGCATTTGTCTTGTATTACATCCAACAAGCTCTCAATGATAATATCTTTTATGTAATTCCTGAAGAAAACACAAATAGAGAAGCCTGAGAAAGTTTGAAGAGAAAGTCTAATGTAAGGGGGAGTAATATGGATAAGTCCTAGCTTGTTAACATTTCAACAGATAAATTTGCAGAAGCAGCAGAAGATAGTCAAATTATTTGTAAATCCTGCATATGTGTTGATATATCAAATGATGAAAATGATGTCAAAACTAAAAGTGAAAGTGAGGTTGTTGTATGTTGTATAACAGTAACATAATTTGAAGAAATTTCTATTGATAAAGATATTGATGTTGCTTAAGTAAATGATGGAATAGTTAACATGCAGAATGTTGATGAAGATGATAAATTTCTCAGGTGTGAAGACAACAAAGAAGTATTTGTGCATGAAGTGTCCTTGAAGGACACATCCATGAAGAAATTTGAATCATTTATTGAATTTGATGATTGTGGACATGTAGGTACAATGAATATAGAAGGAAACACTAAAGATGTTGTAGAAGTCAAAGACAAAGATGCGCTTGAAATAAACTACAGTAGTTATGTTGCAAAAAATGAAGAATGTTTCACTCATCCATTTGGTGCTCATAAGAAAGATGATAAAGCTTCATGTGAAAAATACACTCATGAAAATGGTGTATCTGATGATCGAAAAAGTGTTGGTGATATTTTTGAAGAAGAATCTGCAAAGATATTGAATAGTGTAGATAAGGACAAAAAAAAGGAACAATATTTTTGATAATAATTTGTTTTTAAGTGATTGTGTAGGTACAAAGAAAGAAAATGATGATGTCTTAGGTTATGAGTCAAATATTGAAGGTGAAGCAACTGCCAGTGTAGCAGTTTTTTCTTTGAATATTCCAATGATGTATGTTGCCGAGGACAACAATGAAGAAGGTGCAAATGAAGCAGGCAGTATTTGTGAAATTTCCCATGGAGAAGTACTGGTCAATGATGATCATGATGATACGGTGAAAACTTCCATCTCAACAGTATGTGGAGTAACATCAAAAGCTAAGAAATATAAAGTGCACTGTGTTGAAGTGCTTGGACCTATTTATGAGTTTTTTGAAAATATTGATGATTTTAATTTTGTTGAAGAATTTGATAAGATTGTTGAAGATTGCATAGACGTTGCAGCAAATGAAATAGATAAAGTACAAGAAAAAGGAGCCTATATTGATGCTGAAAATGTTGATGATTTGATGATTGCAAAAGGAGTGATAGTGATAGAGTTGCATAATGATAACACTCAAAATGTCGTATGTTCTGTTGTAGACAGAGCAACTGAAATAAGGAATGATGTTCTTCGTGAACAATTGAAATTTTTGGAAGAATGGCTTGAAAGGACAAGATATGATGATAAAGATGTTAGTCTTGTTATGGAATCAGAAATGAAGAAATTTGATTACCATGTTGCAGCAACAGAGGAAGATTTGAATGAAGAGATAGAGATAGCTCTCAAAGAAGAACAAAATGAAAAGAACCAATATGGTTCACAATATGATAATTTCTATAATTTTGACAAAATGTTTGAATGTGCAGGTGAGAACCCAGTCGAAGATGAAGAAGAATCCACTAAAGAGGATATTGGAAATGATGAGTTTGATTTGAAAGAAGAAAATTCCACCAAAGATGAATTGGTTGAAGAATTACTTGAAAACATCTTCATGTCATGGAGTCTAGAAGAAATTGGGAATTATTATCAATTAATGTGTCTATAGAATGACATTGAACTAATTACTCTTAGTAAATTTAGATATAGCTTGTGGGGTCTTTCTATGCCCATGTTATAGTATTCAGAAGACAATATTTCGATTGAATTCCTTGGGATAAAGGACATTGAAAATTTGAATGATGATAAGCAAATTGAAGAATTTTTTGCTGTTGAAGTTGAACATAATGGATTTGTGGAATCAAAAAAAACATTGATGGTAAAGAAGAAAGTGAATATGAAGAATCAAAAGTATTTTTGGTATAAAGTTTGGCGTTCTAAGCCAAGTAATGATGAAACCAAAGCTGAGAATGATACAATTGAAATTATAATTAGTGATTGGTTTGCAAAGGCCAAGAAGATTGAATGCAATGGTCTTGATGCTGAAATAAATGATTTTGAGGAGAACAAGTATCGTGGAGTTGCTGAGAAAAATGAGTTTAGATTATTAAGATGTAAAAGTCAAGATGAAGAAATGGATGTAGCCACGAATGAAGCAAGAGCTGAAAAAGATCAGGGTAAAGATGAAGATAAAACAGAAAAAAAAAAAGTTTGCATATTTCAAAGTTTAGAGTCGAAAAAAAAAAAATATGCCCACATATGTTCCAACAAATAATGTGAACACATTTTTGAAATTGTTTTTGATTTTGATGTAAGTCTTAATGAGACTTAGAATGGGGAGCATTATAGTTGAAATGTTTTTTTGTAAAAACTGTAGTTGTTTGTGTCTGATGTATTTTTGGGTGTAGTAATTAAGGGGGAGAATGCTGTGAGTGGTTAATTACTCCACCATCAAGATTGATTTCCTGCTGAAACGCTGAAGAGGAAACTCTATTCAGATCACTAAACGCTAGAGATATGAAATGTCATTCACCTCCCTGCTAAGTGGCCACCAAAACTTTGAAGATTCAATCACTGCCACACCGCTTTGATTCTGTCATGTTGTCAATATTTCAAAGGGACAACACACCACATCAATTTTTGAAGAAGTAGTTGCAGCCCTTGTCATAGCTTATGAAATAATTATTGGGGCAAAGCATTACATTGTTTTTGAAAATCCAATTTTTGAAGAGTCTTTCACTGTTTCTATTGCAACTCAAGAAAGGGTAGAGAATTAATTAAACTCTGGCAGACATCAAATTTATAAAACATGAAAAGCCATATTAATCTACCAGTAGACACATCTAATATTCTCAAGAGGTAGCATAGATTTCAATTTTGTCAGACTGTAACAGTCAGTAATACATAGAATCCCATTTTTCTATAGCGAAAGGTCAATTAGCAGATAATGACTGACTTAGCTAAATATCCTATAAATACCTAGCTTATGATCATGTTAAATATATGAATAAGTATTCTAAAGATGCACAATAGAGAGTAATAGAAAGAGAGTTGAAACTCTAAAATTTGATGTGTTATTTTTTTGTGTTTACTTTGTTTTTTGAGTTAGATAACTCAGTTTTTATTTTTGTTGTTGGTCTACAATAGCAGTTGAGTGAAACAGAGTTTATTTGATGTGAATGTTGATTATTAATTCAGTAGAATATTTATGTTGAGTTTATGGATGCAAGGGTCATCTGAAACTTGATTAAAAATCAGTTGTAACAGAGTTGTGAGTGAGATGTGAGTGTGGTGTAGGTGACGTCAGCACTCATAGCTAGCCAAATAAAGTGTGTTAAGTGTTGCTAGCTGTAACAGCTAGCTGCAACATCATCTGAAGGAAATTCTAAGTTGTAGCATCCCAGCTGCAACAATCCCGTATGTGCTAGGTTGATTTTGTGACTTCTGTTAGTGAGTTACAGGAAAGATGTACATTGCCTGTATGTGTCATTTTGAGCTATGCGTAAAGTTTTTAGTGATGCTAAGGAAGGAATGGAACTCCCCTGCCTTCCCCTCACATACCTATATCCTCTTGTTTTTCTATTTTGTTTTTCCTACCCTATTATTGTTTTGCATCTTGTTGTGGATGGAAAAAAGAGAGCATCTTTTTCTATATAATATCATATTAATACTTAGTGGTAGTCTAGGCACAATCCCTTGGATGCTTTGGTTTATGGAGTTTCCTGAATCCCATGAGTAAATAGGAGAGGCACAATCCTCTTGGGTATTGTGGTATTTTATACATTTTTTATTATTGGCACACCCCTAATATTATTGTTTTACAAGTTGTATTTTTATTATACATTTGATATTATATAAAAGTTAGAGTGATTTAAAAGGGCTTAAGGGTGCATCACTTGGTTGGAATTCTCTCTTGTATTCCTTAAATACTTATATCTATGAGTAAAGGGCATGGCCCGAACACCCTTGCTTGGGTACTATAAAGGGTGTGCACATTATGTGTAGTATGGATGACGAAATGGTATAGGCCTAGTATGATTGTATTAGACATAATATATTATAAACATTTATGTTATAGCTGATGTTGCTATTAAAAGAGTTCAAATGCCAATTTATAGTGGAGGCATGCGGTCAAAGGTTTTACTATATTTTTTTGGTGTGTTTATCAGTCTCAATGCATCGGTGCATTTATAAACAACATGGGTTGAGTTTTCCTTAAATTATCCCGTATTGGGAGAAAAATCCATCATTGAAATAAAATTAGTTTCTCCAAGATGTATAGTGATTTTCTACAACCACCATGGTGTGTTTTAGAATACAAAACGCACAGATGCATGAGGTTTCAAAAAACACAGCATATTATATTTTATTAAAAAAATATTGTGTTATTGCATTGAGAGGTGCTCTATAGCCCAGTATGAGGGAGATCTTGTAACGTTTGTGGATGTAAAGTTTTTCCATATTATGTTGGCCAAAAATAATATTACGGAGTTTGAGGGAGATGTTTTGTGGAGATATTATAACGTTTGTCTGTATTATGTAGGCTATTAATATGAGGGATATCTTGAAACGTTTTTCTAACCTTGTATGACGGACATATTGTAACCTTTGTCTAATAATAATTTGTAATTTTTGCAACAAAAGAAAAATAAGAAATAAAAGTGAAAAAAATAGGTTAAAATAAAAGTAAAAATTTGTGGAAATTATTAAGATTGTAGGTGATAACGTTAGGGTTCTAGTAATATTTCCCGGGAGTGACCAGAATAGAATAATTAGCTTTGAATAGACGAAACGATTGGTCAATAACGTAGCCTTCATTGACATTTTAGATGTCTGAATTATCCTGCCTCAAAACACCATTTATGTAAATAGAATTCTACTCGGTTGTTCGAGATTGAAATCTCATGGATATAAGTCTAAAGTTATGAATTTATATACTAAGATCAAGGAGAGAAAAAGTCAAGAGTTATTTGATTGTACACTTCTATGCATTTATTCAGAGTACGTTCTCCTTGCGGGTTGAGGCCCTTCAAGGAGAGATTGCTAATGCTGTGGAACGGAACCATCGCCTATGTCGGCGCAATAAACCTAAATAGCAGGTGTTAGATTTTTAACATTTAAGCCATATGATCTTAGGATCTTATCTAAGAGAATAACAAGCACAACAATCAATCACAAGCGACAATGAACACAAATATTTTCCTTAGGGAAACCATAAAGGAGAAAACCCCGCAACTTCCTCAGAGATAGAATCAGTACCACAAGTAAAACCCATAAATACAAAGATGATCTCCTGACAATAGTAGCCTCTCTCTCTCTCTCATTTATGCGCTACAATTGAGTGTGTGTGACTGTATGGTAAATAGAGAGGCTCACTCTCGATTTATACTAATTCCTAACTTGAAATTTACTAACCAGGGCCAACTTCTCTTGGAGAGTCTACTAACCTTAGGCCCCGTAACTGCGGGGAATATAACACTTGATCAATAAGGAGGGTTACCCTCAATGAATTTACATGACTTGTTTACTTTATTGATTATCTCGATAGGATCATCGGGGTATGACATGACACAATTACATCACTGATACTCCCAATAGGGACATTGAGGTATAGCATACAAGTGAATACATTCCAAAGTTACAAATACATCAACACTCCCTCTTAACTAGGAAGGTATTCTATCAACACAATTTATCAGCACAAGTCTTCTTCTTTGGCTCATCACTGGATCATCATCAAGTCCTCATCATCAAGTCAACATCCTCAAGTCTGGATCATCACTGGATCATCAATGGATCATCATCAAGTCTGGATCATCACTAGATCATCATCACTTCTTCCATTATCTCGAACAAATTATGCTATCTCTTAGTTCTACTCATCACAGGAAGTTCTACAAAGCTAGCCCTTTTTCATGCTAGTTGTAAGCCTAGCCTCCATGTAGGTATTCATTGTCTTCAACATTTATATCTGACCATGGAATGAACCATGTCAGAAAGGCCTGCCCAACACTTACATCTGACAATGGGAGGAACACATCCAAGAACCATGTCAAAAATGCACACCCAACAGTCACATCTAAACATGGCAGGAACACATCCAAAACCCATGTCAGAAAGGCCCAACACTCACATCTGACCTGATGTTGTCAAAAAGGCTCTACACTTACATCCGACCTCATCTGGTAAGAAAGGATCTGCTCTTACATCTGACCTCATCTTGTCAAAAAGGATCTGCACTTACATCTGACCTCATCTTGTCAGAAAGGCTCTGCACTTACATCCAACCTCATATTGTCAAAAAGGATTTGCACTTACATCTGACCTCATCTTGTCAGAAAGGCTCTACACTTAAATCTGATCATGTGGGAACACATCCCGCAATCACATTAGAACGGCTCTGCACTTATATTTGATCATGTGGGAACACATCCTGGAATCACATTAGAATGGCTCTGCACTGATCATTTGGGAACACATCCTGGAATCACATTAGAATGGCTCTGCACTGATCATGTGGGAACACATCCCACAATCACATTAGAATGTATATACACTGATCATGTGGGAGCACATCCCACAATCACATCATAATTTCTCTGCACTGATCATGTGGGAACACATCCCACAATCACATCAGAATGGCTCTGCACTGATCATGTGGGAACACATCCCACAATCACATTAGAATGTCTGTGCACTGATCATATGGGAACACATCCCACAATCACATCAGAATATCTCTGCACTTACATCTAACCATGTGGATCCCAACCTTCCACCATGTCAGAAAGGCTAACAGACACACCAATTTCTTTTCGGAGGGAACCTCAATCTAGAGAACACCAAGCTTCTCCCTGAAGTACTCAAAATTCACTCTAGCTAATGGTTTGGTCAACACATAAGCTATCTGCTCATCCGTCGCAACATATTGGAGCTTCACTATTCTTTTGTGGACCATATCCTTGATATAGTGATATTTGATCTCAATATTCTTCAAATTGTCATGGAATACTAGGTTCTCTGACAACTTCACACAACTCTCATTGTCACAATATATACAAGTAGCATCCAGTTGGAGATCAAATAAGTTAGACAGTAGCTTTCTCAGCCACACTGTGTCACAACTGGCCAAACAAGATACATCATACTCTACATTGGTTGTACTCATTGCCACACAGTATTTCTTCCTGCTAAACTAGGAGATCACACCTGATCCCATACTGAAGCAACACCCTGAAGTTCTCTTCCTATCAATGGCACTTCCTGCCTAATCTAAATCCACATAACCTTCTAGTTTAATCTTCTGATTTGCCTCATACTTGCACCCATAAGCAATTGTACCCTTTAGGTACCTCAGAATATGCTTTGCAGCAATCAGGTGAACATGTCTCAGATCTATTAGTAACTGGCTGAATGTGTTCAAAAAAAAGAAAATATGTGGTCTCATATTCATCAGGTACATTAAGGACCCAATCATGTGATTATACATCGTAGCATTAACCGAATATGATGAAGCATTACTCAATAGCTTCATATTTGACGCCATAGGTGTGGTCATAGGCTTGCAGTCCATCATCTTGAATCTCCTTAGGATCTCGACCACATACTTCCATTTTCCTAAGGAGATTCCATGCGCATTCTGCCACACCTCCATGCCTAGAAAGTAATGCATCATACCTAAGTCACTCATTTCAAACTTAGCAGCCAGCTTCCTTTTCATGTCAGCCATCAACCCATCAGTACTTTTAGTAAAGGTTGGAATCTGCTTTACTTTTGGTAAAGCCCAAACTAGTCAGGAAGCTGTCAATTCTTTCATGCCACGTCTTAGGTGCCTATTTCAAACTGTACATGGCTTTCTTCAATTTACACACATGATTCTTCCCATCATGTGTCTCAAAGCTGAGTGGATGCTCCACATATACTTCCTATTCTACTACACCATTCAAGAAAGTTGTCTTAACATCCATCTGGTGTACTTTCCAATTCATTATTGCAGCTAAACAAAGTACTAATCTAATGGAAGTATATATGGCCATAGGTGCAAAAGTCTCTTTATAATCTATACCTTGTTTTTGGGAGAAGCCACGAGCCACAAATATTGCTTTATATTTCTCTATGCTACCATCTGTAGCATACTTGATCTTGTACATCCATTTGGAAGTCACAACAGACTTCCCCTCTCGTCTTGGGACACCATTCCAAACATCACTCTTCATTATCGATTGATACTCCTCAAACATAGCATCCTTCAATTCTTTCTTTTTTTCCGCTTCTTCATAGTTGGAAGGTTATTTATCGATGATGTCACATAATAGGGCTACATATCTAGAGTAGGACATAGTTCTCTTCCTTTCTCTGTGCATTTATTCTGGAAGCCCATATCTCTTTACACCTTGGATAGCCTCTCATACCCATGCAAGTTTCCTCTTGTGAGTATTCTTCTCCTGAGTTGGATCTTCAGGTTCTTGAGGTTCTTCTATTTCTTGATATTCTTTTGGAATTGCTTCATCTATGGTTGTATATCAAATCCTGGGTATTTCAGTTTCTTCAGGATCTTCAACCAGTCTCTTCCTGAATTTTTTGTAAGCTGTGTCTTCATCAAATGTTACATCTCTACTGATTTTGATCTTCTTGGATCCTGGGAAGTATATTCTGTAAGCCTTTGAGCTTTCAGAGTATCCTACAAATATACCCTTCTTTCCTGAAGGATCTAACTTTTTTCTATTTTCTTTTGGAATGTGTATGTACATTGGACAACCAAATATTCTGAGATGACTAACTTCTAGTTTCTTTCCGAAAAACACTTTTTCAGGTGTCTTGTTCTTGACTACTCTATGTGGAGTATGATTCAGTACATACATAGCTGTCCTGGAAGCTTCTACCCATAGATGCATAGGAAGATCTTGATCATGGAGCATTTGATTTGCTGCTTCCATGATTGTTTTATTCTTTATTTTTGCAACCCAATTATGTTGTGGATTATATGGAGTGGTCAACTCCCTCTTAATCCTTGAATCTCTGCATAATTCCTTGAATTCATTTGATGTGAATTCTCTGCCATTGTTTGATCAAAAAATCTTGATCTTCTTCTCTGTGTGGTTTTTGATCAAGGATTCGGATTCCTTGAACTTGCTGAATACTTCATCTTTTCTTTTCATGAATTATATCCATGTCTTCCTAGAAAAATCATCAATGAAAGAAACATAGTATACATACCCGCTTAATGAACTGGATGACATCGGATCACATACATCGGAGTGAATGATTTCCAAGATTCCTTTAGCCTTGATTTAGCTACTTGGAAATGTTTTCTTTGTGTTCTTTCCTTTCGCACATCTCTTGCATACTCCTTCATGTTTTTCCTGCATTTCTGGAAGACCTTCAACAAATTTTCTTGCAAGTGGTAGTTCCCTTTAGTGCACATGTGCAAGCTTTCTATGCCAAATTTCATTTGGTTCTACTAAGTCATGAACCAAAGCTTGTTTTGGTTGGCCCTTTAATCTATATAGTCCTCCCTCTTTTTCTTCAATTACTATTGCATCGTCAATAGTATTTCCTTTTGTCCACATGAGGACTTGGCCATCTATAGATGCAACTCTTGTGCCTTTTGCATCTAATTCAGAGATGGATAGAAGGTTCTTCTTTAGTCTTGGTACAAATAGGACATTGTTCATTTTCATAGACTTTCCAGAGTCTAATTTGTAGGAGGATTCTCCGCTACCTTTTATTGGATACTTGTAGTCATCTCCAAGTTTCACCTTGTGGGGTGATTCATGTTCTCATAGTAAAGGATTCCTTAAATCCCATCATGTGTTTGGAATCCCCACTATCAATAATCCAATCATTTCTTCCATGTGTGATAGTTCCCGTGAGGGCAGAGATCAAAACATATTATTCATCACTTGAAGAACCATCATTTTCTTGTTTGATTTTCTTCTTAGAAGGCTCATCATCTTCTGTGGCATGAGCATGATGTATTTTCTTGTTTTCCTTCCTCTTGTGAGATCTATCTTTGTTTCTAAGACAATCTCTTGAGAGGTGTCCTCTTTCATCACATGTATAGCAAATGAAATTAGAAAAATCTTTGTTATATTTTCAAGTGTTATTCTTCTGGTGAGAGTGCTTACCTCTGTGATGGTCTCTTTTGCTTTTCTTGGATTGTACTATGAGATCTTGATATTCACTTTCCATCTTTTCTTCTCGAGCTAATATTCGAGCTTCTTCTTTTGAGCACTCCTCCCACAGTCTGCTAAACTTGACTACCTTCTTTCTGGCACAGATCCCTTGAATGAAAGAGTCCCATGCCCTAGGGAGACCATTCAAGGTGGTCATCACAATTTATGCATTCTCTACTTCTTCATGTATAGCTTCAAGTTGTTCCTTGATTTGACAGACCCTTGTAAAGTAAGACTGGATGGTCTCCGCATTCTAGATATTTACATTCTTCAATTGGTTTCTCAGAGTCATCTTCCAATTTATGTTCTTCCCTTCAAATAACTTAGTCAGGGAATCAAACATCTATTTAGGTTTCTTTAGGGAGGACACCTGAGGTATGAGATGATACTTGATTGAATCAGCAATAATCCTCTTAGCCATGACCAAATTATTTTTGTGTAAGGCCTTAGCCTGATCTCCCTCTGGAAGTGGAACTTCTCCACTTCTGTAGTAATCCAATTCATTTTCTTCTAGGACTAGGGATATCCTATACTTCAAGGATCAGAAGTTATTAAATACCTTAAGATTTTTATCAAGATTGGTATGATGAGACACATTAAAAGAGAACTCAAATAGAAATGCAAATAATTTAGATCTTACCAGGTTAAGATGTCAGAACTAGATCTAGAGCTGAATTTTTGCAGAGTTGGTTTTCTGGTTCAGGAGCAAACTTAGTGTTTGACTTTCCCGAATTTCTACCTAACCAAAAAATTTGATCTTGATATATAAACTTTGATTTGGGGGAGGAGATCAATCCAGGCCTGGGCTCACTCAAAAATTCCACTTCTGTGGAAATCCCTAATTTCTCGCAGCAGTGTCGGGTCAAAAAATGAAAAATCCTCAGAATAAGATTCTTCTTCGATGGAAAGATGCACCCTAGAGAGGAGAGTCATCCTAGCCTCCTTTTGCTGAAAATATATGGAGAGAGATCCAAAAAGTAGGAATCCCTAGCTTCAGCAGCTGCACAANTAGATTTTTAACATTTAAGCTATATGATCTTAGGATCTTATCTGAGAGAATAACAAGCACAACAATCAATCACAAGAGACAATGAACACAAATATTTTCCTCAGGGAAAAGATAAAGGATAAAACCCCACAATTTCCTCAGAGATAGAATCAACACCAAAAGTAAAACCCAAATATACAAAGATGATCTCCCGACAGCATTAGTCTCTCTCTATCTTTTGTCCCAGCTTCTTCTCTCTCTCTTAGTTATGTGCTACAACTGAGTGTGTGTGACTATGTAATAAATAGACAGTCTCACTCTCTATTTATACTAATTCTCGACTTGAAATCAACTCACCAGGGTCGACTTCTCTAAGAGAGTCTAATAACCCTACTGCCTCGTAACAGTGGGGACTTTAACCCTTGAACAATAAGGAGGGTTACCCTCAATGAATTTTCATGACTGTTTACTTTATTGATTCTCCTGATAGGATCATCAGGGTAAGACATGACACAATTATATCACTAATACTCCCAATAGGGAAATTGGGGTATAATAAACAAGTGAATACGCTCCGAAGTTACAAATACATCAACAACAAGAGGTATCTATAAATGAGTATTTTATTATTGATTTACACACTGTTGGAGAATTTCCACACTGGATCTTCTGGGTGGTAATGTCCTTGATATTTTAGAATCGGGACTGCATCATAGAAAATTATTGGTGATTGGTTGGCATTCATTTAGCTTTAAAAAATGGAATGTTTATGTTTTTTCATTAATTTCAAATAGAAATATGCAATATAGAAACTTATGATCCCTTCCTTATACTCATCACAAATTCTAATGTTGATTTTAGATGACAAAGCTTTTCAGAAAATTATGAGGCTACAGAAAATGCTCTAGCAAGGTACCTGATGTGTTTGATCGTATTAGTGTCATTTTGAATTCTTTAGTTTTCTATGTAGATTGCATTACTGGCATTTTTCCCAAACTACTGATGCCTTTAATTATTATCCTCATTGCAAATTCTGTTATTGATTTTAGGTGGCGAAGATTTTCACAAGATTAAATAGTTGCAGAAAACGCCCCAGCCCACCTGAAGTTGAATTAGAGGTCATGAGCATAGAATGTAACATAAATCAATTAAAATAATGATTTTGATTAATAGAATTAATTGTAGATTCAGGGTTTCAGCATTATATTTTATTATTATTATTGAACAATGTATACTAGTTAACTTCCATGGTTTTGGCATTATAATTTTTGATATTATTGAACAATGTATACTAATTGCGCAGAGAATCCCTCTACAAATTAGTATGAGGGAGATCTTGTAATGTTTGTCCATCATGTAACATTTCTTATTAACAAAATAATAAAAATAAAAAATTTAATTATCCGCCAAAAAAATGTCTACACAAAAATAACCTAATGTGGGTAGATGTTGTAATGTTCCTTACTAACAAAACAATAAAAAAATTAAAAATTAATTATCCAGGAAAAAAATGTCGTTAAGAAAAACAACACAATATGGGGGCCTTGCACATGGTTTTAAAACCATGTGCAAGGAGGAAACCATTTGCAAGGTCTCCTAAAAAACCCATAGTTTTATTGTACATGGTTTAAGAGGGCCTTGCAAATGGTTTTAGAATCATGTGCAAGGCCTACTAAACAACCCATGGTTTTATTGTACATGGTTTAGGAGAGCCTCACAAATGGTTTTAAGACCATGTGCAAGGCCTCCTAAACAACCCATGGTTTTAGGAGGTCCTTGTACATGGTTTTAAAATGGTGTATGGGGTAGATGGTGTAATGTTCATTCCAAAAAAAATAAAAAATAATAAAAATTATTTAATGTCAACCGTAAATAATATTAATATTAATAATAAAAACATTTGTCAACCTTAAATAAAAAGATGTGTCTTTTACTTTGAATAAAATCTATGGCTATATATATGACACACCAAAGATAGCTCCTTGAGTGAAACACTTAAGAAGAGGTTTGCACCTCCAAAGATTTGATCCCTCTCAGCGCTTGATAGAGCCTAGGATTTGGAACTAGGTTGGTCTAAAAAACCACCTGCTTGTTCGTTACCTAATAAACCATGATGCGTTCTATGTAATAGAAATGAATGCTCTAGGTTATGTGTTATTAAAAAATAAATTATTTCTTATTTTATTAAAAAAATCCTTATATTTTATTTAAAACCCTAAACACAATATGTTATTTAATCATAAGCGTCCTCATGTCTATAATATAAATTAATGCAATTGTTCATATTTAATAATTTTTTTATAAGAACACTAAATTTTATTTAAAAAACTAACAGTAATGTAGTTATAAAAAGCACATTGGTGCGCCCAATTAACGAGTGCACTAAAAAAGTTTTTTATAAAAGAAATTATTGCACTGTGAAAATAATTTTTACCACTCTACAATATTTCTAAGCCATTTTCTTTGGTATCATACATCATCCACTTGGATTCCCTTCCACCTGTCCTCATTCCTTATTGGATACTCACACATTACTCATTCTTATTTGCTACTTACTTGAACTTGAATTTTTCCAAACAGTGGGAAAAAATTGAAATTGTCCATACATAACTAGGATGCCTCCTTGATGTGTGGTTCATCACATAAATTATTTGTTACTTGATATTTTATAGTTTTAGTTGATTAATTTTTGAAATTGAGCCATTATTTGTCATATTTATAAATTAAAAAAATTAAAAAATTGTGCAGTGCGTTCAAGTTGTTCTACTCACACCTGCATTCAGTGCACTCTGTAAATTGTTATAAGGTGCAACACGGGAGGGGAAAGTTAAATGAATCAAACACACCACGCAACCTATGAACTACACTTTTGTAGCACACAACCAAAACATAATTTAAAAAAAACTTATAAACTAATGCAACGTGTGTTTCGAACACCTAAGCATACTGAACTTTTGGTGCTGTTACGTTTATTAAACAGACTGGTGAAGATTAATAAAGAAAAAATGAAAATAAATTTATACCGTGTTTTTAGTTCATGTCAATGCACCATTGGTTGTGTGGCGACATGATATAAACACACTGTCTTAGGAAATTTAACAACAAACAATTAAATATACGTAAAAAAACAGTAAGACGTAAAACATAGTAAAGTATCAACAACATCAATAAATAAGATAGACAAGAAAAGTAATTGTATAAACACATTGAAGTATATAAAACTAATATGTAGACATCATAATATTACAGGAAAAGCACAGAAGGAAACAACGGACAGAACTCAGGTTCATATCTTCAAACAAGTTTTTATTCTGCTGTAGATTTAGAGATGTCCTTAAGATCTAGTAGTTTATTAGCCTACACTTTTTTTTATGGATTTTAGGGACACTACAAGTGGTATCAAAGCCTAGATTCAAACACTAAGAGACCTATTGGGCGCTACCAATCATTCGTTGCAGAAATAAACATTTCAAAACTGTATTTTTTTAACTAACAAGAAATTATTTGTTACTAAATGTTTTAATTGCACGATTAAAGAACGGTCCAAAGGATGAATGCAGAAGAGGACAACAGCTGGCAATGAAATATGAATTCCACAACGTGGGAAGAAGAACTGGTGGTATAATTAAATTTCGATATAATGAAAAACATACAGAGTCTGTAAGTAGACTTATAAAGCTTCAAGGATGAAAATATGAATGAAAGAAGAGAGCAAAAAGTAATCAATGAATCGTTACTTTGGAACAGTACGGGGGGAAGTCCTCATGGACATCCTATCCAATAAACCAATAAATGTAAGAAATATTTTAATCGTAAATGGGAGAACAACCCAAAGGAATAAGAAGTACACACACCTAAACTTCTAGAAAATGATTATCATAGTATTTACAGTGATACTTCACTTTCTCCTTGCAGAAAGAAACAGAAAAATGATCTCAACCTCCAGGGAGAATTCCACAAGGTAAAATCCCTAACATATGAACGAGAGATTGTTGTCAGGAATTTCGTTACACCTTATACATATATAAGTTGTTCCTCTGGTGTGAATGGTTTAGATCTAGAACAAATAGTTCAAAACAAGGTTGGAAGAATCCTCCTAGAAACTACAGACATCTAGAATGTAATATTCGATGGAATGATGTGGCTCTTCACCTATGGCGAAAGATATCCAAGAAAATACTTGCATGAACACATCAAACACAAAAGATCAAAAGTACCAGAACATCATCTATAGATCTATATTAGTGACTAATGAATTCGATAATAAACATGCAAGATTACACATAACAAGTATATGGGAAGAAAACAAACTTTGCATTAATAAATAATGAAAGAGTTTACAACCTGTGCCTTAGTGTTGATGCACTCCTCCACAAAACTGATATCTTATCCCCACTAGCTCCAACTTGCTCCTCTATGCTCACTCTTAATAGATCAACCCAGAATGTCAAAATGGTATCATGACTTTGCTCTCTCTTCAACCATGGGGTATGAGCTTGTTTTTATAGGCTTCAAATGGATAGAGATGGTTGATATTTTTGTGGGTGAGGTGGATAGGAGATCCCCAAAGCATGGATCTAGAGCTCAACTGACCCACATGAATAGGGATAAGGCCTGCCATGAATCTTTTGATCTTGAAGCTTCATGAAGTCTCTCTTTTTCACTTTTTACCAAGGGCACCGCTCCTTCTCCTTAATGACAGAGCGGTGCTAGGGTAGAACCGCTCTTCAAACAAAGAGAAAAGGTGATGCCACCACCTATCTTCAACACAACTCAGGAGGTGCTAAAGAAGGTACCGCTCCTAAGCTTAAGGGTAGAAGTGGTGCTAGGGTTTTATATGCAAATTTGACATCTGGATCAAGGTTTTTACTTCAAGATTTGGGAATGAGGGAAAACATGGATGTTTAGGCTCTTATCACATGTTGATGACGAGATTTGGGGTAACATAGATGAATACCGAGGAGAAGGCTAAAGAATGGCTTATAGGTATGAGAAAATACTTCTGAGTACACAACTACTCTAGTGAAATGAAATCCTTTCTAGCCATCTATAATCTAAATGGAAAAGCAGGTAGTTGGTGGAGAGACCTAAAGCATACTAAAAATGGATGAAGTAAAAGAGATCAGATGGAGTAATTTTTGAGAATATTTCAGGAGAAATACATGTCTGAGATATTCTTTGATAGGAAAGTGAAATAATTTCAAGAGTTAAGGATGGGTTCCATGACCATGTATGATTTCATTAACATATTTTTGGATATGTTGCACTATGTTCCTTAGATAAAGGATGAAAAGGTGAAAATAAAACATTTTTTGGAATGTCTTCCTCCCAATTTATGAGAGAGAATTGAGTTTGACATGCCCAAAACTTTGGAAACTACCTTACACAAAGATATGCTTTGTTGTGAGCATGGGAAGCTAAGGAAGGAAAACATAAATAGAAGTCGAGATAGGTCTAGAATCTTCTTAGACAACCGCAAACCTGGTTCAAGCCACTCCCTTTTAGAAAATGGAACAAAATTTTTCCAGCAAATAAAAACTTCAACAAAATAGGTGCAAAGCCAAATGTGGATGCACCAAATGCCAACAGACCGAAACCAAACAGAGGAGCCAATATGGCCCCACTGCAAATTAAATGCTGCAATTGTGAAGGACCCTATTATGACAGAGATTGGACAAACAAGACTAAAGAAGTCTTGCACAATATTCATGAAGACCCAACGATAGAGTACATGGCTAGCACACTGAGGATTTATGCAGCATTGGATAGATGACAAGCCAGTCATCCAGATACTATGGTCTAAATCGAAGGTAAGGTTTCAAACACTTTTATTTCAATTTTGATTGATCTCGGTGCTTGCCAAAGCTTTGCGTCACCTAAAATTGTTGAAACTTGTAAACTAGACAAAGTTAAACATGAGAAACCATGGATGATACAATTAGCCATTGCTAAAAGAATAAAGGTTTCAGAAATAGTAAGAGACTGTGAAGTAAACTTGAACGGTTTTCTAGATAAAATTGATTTGAATATTTTACCCCTAGGATTGTATGATGTACTTATCAGCATGGACTGGTTGGAACAACACCATGTCATGCTCAATTTTTTAAACAAGTCAATATTGTGCACATCTGGCTAAGGGAATCAGAAAAAGATTCAAGGCATACCTAAGAAGGTTTTCTTTAGACATATGTCTTTCTCACAAGAAAAGAAGTGTATTAGGAAAGGCTACAAACTATTTGAAGTAAACATCCAATATGTAGAAGCTAAGAGAGAATAACAAATCAAGGAATTTCTAGTTCTCATGGAATTTAAATATGTATTTCCTGAGGAAATACCAGGATTATCACCAAAATGATACATAGAATTTTCCATATAACTGACACCACGGTCAGTACCGACTTCAAAATCCTGATAACGTATGAGCGCACTAGAATTGGTGGAGCTCAAGTTGCAGTTATAGGAGTTGATTGAGAAGGCTTATATTCAACCGAGTGTGTCCCCTTGTGGAGCACCTATAATTTTCATAAAGAATAGGGATGGTACGATGTGAATGTGCATCGATTAAAACCAACTTAACAATATGACCATCAAGAACCATTACACACTCCCTAGTATCGATGAATTATTTGATCAAGTCGGAGGAGAAAATATATTTTGAAATATCGGCGTGCGGTCCAGATACCATCAGGTATAGATCCACGAAGAAGACATAGATAAAAAATTCTTTTGAATGCGATACGACCACAACGCGTTTGTAGTAATTCATTTTTGGTTGACCAATGCACCAACAATTTTTTTTTTGCATGATGAACAATATCTTCAGTAAATACCTAGATAAGTTTGTATTGGTATTTATAGACGACATCCTAGTTTACTCTAAGAGTAAATAGGAACATGAGGAGCATTCCTGCATAGTACTATGAGTGTTATGGGAACACCAGCTTTACGCTAAGTTTAGTAAATCTGATATTTACAAACCACAGATACAATACCTAGGTCACATCATCTCCGAGAAGGGTATAGACATCAGCCTCGAAAATATTAAAGCCATGGACTATTGTCCTACCCCTACTTGTGTCAGCGACATTAGGTCATTTTTTGGGATTAGTGGGTTACTACTGAAAGTTCATCGATACGTTTTCGAGGATTGTGTGTCCCATGACCGCCTTACAAAATAAGAAAAAAATTTTTATGGATTACCAAGTACGAGGAAAGTTTCCAGAAGATTAAACATCTTTTGACTACTACATTGATACTATGAATTGTGGATCCCAATGGGAATTTCGTTGTTTGCAAAGATGTGAGAAAGTAATGACTTGGAGGAGTCCTCATGCAGAATGATTACGCGATATATTATGAGTCGCATAAATTAAAGGAACAAGAACAAAATTATACCTCCCATGATATTGAGCTAGCAAAAATTATCCACGCCTTGAATATGTGGAGGCACTACCTCAGGGGGAAGAAGTTTCTTCTGAGGATAGACAATATGAGTCTGAAATATTTGTTCAACCAGCCATATCTAAATACTAGGAAGACCAGATGGTTGGCCTTCCTTAGTGAGTACCATTTCGAATTAAAGCATATAAAGGGAAATGAGAATAAAATTGCCAATGCTTTAAGTTGACGAGCTCATATTTTATATGAAATAACCTTAATCCAAACTGATTTGGATTTGCACGATAGGATCTCAACAAAAAATGAAGTTTGTAGATTATTTCTATGTTGAAATCCTAAAAAATATTCAAGAGGACAGTTGTTTCAACAACAAAAAGAACATCAGTTAGACGAGACCAGACTATTATGGTCCAAAAAGAGATTGTGTGTTCCATAAGGAGGGGACATCAGGTCCAACATCCTAATGAAATTTCATAAAAAACCCTACTCGGGGCATCTGTGATATCAAAAGATGATATCAACAGTAAAGAAACACTTTTTCTGGCCTATGTTAAAGTTTGACACAACATTATTTATCGCAAAATGTCAATAATGTCAGATAGTCAAAGTTTAGCACCAACATCCTTCAGGATTACTGCAACCGTTACCCATTTTGGATTGGAAGTGGGAGGGCATTAGTATGGATTTTATTATGGGTCTAACAAATAGAAAGAAGAGAAATGATTCCATATTTGTACTGGTTGACACATTATCAAAAGTGACACTCTTCATCCTAGTTAAGTCAACCTACAAGGAATTTCACATTGTCGACGTATTCTTAAAGGATAGATTTAGATTACATGGAATACCCAATGAAATCATCTCATATCGAGACATGAAGTTTACCAAAGAAATTTGGAGATCTTTATTCTCTGGTTTAGAGATGCAGATAAACTTTAGTACGACTTACGACCCACAGACGGATGGGAAAACAGAAGGGGTAAACCATATGTTGGAAGACATGCTTAGAATGTATTTTATGAAGAATCCCACCAAGTGGGAATATTATCCTCACCTTGCAGAATTTACGTATAACAACAGATACCAGACCTTCACCAAGATGAGTCCCTTTGAGGTACTCTATGGTCGAAAGTGTAGAAAACTAGTTACATGGGATATCCTGGTGGATAGGATCATGTTAGGGACAGACTTACTAAAGGACTAGGAATAGTTAGTCACCAAAGTACAACAAAACCTTAAAGAAACGCAAGACCTCCAAAAGAGCTATGCAGATAAGAAAAGGAAGGATAAAGATTATCAGATACACGAAAATGTTTACTTAAAAGTAAAACCAAAGAAAATCTCATTGAGCTTGGGAAGATGCAGAAAGTTGGCACCAAGATTTTGTGGACCCTTTGAGATACTGGCCAAGAGAGGGCTAGTGGCATATGAATTGGCCTTTTTTTCTCACATAAAGGTTCATAATGTTTTCCACGCATTTTTCTTGAACAAATATGTATATGATACTAAACATGTTATTGATTGGTCCTTGTTATAGGTGAAACCTGAACGAAAATTTATACCCGAACCCCTACATATTCTTGAGAAAAGAGAAGTATAGCATAGGAGGGGCACCATAGTATAGTTGAAAGTGAAATGGAATCACTTTGGATTCAGTGAGTATACTTGGGATAATGAAGCCACCATGAGAGAGGCTTACCCTTCCTTATTTCATGGCTTCATTCCTAGTCCCTAAAATACTGGGATTGTGTTGTTCTAAGAGGGGAGGGATGTAATATCCCAAATTTGACCTTAACAATACTGGGCATGAGTCCCATTATACATGAGCTAATTTGATGTTTATTTTTGTCTATTGGGCATAAGGCACCACTGCACATGGGTATTATGATTTGTTAGATAAAGTGGGTGTAATCCAAATGCATATGTTTATTTAGCATGCATGCGATTGTATATGTTGGGCATGGACCCTGATGGACAAGATTATTGTGGTGGTGCGATGTACTAGATATATTATGTTATTTACCTTGAATTCATATACTTAGATGATTATTGTGATAAAATGTGTAGAAGACTGAATACATCATTGAGTTCTATAATGTGTTGGGAATGGACCCTGAAGCACATGAGTGATGAGACCTTGTGCTGCGCGCAGGCTCTATAGAAGAGGAGTGATTAGATTTTTTTGTTCAGAGCCAACTCTAGAACACCTGAGTTATGATATTTTGTGTTGCGCATAATCTCTGGAGCATGGGAATTAAGAGAATTGGAAGTGTTGGGCATAAGCCCTGGAGCATTCCAAATTGATGTTGAGCATAAGCTCTGGAGCATTGGATCCTTGGCCATTGTATCCCTAGGTCTATTATAAAAGTACATCCTAGCATTAGTGTTGAGCGAGAAGATCTGAAATTGAACTTAGTGCAACTCCCAGTTTTTAGCATTAAGCTTGGGCTCGGAATAATTCTAGGAGTTACTGAAATTAATTGTGTTGAGTGAAAACGACTCTGAAAAGCACCGACCTTATCTTACTCAATTTTAAGTTGATTAAATGAAATTTTGAATTTCTACTTCTCATCAAGTAATGAAGAAATACCATGATACAAGAGGTAATCCAACATGCAAGGAGGTTTAGAGCTCCCTAACTTAGTTGACCAACCCTACCTAAATTCCTTGATAAAAGA
>LPNX010373025.1:278161-354973 GCA_001517045.1 Pseudotsuga menziesii | reverse complement strand
TAGAGAGAGAGAGAGAGAGAGAGAGAGAGAGAGAGAGAGAGAGAGATATTATGAATAAAAGAGTAAGTATATATACTAAATATAAAGAAAAAATAACAATATATAAATAATGAATAAATAACCTATGTATTATTATTTACTAAAATGATTAAATAAATATTTAATCCTAAAGAGTCAAATTAGGAACAAGTAAAAGAGTTCCTAAGTCTAGGAAAATAATTATCAACCTAACATAAATCAATTAAAGATTATTTTCAAGAAAATAATGGATTATTGATCTAACTAAAGTTTAAGTGCCCTTTTTCCTAAAGATTGTGTATAAATTATGAAGCCAAGGGAAGGATTAGGGAGCTCATAATTATTCCTAATAAAGTCGGAGAGAATTTTCCTAATAAAGTTGGAGAGAATTTCCAAAAAAAAATCAATCTTATACAAAACTTGATATTCCAGATAGGGAAGCCTCACGTTTAGGAGCTCTAAACTACTTGCATGTTGGAACTAGCTGGCGGGGGGGGGGGGATCTAGATTAAAACCAGGAACTGTTATGGGTCATGGTTGGGAGAAACATAATAGTTCCCAAGTTATCTCATTAAAAAAAGATGAAAGTTGTAGGTATTACGTTTTTAACTTCACCAATTTTACTAATCATATTTACATAATTTTAATTATAGTATTTATGCTCCCGAGGGTTTGAAAATTTGGACACATGCTTCAACTTAATCCTATTTGTTTAAATTATGAAACTCTGTCTGAAAGGTTTTAGATGAAATCTAGGGTTAATTTTTATATTGCTGGTTATTTTATTTGTTTAAACTTAAACCTCAACCTTTAAATCTTAAGTAGGGTTTTAATTTGAAATTCTCTTAGAATTTTATTTAAACAATTTTAGAAAGATTAGTGTTAACAATTTAAATTAGATTTAAAACCCTAGTTGCTAGATAAACTAACCATGAGATATTTTCCCAAACCTTTTATTAAATTAAATGAGATATTTAACCAATCTAGATAAATAAATGGTAATGATAAACAAACTCATTTATTTCTAAAAACTAAACATTATATAAACTCTGCACCAACATTGAAATAAATATTAAATAAACCAATTACAAATATATTTATAAATAATGAGACCAGAGATCGAATCTCTTAAATTCATTAAATCAAAACCTTAAAAAAATAAATCACATTGTTCACAGATTCCATATTTCCAACAAATACATCATTCCAAAACATAGAAACTCATAACACCATTATATATAAACCAAACAGAACATCATAAAAACATTGTAAACCAATCATATAAAACGACTATCAAATTTACCCCAAGGTGTGAAGGATGAGAGCCTATCCATGATTTTTCCAAATCATACTATTAAAATATTAATACTTCTAAACCTTATTTCACTCATCCCAGCCATCGAATCCTTTAAGGATTAGCTGTCGGGATTTCATTTATTCTAAAAAAATTCTACTAGTGAAACCTATCTAATAACTCACAATGAAAACAAATCAAACATCTAAACTAAATAGAGTCTATCTACAAAACGCATCACGTTAGTAGAATCCCAAGCACCAACAAGTTAATCACCACATAAGAATCATATTTACAACAAGGGATTATAATCCTTTAAATAACCAAGGATTGAATCTTGTAGGTACATAATGAAAAATACCAACACTTTACCGGATGTATCACTCACGTAGGCTTTCACCTTCTAGGCTGCCCGTATTTTATTTAAAAACACTATATATCAACTATGGAACAGAGCTATGCTCGCTCCCAACAAAATTACATACACATACATGAATTAAACATAAACATTAAAATACATATACATAGGCTACATTGTAAATGCTAAGCCTGGGACATGAGCTTACAACTTCCTGGAGAAAGACAACCAAATAGTAAACAAACATATCTACCTTCTCATCTACCACACTCATCCATTCAAAACCATATTTGTCACCATTCGCATCATTTATCAAGTCAGGGCATCATATGTGCCATTGCAGAGCAACGGCACTATAATTTTTAAAAGAAAACACATTATTTAAACAGAGATCCATATTAAAAACCCAAACGAAGATTGCATTACAAATTATTGGAAAACCAAAATCCATTTCTTATCAAATGGTAGACCATACACACACAAACGAGTTTCCTTGAAACAGTCACACCATCGAATTTACATAGGACAAATCCATGAAAAGGATTTACGCAGTCATGTATACAAGCATAACATATGGGAACATGCCCATTGAATTTTTAGGATTAACATGAATAGGTTGTGCGGCCAACCCCAATGTTCTTCCTTCCAACATGGAGAGTACCCATGCTCTTCTCACCTGAGAAACGAAATGATTTTGGATCAAAAGTATGCCAATCGAATCATAAACCAAACAAACAATGAAAAGGTGCAAACAAATGTTTAAATGCATACCTCACAATGAGCTCAAGACATGCTGGTTGGGCATCATGGGTGCGCAAATCCCACCTGGACCGTGAGACCTTCCTCCCAAAAACAACAAAGACCAAAAGAATGACCTAAAAACCCTAATGAAGCACTTAAGGAAAACAAGCGGTGAATCCCAAGGTGCATTGAATGCACCACTCTTTCCACCACCTCCATGCAAACCAAAACCTACATTTGCATAGTATGGATTCATACTTCGCACCATTGTATTAAACCTCATCACCTTAGTCTTAAAACCCTCCACCATTTTGAATTGCTAGGACTTTAGCCATAGTTTCTATGGCATAAACATATGCCATAACATAAACCCCTCCACACTAAAGGTTGAGCATAAAGTGTTACATCCAAGGTTTTAAAGCTTCATCAAATAGTTTTAAAACATGCACATATTATAACCCGTTCCTACCATAGATACAAGGTATAGTCTACGCTTAGGACCGTTTGTCCTATTTTAACTTTTTTACATAAAAATAACATTTTTTAGGTGTAGATTGTTGTAGATGTTAGGACGTTGCTTTTGGCACGTTCAGAAGACTAAGTTCACCAGCGAAATCACCTAGATAGGAAAATAAACACATGCATAAGTTCATGATGAACTAAGTAAACCCTGTAGCATAGGAACCTTGCCTTTACGAGTGGACCTTTAAGGGACAAAACCCCGCCACTACACCATTTGACATACAAATGCAAGTCAACCTCTTCATAATGAACAATAACAAAGAAATACACGTAAAACAACACTAAGACGTAAAACATAGTAAAGTATCAACAACATTAATAAATAAGATAGACAAGAAAAGTAATTGTATAAACACATCAAAGTATAGAACAATAATATGTAGACATCATAATATTACACGAAAAGAACACAAGGAAACAACAGACAAAACTTAGGTTCAGATATTCAAACAAGTTTTTATTCTGTGGTAGATTTAAAGATGTCCTTGAGATCTAGCATTTTATTAGCATCAATTTTTTATTTATTTATGGATTTTAGGAACATTACATCGTTTTATAACTTCCCCACCTTCACCAACTACTTTAGCCTCACAACTGCTATTCTCATTTGGCCATAAAACGATGAGATAGGTTAGAATCAATAGGAAAGAACACTTGATGTAAAGTTATGCTAGAGGATTTTTGTTAGAAAATAGGAGCAAGAAGACCAAGTATTGGTTTCAAGAAGTCAATGTCAGACTGAAGTATAATCATTCTTGTTTCAAGTTACTTTATTAATAAAGAGATATTCACGTTCCACTAAATGATGTATACTTTAGATATTTAATGAATTATGTTCATAGATTTCATTTCAATGTGAAGTTTAGTCCCTTGCTTATACGTGTTTTAGATTTATGACAATCAAAGGTTTTTGAGAACGGTATATTTTCTTGTAGGTCTTGGAGCAATAGACTCGAGATTACTTTGAATAAGAACACAAAGATATGACCAACCTTCATAAATAAGGTGCATAATCTTTATCATTCAAAACATGTTTCTTTCTCTTGTAGTAGTTGTTCCTGGTTTGAGTCTACTTTGCATTTTTTTTAGTCTGAGTATAATCTAGTATGTTAGTCACCTCCCTAACCTCAGTCACAGGAATAATTTTGAACAACAAGTGCATTTTTTAAATACATGCACACCGAGGCCTTCCATTTATGCACACATTGCTACATGAGTTTTTTTTTTTTTGTATTTCTTATTTATATGGTTCCATGTTGAAATTCAAACATATTGGTGCATTACATATGTATATGTACATACCCTTGTTTCCAAGTCACAAGCACACCAAAATGTACAAAATCAAAATTGAAAAAAAAAGTTCTTTTCTCCCTAAATTGAAAAAGGGGTGGTAATTTTAAATTCAAAAACTAATTATAAAAGGTGTTTGAAAGGAAAAGGAAAATAAAAAGAAAACCTAAACATGAATTTACCTTTTGCCAAAAATTTTAAGGGGATATTTTTGGAAGAGAAACTTATGTGGAAGGAGTTTGTTTCAAGTGAATTATTCTAAGGATTGAAATTTGTTAGGTATGGTGAATAAAGTATGTAAATATTACTATTGATGTTATTATCCTATTTTGGATTTAACTATATTTAGAAAAAAACTTTATAGTTACCTTTAATGTTGCAACCCTTATTTTTTTGTTGCTTATTTTTGTTTTATGTGGCTACAAAATTTTACATTAGGGTTAAAATCCCTCTATTGTTACACAATTATGATTTTTCATTTTAGGTATTTTAGATTTGATGATTTTGTGATTATATATAGAAAGAGAAGGGTGAGACAACACAACGTTTGGGCTTGAATCCATAACCATGTCCTCCCTACCAATTTTTTCTTGTTTTCTTCGTTTGTAGTTTTTCAATAAAAAATGTGTGTGACATTTTCAGTGTGTTTATACACCAAGAACACCTTGGTTCCTATATAGTAATACCACACAAAAATTGATATGTGGGACATTATATTTTATTTTCTAAAAACGCAAAAAAAGGTTTCTCAGTTCTAGGTGCTACAATATTGCATTAACACACCGATGCGTTTATACTAATAATACACCGATAATGGCATGAACACAACTTGTTTTTACTAAAATGTTAGTTAATAAATTTATATCATTTTTGGTGTGCTTGTTTTAATATAATGCATTAGTGTGTTGTTGTACGTAACACACTGTGGTGTTTTATGTATTTAAGCACACTAATATCAGACTTGTTTTCTATTTTGAAGTTTTGTCATTTATTTGTGTAATATATTGATAGTTTTTGTATTTAATGGTCGAAATTGTTTATTGATATAAAATGCATGGTATGAGTTCAGTGCACAACAATTTTAGTCATTATGATGGGAACACATCTAGAATTATGAAGAAGGACAATGTTTTTTTTTTGTATTTATTAGGTTGTTTGAAATGTTTGTAAATTTAACTAATATGTCTTGGTTAATGTGTGACACATGGAGCTGAAAAATGAGGAATATCAATAATATTTTTACCAATCTAAGTCCAAAAGAGATAAAAACGTTGATGGAAAAGTTGCAGAGGGATAAATCAGGTGAATAAAAATTAAGTCATATGAATTATTTATTTAAATTTGAGTAATACTGTACTTAAGGATATTCACTAATATTCTACAAATAATGTAATTAACATATGTTGAATGTTATGCAGGGATTGACAACAACATAAGTGAATGTTATCATAAGATGTTTTTTATGGAATATGCAAATGAAGATGAATTGGTCCTTAGCTCATCTAGAGTGGTGCTAAAAGTTAATAGAAGGGGAATGTACTTTTTCAATACTATGATTGAGATATTGGAAATAACGTACATATATACTTTTCACTTACAATACAAAAATCAATCAAATTATTCAAGGAATTAGGTCATATGTAAACAACAGGAGGCATTTCTAGAGAAATGGTGAGTGGGACTTGTCAAACTTGCAATAGAAAAATCATACTACAACCAAAAAGAATCATTCAAAAATTAATAATCCTAAACATGGTTATGTAGAATATGTATCTATAACTAGTACAAAGGGTAATCCATTAATAATTTTAATTTTGTTATATTTATTTTTAATATGAACAAAACAAATAGTTTAATGTGATTTTACATTTTCAGGAACATTTATGAGAATCCCAGAGAGGATGAGCAAGGTGATATGTAGAATGTGCCAATAGGGATGTAAAAAAAAGTATACAAAGATATGGCCAAGGAAATCGACATAATTGTATTGCAGGAGGAGCCATCTTAACAACAACATAATTCAAATGTATGGAATCATAATTTTTTATTATTATGCACATCTCATTAATTATTTCAACATTAAATAATAACTTTCAGCTTTGTTGCAAAAAAGAAAACAAAATGGAACCCATTCAACACACAAGATATTTGTTAGTATTTGTGATTTCCTTATAGAAAATCAAGATTTCATAATGGTTATGATTTGTATATTTAATTTTTTTGTTTTCACTGGCCTTCCTGGGATGTCTTGAAACAGGTGTTAACATACAAAGAGGAGTCATCAGAAAATTTGATTGACATTGGGTTAAACAAGGGTTGTGAGTATATGTTGGTGTATCAAAAATTAATTTTGGATTTTTTAAGTATTCATGTTGTTTTAATTATCTCATTTTATAATTAATAAAAGAACAAAAATCATTCATATTAAATATATTATTTGTGATGGGGTATAAAACTTGCACGAAACAAAGTATGGAGTGGAGCCAATAGAATATTTATTGAGCGAAGGCATGAAATTTGGTTTTGAAACAATGTGTATCATTCATGACGCAATTATTTATATGGTACACTTATTTTCAATTACATTCATGTATATTATCTATTTTATTTTTCATTATTCCCAGTAATGTAGATATGCTCGGTACACTTTATTTTTATCTTGGCATATGGAATCTGAAGAAGAGGAAAACAATCGATCAAATCAACAAAACATTCAGCCAAATAACCGAAGTGATGAAAGTTGTTAAATCATTGATAATAGTTCCAACGAATAATGATGGTTCATATTTATTTTTTATGTCAATCCAAGCTGTTATATATTTGAAATAATTGATTCTGAAAATAAGACATTTTGTATAATGTACTGGACTAGTGTTTGAATTCAAAGACAACGAGATACGAATAAGTGTAACAATCACATGCATGTTGAAATTTTGATTATTGTTCTCTAGGTTGTCTATTTTGTATGGAAAAGTACCTCTTATTGATATATAATAAACTAATTTTTTTATTCTATTGCATTCTCCAATGTTATTGTCAAATGTTACATTGGTAATTAAATGTATGGATGATTAAATATTACCATTGAAGTTTGCATCTATGATATTTCAATTTCAGATAAATAATTTAATTAAAAAAAATATAATATATATATTTCACTACAATGTGAGTAGTTTGTTGGTCTGTTGAATGATTTTTCTTGCCATTGATGTAAAGAATGTCTATTAGCAAATACATAACATGAATTTGAAATAATAATAAAATGTGATAGATATTATTCTTTGAAAGAACAAAAGACAGAAATCCGTGAATGTAATAGAAATACGTGAATAACAAAGAAATCGTGAATGAGATGGAACCAAAGACAGAAATTTGTGAATGACACAGAAATCTTTGAATGCAACATAAATTGTGAATGTGATAGAAATTCTTTTCTCTAGACATAAATTTTATTGTGTTCACAGAAATGGGCATTAGCAAATAGTTTGAATTTTTTTTTTGTGGATAAAATGATTTGTTATCCATCGTTGAGTATCAAACGCTTGATTCCAGTGTGTCAAGAATGGTTCGAATGTCCATTAATAAATCAAGCAATACGATTCCAAAGTTTGTTTTTAACATAAGGTTAAAATGAATTTCGACTTAATGAAATGGTTAACACTACCTAGAATTGATTAGTTCTAACTTTCAGTTAAGGTTTTAAGGTATTTGCCAAAAAAATATTTATTCTTTGTCTTGAATCATTTATACAGTTAAAGATAACCATATGTAACTGTTTATTGTATGCGTTGTAAGATAAAAGGAGTTGTATATGCAAGCATGGCTGTGAAGAAAAAAAATTGAATACTCTATCATGAATAAGAGAAAATTGGAATAGGCGAACACAAAGTAGTGAATTATCTCAGCACTGAAGAAAACTTTGCATGGTGAAATTACTCAGCAATGGAGAAGATGCGGATCAGTGAAAGTCCACAATGAAGAAAAAACAGATCAATAAAGAAAACTCTGAATAGGTTGACTGCATTGATTAAAGAAACATTGGTGTGCATTGGATTTTATTGATGAGCCAAAAGATAAATTTCTCTCTCACAATTTGTATTATAAAAGCTGAGTATGTGTTCTGTACATAGAAATATTGCTAGTTCTATAAATTAAATCCATTTTTTGGGTACTCATGTCACTGTAGATTGATCTAGTAAAATGAATAAAACAAAAAGAAGAGATCTAAAAATGTTAATGAGATCAATCAGATATTGGATGCAAATGAATTGAAATAATACATATTATCAGTTACAAGCTTTAAAGCTAGTTTTGAATACGTTACTTACTGCATAAATGAAGAAAGTTTAAGATAGACTATTGGTTTGACAGAGTAGTTTGATAGATATAAGTTGGTTGACAAAGATAGGCTATTTTTGATAGAGATGTTCTTGAAATAATGGTTTTTGATTGAAATTGTTTTGACAGAGAATTTGTGACAGAATGTGTTATTGTTAAAGATTATATTTGATATAGATTACATCAGAAAATGTAACATATTTAGTTTGAAAGTATATGAAACAAGTTGGTTCCTATACTACAGGGAGGAAGGGAGGTGTGAGGGATATTGGCAGTCTCATTGCAAGTTGAAGCTTGCATTCATAAAGTAGGGGTTGTCTTTCACTAAGAGCTGAAAATAGAGAGGTAGTTTCTTGAGGTAGTAGCCTCATCTGAGTTGTTGCTTAGATAACACATGATGTAACTGAAGTTGCTTGCCTTACATCCATAAGAAGAAGAGGTTTTTTTCCCTTTATGGGTTTCCTCATGAATATTTTGTGTCTCTATCCAATTCATGTGTTTGATGGTTATTAATTATGAGACAAAATAATTGTTAGATTTTAAGCTGCATTAAAGAAGTAAAAACAATTACAAAATTATAGACAGCTGATTCACCCCACCCTGCCCCCCCTTCTCAGTTGTATGACTTTATTAACAATTGGTATTAGATCCAGTCAATTCGGATCTCAATTTAATAATTGGAAGTGTGGTCTATTAGTTTGGATAAGAAGTCTAAATTTACAAAACATTGATTACCTCTATTTGATGGACATAATTATGCTTTTTGGAGTATCAGGATGAAATTGTTTTTGCAGACTCAAGGAGTAGATGTTTGGAAAGCTATGTTGAATGAATATAGTGCTCCAACAAACATTCCAATAGATGTTGTAGATAAGAAACTTTATGAAAGTAATTCCAATGCCATGTATGAAATACTTGGAGGTTTAGCGGGGTCAGAATTTGTTAAGGTTATGCACTGTGAGTCAGCAAAAGAATTATGGGACAAGCTGAAAAATGTTTATGAAGGAGATACTAAGGTGAAGAATTCTAAGTTACATTCATATAGGAGTCAATTTGAAAGTTTAAAAATGGAAGAATATGAATATATAGCATCTTATTTTCTTCGTATTGATGAAGTAGTAAATACCATGAGAGGTCTAGGAGAAAAAGTTAAAGATGTTGATATTATGCAAAAGGTACTTAGACCTTTACCTGTAAGATTGAATTCAAAATTATCTGCTTTGGAAGAAAGAAATGATATTGCTACTTTAGAAATGGATGAACTACATGGAATACTAACAGCATATGAGATGAGGAACTCTCATGAGCATTCTTTCAGGAAAGAAGAAACTTTCAAGGTTGCTAAGAAGGACGAGAATAAATTTGAAGGAGAAACCAAAAATCATGATGATTCAAAAGAAGATAAGAAAGAAGCTAAATTTTTTAAAAATATGAAAAAGGGTACTGGTAAATACAAAGGTAAGATTCCTCTTAAATGATTTGGTTGTGGCAGAATAGGGAATTTTTCCTCCAAGTGTCCTTACAATAAGCATTCTGATGGTGAAGAAGAAAGCAATAGAAAGAGTAACGAATAAAAGAAAAAATATAAGAAATCTTTTCAAAGAAACTCATATAAAAAGAAAAGTGGATTTATTAAAGATGATAGTGATTCTTTAGAAATAGATGAAAGTGATGTTAGCTCAGATATAAGACTCTTTATGGCTGTAGAAAATCAAAATGATGAATTTATTGAAGAAGAAGAAGGTGAAGTTGATTTGGAAGCTGAGCATGTAAGTGCATTGACTGAACTTAGAAAAGTAAGAAGAGAATGTAAACATTTCAAAGAAGAAAAATAAAATCTTGAAAATGAGCTACATAAATCTAACAAGTTGATAGAAAGCACTGAAATTATGATAATTGATAGAAGAGGCTAGATTAATTGAAGAAGCACTAAACAATTTGCTTGTAGACAAGGATAAAAAAAATGAATATCTAAAATTTGAAGTTGTTTCAGTTAGAAAGAAGGTACAATAAAATAACATGAATGGCATCTCAAATATTTTAGAACAAATTATTAGTAATCAAAGACCAACGAATGACAAAACTAGAATTGGTTATAAATATGAGATTACTAATGCAAGTACTAGCACAAGTACTGAAAAAGCAGGTACATATGTGAAAAACACTATATACCCGATGGACTTATTAAAGCAAAAAGAAAATCAAACTCCAACAGTACATGGAAGAAGTTATGACAAGTACCATAACAAGTTTAATGGCTATTGTTTATTTTTTTACAAGTGTGGACCTAAAGATGCTTTTTGTAATGCATTCTCAAGAAACATAATTGCACATAACAACCATGTAATTTCCCCAAAAATTGAAAATAAAAATAAAAATTTCTTAGGCTAGTAAAAACTACCTATGTTGGACATTTATTGAACTTGCGGAATATAATGTACACTAAATGCGCCACTCTTTGGTCGTAAGTTGTTGTTACGCTCTATCATATTACTTTCAGTTATGATTATTACTATGTTGTTTTTAAGATGTCATGTTGATGAAATTGTAACTTCGGAATATATTCACTTATATTTCTTATGTATTGTAACCTGATTTTTATTCTGGGATGTACTCGAGTGATTTCATGCCCCAATGTTCCTATTGGGAGGTTATATAATGTAAACAAGTCATGGTAAAATCATTGTGGGTAACCCTCCTATTGATCAAGGGTTAAAGTCCCCACAGTTTCGGGGCACTAGGGTTATTAGACTCACCTAGTGAAGTCGACCCTAGTTGGGTTTAGTCAAGTCGGGAATTAGTATAAATAGAGAGCTAGTTTCTCTATTTATCACACACTCACTCACACTCAGTTGTAGCACATAGCTGAGGAAGAGAAAGACACTAGGGCAAGGAAGAAAGAGGTTACTACTGTCAAAAGATCATCTTACTGTTTTGGGGTTGTACTTTTGGTGCTGATTCTATCTTTGAGGAAGTTGTGGGGTTTTTTCCATTTATGGTTTCCCCAGGGAAAAACAATGTGTTCATTATCTCTTGTGTTAAATTGTTGTGCTTTTTGTTCTCTCAGTTAAAGATCCTAATGTTATGCTAGCTTAATGTTAAAAATCTAACATGGTATCAGAGCTAACCTGAGAAGAAGACACTATGCAGCTGTAGGAACTAGGGTTTCCTACTTTGTGGATCTCTCTCCACATATTTTCAGCAAAAGAAGGTTAGAATAAATCTCCTCCATAGGGCACATCTTTCTCTTGAAGCAGAATCCAATTCTGAGGTTTTTCAGTTTTGGACCTGACACTGCTGTCGAAAATTAGGGATTTTTAGAGAAGTGAAATTTTTCAGTGCACCTTGGCTTGGATTGATCTCCTCATCAAAATTGAAGCTAGGGATCAAGATCAAATTATTTGGTTGGATAGAACTCTAGAAAAGCAAAACCCTAATTTGCTCCTAAACCAGCACTGCAAAATTTCAGCTCCAAATCCGGATTCAACATCTTGACCTGGTAAGATCTAAATGTTTTTGATTTCCATTTGAGGTTCTTAGTTAAGATGTCTCATCATGCCAAGATTGATGAAAAGACTGAGGGATTTGATAAATTCTGAGCCTGGAAGTATAGGATCTCCCTTGTCCTGGAAGAAAATGAGTTGGACTCCTATATCAGTGAGGAGGTTCCAGTTCCAGAGGGAGATGAGGCAAAGGCCTTACATAAGAAGAAGTTGGTTATGGAAAAGAGGATCATTTATGATTCAATCAAGGATCACCTCATACCCCAAGTTTCCTCCCTCAAGACACCTAAAGCTATGTTTGATGCCCTAACAAAATTGCTTGAAGGAAAGAACATAAACTAGAAGATGACTCTACGAAACCAACTGAAGAATGTAATGATCTAGAATGTAGAAACCATCCAATCTTACTTTTCAAGGGTCTCTCAGATCAAGGAACAACTGGAAGCAGTAGATGAAGAAGTGGAAAATGCAAAGATTATAATGACCACCTTGAATGGTCTCCCTAGATCATTGGACTCCTTCATTCAAGGAATCTATGCCAGAAAGAAGTTAGTCAAATTCAGCAGACTATGGGAAGAATGATCTCAAGAGGAAGCTCGGATAACTACTTGAGAAGAGAAGATGGGAAGTGAAGATCAAGCTCTCATAGTTCACTCCAAGAAAGGAAGAAGAAACTCTCATCACTCTGGAGGTAAGACCTTTCACCATAAAGATAACATTAGAAAGGAATTATCTAAATTAAGATGCTATACATGTGATGAAAGGGGACACTTTGCAAAAGATTGTCCTAGAAAGAAGATTAACTCTCATAAGAATAAGGGAAACAAGAGAAGACATCATGCTCATGCTGCAGAGGATGATGAACCTTCCACCAAGAGAACCAGACATGAAAGTGAAGATTATTCAAGTGATGAAGAATATGTTTTGATTTCCACTCTTATGGGAAACATTACTCATGGAAGCAATGATTGGCTTATAGACAGTGGGGCTTTCAAGCATATGACAGGATTTAAGGAATCCTTTATGAAACTTTCAGAACATGAATCACCTCACAAGGTGAAGCTTGGAGATGACTAATAATATCCAATAAAAGGTAGTGGGGAATCCTCCTATGAGCTAGACTCTGGAAATTCTATGACAATGAAGGAAGTATTGTTTGTACCAGGACTAAAGAAGAACCTTCTCTCCATATCTGCATTAGATGCAAAAGGAATGAGGTTTACATTTATAGATGGTCAAGTCATCATGTGGCCAAAAGGAAAGACTATTGATGATGCAATAGTGATTGGAGAACAAGAAGGAGGATTGCACAAATTAAAGGGCCATCTAGAACAAGTCTTGGCCCATGACACAGTAGAGCCAAATGAACTTTGGCATAGAAGGCTTGCACATATGCATTACAGAGCACTACCACTTGCAAGCAAAGCTGTTGAAGGTCTTCCAAAAATTCAAGCAAAACATGATGGGGTCTGCAAAGGATGTGTGAAAGGAAACAACACAAAGAAGACATTTCCAAGTAGCGATAACAAAGCAAAAGGAATCTTGAAAATCATCCACTCTGATGTATGTGGTCCAATGTCATCAAGTTCACTAAGCGGGTATGTATACTATGTTTCTTTCATTGATGATTTTTCTAGGAAGACATAGATTTACTTCATGAAGAACAAAGATGAAGTATTCAACATATTCAAGGAATTCAAAGCCTTGATCGAGGACCACACTGAAAAGAAGATCAAGACCTTTAGATCAAATAATGGCGGAGAATTCACATCAAATGAATTTAAAGAGTTATGCAAAGACTCAGGGATTAAGAAGGAGTTGTCCACTCCATATGATCCACAACAGAATGGGATTGTAGAAAGGAAGAATAGAACTATCATGGAAGCTACAAGAGCAATGCTTCATGATCAAGATCATCATATGCATCTATGGGTAGAAGATTCCAGAAAAATGGTGTATGTACAAAATCGTACTCCACACAGACTACTCAAGAACAAGACTCTTGAAAAAGTATTCTCATGCAAGAAACCAAAAGTCATCCATATTAGACTATCTGGATATAAAGTGTACATACACATACCAAAAGATAAGAGAACTAAATTAGATCCTTCAGGGAAGAAGGGCATATTTGTGGGATACTCTGAAAGCTCAAAGGATTCAGAATATACTTCCCAAGATTCAAGAAGATCGACATCGGCAGGGATGTGACATTTGATGAAGACACAACTTACAACAAATCGAGAAAGAAACCTACTAAAGAACCTGAAGAAGCAGAAGCACCCAGAATTCATGATACAAAAATGAACGAAGAAACTCAAGAAGAAGATTGAGAATTTGAAGAACCACAAAGACCTGTAGATCCACCTTAGGAAAACAATCCTCACAAGAGGAAGCCTTCTTGGGTATGAGAAGCTATCCAAGGTGCAGAAATATATGGGTCTCCAGAAGAGAATCACAAAGAAATAAAGAGGACCAGATCCTGCTCCGAGTATGTAGCATTATTATGTGATTTCATCGATAAAGAACCTTCCAATTATGAAGAAGTGGTAGAACGGAAAGAATGGAAGGATGCTATGATCAAAGATTATCAATCGATCATGAAGAATGATGTTTGGGATGTTGTCCCAAGACCAGAAGGGAAGTCAATTGTAAATTCCAAATGGATCTACAAGATCAAGCATGCTACAGACGGTAGAATAGAAAAATATAAAGCAAGATTTGTTGCTCGTGGTTTCTCCTAGAAAGAAGGAATAGACTATGAAGAAAATTTTGCACCTGTAGCTAGATGCACTTCTATTAGATCAGTACTTGCTCTGGCTGTAGTGATGAAATGGAAGATACACCAGATGGATGTCAAGACCACTTTCTTGAATGGTGTAGTAGAAGAGGAAGTGTATGTGGAGCAACCACTCGGTTTTGAGACACATGACATGGAGTCTCATGTATGTAAATTGAAGAAAGCCCTGTATGGTTTGAAACAGGAACCTAGGACATGGTACAGCAGAATTGATAGCTTTCTATCCAGTTTGGGCTTTACTAAGAGTAAAGTAGATTCCAGCCTTTACTACAAGGTTGAAGATGGAAACCGAGTGATGCTCCTACTGTATGTAGATGATCTGTTTGTAATAGGTATGGATGGTTTGATTGTCGATACGAAGAGGAATCTTGCTGCCGAGTTTTAAATGAAGGACTTGGGTATGATGCATTATTTTCTAGGAATGGAGGGGTGGCAGAATGCAGATGGAATTTCCGTGGGACAAGGGAAATATACAGTGGAGATCCTGAAGAGGTTTGGGACGATGGAATACAAGGATATGGCCACACATATGGCATCGAACCTGAAGTTATTGAGTGATTCTTCATTAGAGATGGTTGATTCTACGATGTATCATCAGATGATTGGGTCCTTGATGTACCTGACGAACAAAAGACTAGATATTTTATTTGTTGTGAACACCTTGAGCCAGTTCCTGACAGATCTGAGACATGTTCACTTGATTGCTGCAAAGCATATTCTGAGGTACCTGAAGGGTATAGTTGATTGTGGGCTCAAGTATGAGGCGAGTCAGAAGATTAACCTAGAGGGTTATGTTGATTCAGATTGGCCAGGCAGTGCCATCGATAGGAAGAGCACTTCAGGGTGTTTCTTCAGTATGTGATCAGGTGTGATCTCTTGGTTTAGCAAGAAGCAATCCTGTGTGGCACTGAGTACAACGGAAGCAGAGTATGTCATAGCTTCTTCAGCTAGTTGTGAGGCAATATGGCTAAGGAAGCTACTATCTAATTTATTTGATCTCTAGTTAAATGCTACTTGTATATATTGCGACAACCAGAGTTGTGTGAAGTTGTTAGAGAACCTGGTGTTCCATGACAAGTCGAAGCATATCGAGATAAAGTATCACTATATCAAGGATATGGTGCAGAGGGGAGCAGTGAAGCTCCAGTATGTTGTGATGGACAAACATATAGCTAACGTATTGATGAAGCCATTTTCCAAAGTGAAGTGTGAGTACTTTAGGGAGAAGCTTAGTGTTCTCCAGATCGAGGTCCATTCCAAGGGGAAGTGATGAGTTCGTGAGCCATTCTGACATGGTGAGAGGATTGGTTCCTTCCATGGTCAGATGTAAGGGCTGAGCCTTTCTATCATGGTGAGAGGATTGGTTACTTCCATGTCAGATATGAGTGCTGATCCATTCTGATATGACTGTAGGATTGGTTCCTACATGATCATATATAAGGGCTATTTCCACTCTTGGAATGGAGGTGCCTGGTCAGTTACTAGGAATAATTGGTCTAGGACTGAGCCCCATTCTGATATGACTATGAGATGTTTTCTCACATGATCAGATGTGATCACATGGCCATTCTGATGTGATTGAGGGATGTGTTCCCACTTGATAAGTTATAAGGGTTGATGCCATTCTCTTGGAGAATGGAAGCACCTGGTTAGTTACCAAGCACCTGGTTGTAGGATGTGTTCCTACATGGGTGGATGTAAGTGCAGAGCCTTTCCATCATGGTTGCAGGATGTGTTCCCTCATGGGTGGATGTAAGTGCAGAGTCTTTCCATCATGGTTGTAGGATGTGTTCCCACATGGGTGGATGTAAGTGCAGATCCTTTCTAGCATGGTTTCAGGGTGTGTTCCCACATGGTTGGATGTAAGTGTAGATCCCTTCTAGCATGGTTGCGGGATGTGTTCCCACATGGCTAGATGTAAGTGCAGAGCCTTTTTAGCATGGTTGTAGGATGTGTTCCTGCATGGCTAAATATAAGTGCTGGGCCTTTCTGATGTGATTATAGGATTGGTTCTTACATGATCAAATGTGAGTGTTGGGAATGCCTTTCTGACATGGTGTTGGATGTGTTCCTCTCATGGTCAGACGTAAGTGCTGGGCAAGCCATTCTGACTTGGTGTTAGATACAAGCACTCAAGAAGACCTACATGGAGGCTAGGCCTACAACCAACATGAAAAAGGGATAGCTCTATAGAAATTCCTGTGATGAGAAGAATCATGAGATAGCACTTGTGAGAATGATCCAGCAGTAATGATCCAGATCGAGTGATGATATAGATGCAGAGATGATGTCCAGTGATGATCCATATCAAGTGACGATCCAGATCCAGTGATGATGATCCAAATCGATGGATGATCCAGATCCAGTGATGATGATCTAGATTGAGTGATTATCCATATCTCAAGATGAAGATGACTTGAAGATGAAGATGACCTAAATATGAATATGACTTGAAGATGAAGATGACTTGAAGATGGAGATGATGAGATGATCCAGAGAAGAATACCAATGATGAAAATTGTGTCGAGAGAATACCTTCCTAGTTAAGAGGGAGTGTTGATGAAATTGTAACTTTGGAATGTATTCACTTGTATTTCTTATGTATTGTAACCCGAAGTTTATTCCAGTAATTGAGTCATGTCATGACTTGATGTTCCTATTAGGAGGTTATATAATTTAAACAAGTCATGTCAAGTCATTGCGGGTAACCCTCCTATTGATCAAGGGTTAAAGTCCCTACAATTTCGGGGCACTAGGGTTAATAGATTCACCTAGTGAAGTCGGCCCTAGTTAGGTTTAGTCAAGTTGGGAATTAGTATAAATAGAGAGCTAGCCTCTCTATTTATCACACACTCACTCACACTCAGTTGTACAAAATAGCTGAGGAAGAGAAAGACATTGGGGAAAGGAAGAAAGATTTTACTGTTGTCAGGAGATCATCTTACTATTTTGGGGTTGTACTTTTGGTGCTGATTCTATCTCTGAGGAATTTGTGTGGTTTTATCCATTTATGGTTTCCCTGAGGAAAAACTTTGTGTTCATTGTCTCTTGTGTTTGATTTTTGTGCTTGTTGTTCACTCAGTTAAAGATCCTAATGTTATGCTAGCTTAATGTTAAAAATCTAACATGTCATGTATCTTATTATTAAGCTATTCTCATGTTTATACATTGTTGTGTATGTGTTAGTTACTTGGTTATATACTTCGTTCATATTCTGTTGTTTACTAGTTATTTACCTAGTTCTAACTTAACTTTGTTCCTAGAACTAAAGTGGGAGGAGTGGCGGGACTAGTTATCCCATGTGACTGTCTAAGAGGTAAAGTGTTTACTTGACTAGCAAGATTACTTATTTATGTTCGAACTAAGGCACCTCTTTCATCCTATGTTGATTATACCTATCAAGGGAGACTTTTTTAAGGAGTGCTGAACGTTTTGATCATTAAAACACCTACTAGTTGTTTTTATGTTTTCTTACAGACTCAACTTGATAACGAGCTAATTGCTATATTTATCATTTATAGACATAGACAGATTATCTATGTGATGCCTACTATTCACTATGTAATTACGAATCCACTGTTCCTATCTTAATCTATTTGTAATTCATGTCACATTGTATTAAAAGTATTAATACATCTTTTATTTATTCTTGGTAGGTTATAAACTTTGTCTAAAGGACCAAATATCGATTTTATACATAACAATAATACCATGGCATTTTTCATATCCCATGCTTCTAATCCTCATTCTTATGGAAATGGAAAGACAAGGTTAAAGGCTTAATCCTAGGGTATATGTTGTATATAATATTATACCTTGTAATAAGCTTTAGGGTGGTTAATTATACCATATGGTTTGAACGCTACACAATTGGGGTTTAAGACTTTGCATGGGAAAGAGACCATCGATATTGAATCGATTTTAAACTATAGAGATGTGGGTTTCAGGTTGATAGTTGACACCAAACTAGCGCCATTAATTCGTCTTGAGGTTTGGGGAAGCCAAATCTTAGGGCTTAGCTCCATGAAAGACTTGGTCATTTTGCTTGGCTTGTTTTTTGTTTGGTCTTAGCTCTATGCAGTGGATGAAGGTGACTTCTAGGTTGACCGAGGTTGCGGATTCATTGGGTTTTAACAACATTGTTGTTATTTTGTATCTTGGACACAATTTCCATACTTCTCATTTGAATTATTGTTGGTGGTTGCAGGTGATAGGGTTAGCAAGGAGAAACATGGCTCAGAGCTTCATAGCCTATTCATGGGAGATACCATAATAGCCATGGTAAGCCTGTTACACCAGCTTATTAGGGTTTACATCACATTGCTCATTGGGGTTTTACTATGGGGTTTTCGATTTTCCTTCGAGGCTGGTTTTGCAAAGATTTGGGTTTGTAAAATAATGATGTTGTTAGCAGTGAATGGGGCCTTGGGACTTTTAACAGCCTCTGCATTGTTTTTATGTAAATCATTTTTTTTATTTGATATTTAAATCCTGAGCAACACCATTTCTTGCAATGATGCCATGGCCCTTGGCATGACTGTGTATATTAAGTTAATGTGGTAACTCACCGAGTTTTGAATACATACTGCGTTACATTTTTGGAAATGGTTATTAAACTGGACTATGTATATAAATCTATGTAGTGATATTTGTTTATTAATCTTGTGTTGTATGTGGCATTCACCTTCACAATTAGCCTGTGTATTGTTACCTCCATTATTTGTTCTTAGTTGTATGAATGGAAAAATAGTGACAGCGAATGGCTTGGGGCCATGACGTGAATGGCATGAGTGCTCTTCCATGGCATATGTGAAAACATCGAGGATTTAGGATTTAGGATTTGTTTTTTAATGTGTAATGTGCAAATATAGTTACATCGTGGGTGTAAACCCTTTGTTGATAGGGTTGATGTAGATTTTGTTTTTGATAGGGTTTAGATATTTAGGGGTTTAATTTTGACGATCATGGCCATGGAATACAATGTATTGATTTTTAAAGTTCCTATGACCTCTATGCTAAAATATTAGTTAAAACAAACCACTCCTACAAGCTATGTATAGCATGTCTTGTTTAACGATTTTGGGTTTTGTCTTACATCTTGGATGTAGATATTACACCGTGGATTTATAAAATATTTAACACACATCAAGATTCGATCCTGGGTCATGTTCTATAATGAGGTTTAATATTTGCATTGTGGTGATTGTGCGAAAAGAGTGTGTCCACATGATTTGATCCTGCGACCTCATTGTACTTACTTAGTTCTTTATTTTGATTATTGTAATGTTTACTTGGTTAATGTTTATGTAATGGCTGTGATTAATATTAGATGGGACTTATTGATTTATGGAATGCGATTATGACATTGTTTACTTAAATATTTAAAGGGTTGTGAATTCAAGTAGGAAAAGAGATTTGATCTTAGACCGATGAATGGTCATGATACTTACTTTGTTTAATTTCTTATGATGATGTTATTTTAATTAAAATGATTTAGTATTTAGTGTCTATTTAATTATGTAGACCTTGAAAGGTCGTTACTAGTTTATTTATCTTAGATTTAATGTGGAATATTTGTAGTCTGTACTTAGTTGTAAATATTGTACTTAGTAGATTGGATTTATGATTCAATTTTATATCTGTTGATTTATATATATTTGTTAGATTTTTATCATTCAAGATAGCATTATTTTAGGATATTTAAGTGAGAGAATAACATGCATAGCAATAAACACAAGAGACAAGAGACACAAAGAATTTTCCTCGGGGAAACCATAAAGGAGAAAACCCCGCAATTTCCTCAGAGATAGAATGAGCACCAATAGCACCAGAAAAACCTGAAAACATGAAGATGATCTCCACAACTTCTCTCTCACTCATTCACCCCAATGACTGAGTGTGTGTGTGATCAATAGAGAGGCTCACTCTCTATTTATATTCTTTCGTTCACTTAACATCTACTTTAACAAGTTGGCCCCACTTAACAATTACTTACTAGAGCTGACATCTCTAGGATAGTCTAATAACGCTAGTTCCCCACAATTGTGGGGACTTTTCCCTATGATCAACAAGGAGGGTTAACCTTGACATAAATTTGGGGACTATTGCCTCGACTTACAATGGAGGGTTAACCTCAATGACTTTACATGACTTGTTTATATTATTGAATCTCCTGATCAGAACATTGGGGCATGACATGACTCAGTTACATTATAGATACTTCCTGGAATAAAAATCAGGGTACAATACATAAGATATACAAGTGAATACATTCTGAAGTTACAAATACATCAACACTCGTTCTTAACTAGGAAGGTATTCTCTCGACACAATTTATCAGCACAAGTCTTCTTCTTTGTATCATCTGGATCATCATCAAGTCATCTTTGTCTTCAAGTCATATTCATCATCAAGTAATATTTATTGTCAAGTCATCTTCATCATCTTCATCATCTTCATCATCAAGTCATCTTCATTGTCAAGTCATCTTCATCAATTCTGGATCATCACTGGATCATCATCGAGTTTGGATCATCACTTGATCTGGATCATCACTACTGGATCATCATCAAGTTTGGATCATCACTTGATATGGATCATCACCATTGGATCATTATCAAGTTTGGATCATCACTTGATCTATATCGTCACTGCTAGATCATCATCAAGTCTGGATCATCACTTGATCTGGATCGTCACTACTGGATCATCACTTGATCTATATCATCATCAAAGTTGGATTATCACTGAATCATCATCATCATTATTGCTTCTTCTATCTCAATCAAATGGTGATATCTCTTCATTCTTCCCGTCACCAAAATTTCTACAGATCCAACCCTTTTTCACGTTGGTTGTAGGCCTAGCCTCCATGTAGGTCTTGTTCAGCACTTATATCTAACCCTAAGTCAGAATGGCCTGCCTAACACTTACATCTAACCTCATCTTGTAAGAAAGGAATGCCCATCACTCACATCTGACCTCATCTTGTCAAAAATCCCCAGCGCTCACATCTGACCATGTGTAAACACATCGTGCCAAAATGGATCAACACTTATATGTGACCATGTGTGAGCACACCGCATCAGAAGGGATCTACACTTACATCCGACCATGTGCGAACACATCGCATAGGAAGGGATCTGCACTTACATCCAATCATGTGCGAACACACCACATCAGAAGGGAACTACACTTACATTTGACCATGTGTAATCACATCACACCAGAATGACTCTCAGTCCTAGAATGAGGATTCCTGGTAACTGACGAGGTGCCTCCATTCTCCCAGAGAATGGCATCTCAGCACCAAGCTAAGTATTCCTGGTAACTGATGAGCTGCCTCCATTCCAAGAATGGAATTCAACACTTATATCTGATCATGTAGGAACCAATCCTATAGTCACATCAAAATGGCTTAGCACTCACATCTGACATGGAAGGAACCAAATCCTCTCACCATGACATAATGGCTCATCCCTTACATTTCACCATGGAAGGAACCTAATCCTCTCACCATGTTAGAATGGCTCACAGACTCATCACTTCCCCTTAGAGGGAACCTCGATATGGAGAACGCCAAGCTTCTCCCTAAAGTAGTCAAACTTCACTTTGGTCATTTCTAGCATAGAATCACATCATGGTTGATTACATTCAAGGATAACCTGTGAGCTTTGCTAGGATTGATTACATCCAAGGATAACCTATAGGTCTGTTTACATCTTAGAAACCTATGAGCTTTGCCAGGATTTATGCTTAGACAACCTGTCTCACCGACTATGCTAGAACTCCCTCTTTCGAGAGATCTCGATCTGGATCACATATTGGAGCTTCACTACTCCTCTCTGCATCATACAAAAATGCAAGTCAAATCAATCAAATCAAATAGTAGTTTTCAAAAGAAACATAATACCTCCCAAATAGCAAGTGGCAACATCTTTTGCCTCAGTTGTACACAGCACCATGCAGGACTCCATCCTTCCAAACCAAGAGATCACACTTGATCCCATACTGAAGTAGCACCTCGAAGTGCTCTTCCTATCAATGGCACTCCCTTCCCAATACGAATCCTTATAACCCTCTAGGTTAATCTTCTGATTCGCCTCATACTTGAGCCCATAATAAATTGTACCCTTCAGGTACCTCACTTCATGCTTTGCAACCATCAAGTTAACATGTCTCAATGTGTTCACAACAAAGAAAATATATGGTCTCATATTTGTCAGGTACATCAAGGAATAAATCATCTAACGATACTTCGTAGTGTCAACCATCTCTCATGAGGCATTACTCAATAGCTTCAGGTTCGATGTCATAGGTGTGGTCATGCAGTCCATCATCATGAACCTCTTCAGGATCTCTACTGCATACTTCCCTTGTCCACACCTCCATGCCTAGAACATAGTGCATCATCCCCAAGTCCGTTATCTTGAACTCGACAGCAAGTCTCCTTCTTGCAACTTTAATGAGTTCCTCTTTTCTGTAGGGAACAAGTCATTGACATATAACAATAGCATCACTGGTCTTTCGCATTCAACCTTGAATCAAAGTTTGGAATCCACTTTACTCTTAGTAAAGCCTAGAGTAATCAATAATCTATCCATCCTATCATACCATGTCGAACCTCAGGATCTTCTGCAGTCACTCCCTCTGAAGCGGAGCATCATTATTCCTTTGTCTTTTGTACTCTATGCATTGAAACATTATGTACCAGAGTGACAAGTAGCTTCCTCTGCTACTAATATTTTATGTATCCATCTAGGATCATTGGATACTAAGATCCTCTATCTTGAAATTTTTCAAAATTTCTTCTCAGACCCATCTGTGAGCTTGTCATCCTCTATAGGCTTTCATCTTCAACCCTGTAGCAAAGGTTAATATTTTCATCAAGCTCCTCATGTATGTGTTATCCTATGGGTGTCTTCTGAGCTTGTACAAGGCCTTCTTTCATTTGCACACATGATTATTCCTGTCATGTGTATTTCTATTGGCTGCAAATGTCTCTTCGTAGTCTATGTCTCATGCTATGAATCTTGCCTTGTATCCCATGATGTTTCCGTTTACTACATGATAGAACTACGAAATTCTCTTCAGGTATCGATACTGCATCCTGGACGTCATTCGTCTTGAACTGGTCTTTCCTTTCTTCTTGGTTACTTCTTCATAGTTTGAAGGTTCTTCATCAATGATGTCGCTCAATAGTGTTACATAATTGCACTGTGTCTAAGATCTCTTCTTTGAAAGTATCGTCATATTATTCTTCATCTTCAATTCTTTATCGAACTGTCATCACTTGTTCTTCAGAACAAGTCTCATCATTCTTTGTGTGTAGGTAATTGTACGCGATCTTTCCCATTACATGCATATTAGTAGTATATTGTCATTAATGCAAACATTCTATCATGCATAATACATCAACTGAATATAAACAAATGCATGACAAAAACAATATCATGAAATGACAATTGAATATTTATCTTTATTTGTTTCGTGGGTAGACTCCTTTTTTATCCTTCCACTTCATCATCTTCTTCAATCCTGACTTCCTCATTTCTTATCTAAATTCTCAATATGGATAAGAGGTTCTTCAAGAATTGAGTCCTTCATATTTCTCATTGCTTGAGGGATTTTCTTTGGATGGCGAGCGCTTGATATTTAGTTTCTCCCATCTTTTCTTATATTATTATGAGTTGAGCTTCTTCTTCTTCCCAGAGTCTACTGAAAGTAATCACTTCCTTTTGACACTCATTCCTTGAATGAATAAATCCCATGATCCTGGGAGGCCATTCAAGGTGGCTATCATCACTTCTGCATTCTCCACTTCTTCTTCTACTGCTACAAGTTGTTCTTTGATTTGAGAGACCCTCATAAAGTATGATTGTATCGTCTATTCATTCTGGATCTTCACATTCTTCAGCTGTTTTCTCAAAGTCATATTCTGATTTATGTTCTTCCCTCCAAATAGCTTGGTCAAGGAATGAAACATATTCAGTCTCTTTAGGGAAGAAAATTGTGGTACAAGTTGATCCGTTATTGAATCAACAATTGTTATAGCTCAAAATGACACATCTCTACCTGTGACCACTTTCCCATGATTATGTCGCATGTTGACACTTCCATGACGACACTTCATGAAAGTCACTGAAAGTCACTGAAAAAACACCTATCTTGGAGGACCCATAGATTGAGTTTTGTAACTCCATTTGACCTAATTTCTGCATCGTTGGAAAGGTATTTCAGTTAGCTAAAACTTTCCGGAAGACACCAAAGTCTGAAAATGTCCAAAAGTATCCTAAAAATGTTTTTTTTGTCCATTCGCTACTTTCCTTAAGGCATAGTCGTGAATGATTCGCGAGTTGCTCTATATCATACCCGCGAATACAAAAAGTTGCTCATATTCGCGACGTTTTGGACTGACAACCCACGAATACTTTTCGTATTCGTGACTATCCAGTTGTGCAACCTATGAATGCCTTTTAAAAATATAAAAAACACGCCTTTTGAGTTTTGGTTAGTTTGGGTAGTTATGCAACTCACTTCTTTAGTTGTAACCACTTTGTCTTCGCCCCTAACTCTTCTTGCACAATATAAATAGAGGTAGGGAGGTCCATGGGAGGGGACTTGAATTTTTGCATTGTGATGCTGGATGAATTGGGACTCTCTTTTCCCACACCTTTTCCCTAGAAGCATTCTCCTTGTGTTGCAGAGCTTGGACGCTGAGTTCTTTGGAGAAGAGAAGCAGCAGAACCAGATCAAGGTTTCGTGAGGTGCCAAACTTGAAGAGAAGGTATACTTGTACTTGTTTTCAAGATTAATAAAGATGTGATGTCCTTCTTCTTCCCAAATCATTGTTCAATGTGTGATTGAATCTCTGTTTATGATCATATGATGATGTTATTCAGATTATTATTTCAGATTTATTTGATTATCATTTCTTTATATGTGGTCATAATGGTTTGAGGAAGGTATAACATGTTTTGCAGGTCTCTTGGAGCGAGAGGATCAAGAAGAGGATTGAAGAGAAAGCTTGGACCAGCCTTCAGTTAGTCAGGTGTGGAACTTTCTCATCTCTGATCTTGCTTATATATGCTTGCTAAACATTGTGCATCTCTCTTTCAACCCCAGTATGTTGATGGCCTCTTAAACCCTAGCCATAGGATACTTTCCTTTACAACAGAACTGGGGACTCTGCTGGGGAAAGCCTTGTCTATTTGGGCTTTCTCTTTATTCCTTTTAGTCTTTGGCATTGTTTCAGGTCCTTCTTGTCACTTAGTCATCCCTTTTGGTTTTTCTTTATCTATTTGGTAAGCCCTTTTATAGCATTAGGGTTTTCTCTTTTCTCTTTCCCCCACATCCTTTGCTTGGTTTGATTTTTGGCTTATGTTTTTGGTCAGCCTCTGTTAGTGATCTTTGTCTGAGTTCAGAAGCTTGTTGGTGTTGGTTTCCTTCTTGTTTTGTTGGTTAACTTCACCATGCAAAAATAGTTGGCTTGTCTCTTATGCAAGCCTTCCTTCCAAGTAGGGTTTATATTGACTTTAGTTCTTTCTAGAGTTTGTTTGGTGGTTTTATAGAAAAGTTCCTTTTGCTTTGTTCTTCTTATCTACATACTTTTCTTTGTAGGTAGTTTTTCTTTTGCATTTATAAAAGAAAATTAAAAAGAACATATACTTGTTTTTGCTGCTTTCCCCCCACCTCCTTCTTTGGCTTGACCTTGTTGGACAAGGTACTGAGCAGCCTCTGTTTGTAGGTTTAGATTGATACTTGGAACTTCTTGACCTTTGTTTATGTCAGTCTTATTACTCAATATTTTCATTCCAAATTTGTTGGCTTGTTTACCTTTGTGAGCCTTCCTTTTAAGAGAGGTTGATATCTAACTTTAGGGAAATGTAGGGTTTGTTTTTGGGGTGTAGAGTAGTTGTCTATTTGCTTTGCTTATAGTACTTGCTTGCATTAGTTTATAGGCTTTTTTTTCTTTTGCATTTATAAAAGAAAAAGACAAAAAGACATGTTTGCTTTATATGCATGTAGATTATGTTTTTAGTCTAGATTGCATAGCATATCATTGTTTTTGAAAAAATATAAAAAGAATTTGTTCTTTTGTGGCTTTCAAGTTTTATATTTGAAAAAGAAAGAGAATATTTTTTGCTTTTTGCATTTCATATCTCTTTGCTTAGTCATTTTGTTTCAACTTTGAGTCAAAACACCACATAAGTTTCATACCATTTACCCTCTGACTAAAAACAACCCTTAAAATAAACGATATAATTTAAAATTTACTAGTAAGTTTTATTTTATAGGGTCATACACCAACTAGCTCAGGCTAGACTTGTGGGATAGGGAGTTTAAAATCCCCACAAGTGTTAAATCTCAGACGTAGTTGGCCAATCACTAGGTAAATCCTTGACTTTATTGACTGTATCTGGGAAGCTCCTCTCAAACGGGAGTTAAGCACGAGGCCGCGTGGAGGCTTGGATAGAGGAGATAACCCTCCAAATCCTTGTCAAAACGCAACTCAGGACTTTTACGCATCTGGGGATTCTGTCCTAGACAGAGTTTCGGGCTCAGCTACCCTGCCCATGCGTACGAGTCTGACTTGCGACTGTCCCCCCAGACTGTTGGTATAGCCAAGGTAACCTTTAGTCTCTTGAAATCTAGGGTTCATACATAGGTACACTGGAAGGTTATTTTTGGTTGACCTTGGACGGGCTTGGAAGGTAACCCCAGTAGAAAGTGTGGGAGGGCAGTGGGTGATTCCTCCGCTTGTGCCTAAGAACATCTACAGGGACACCAAGTAACTGTCTATCATCTTTCTTCTGGAAAGTATATCTTATACATGTTTGTCTGTTTGGATTTAGGAATTTTTAGTGAGTGTTGTGTGGTTTGTCTATACTTAGTGTGCCTTTAGGTGTGTGCTTTGTAATTTTGGCTGCCTATCAACCTCATACTTTGTCTCCTAGTTTGCAACTATGGCTAGCACCCCTTTGAACACCAACCAAGAGATCCCCATGCTGGGAACTCCTTGTACCATTCCTCTCATGGGGAATGTTGGTGTTCCTTTGATGGCCACCCTGAATCTACCTGGATTCACCTTAGGGCTACCGGTGTGGTTTTTTTCCACTCCAACCGTCCTGAATGCTCCTAATGCTTCTCAAGTAAGGTCCTTATATCAAGGGCATCAAAACACTACTTCCCCTTCACTTGTAGTTGATTCTCCTCCTCCTTCTACCTCATGCGGTGAAAGTACTGATACTAGTAACCGGCAGTCTAAAAGGACTAAAAGAAGGAGGAATAGGAAGAAGGCACTTAAGCAAGGGGGCACCCGTTCAACCTCTCCAACTCAAGTTGAACCTCACCACCCAACCTCTGTTTTTCATGCTGGGGTAACCCATCCAACCTCTACAGGCCATGTTGGATTTAAGCACTCAACCTCTGCAAGTCAAGTTGATCTTCACCATCCAGCCTCTGTTGATCATGCTAGTGGGATCCTTCCAACCTTTCTAGGTCACGTCGGATCCAGTCACTCAGCCTCTATAGTTCATGCTGAGGGCACCCGTTCAACCTCTGTTTTTCAAGTTGAACCTCCCATCCAACCTCTGTTGGCCATGTTGGATCCATCCACCCAGCCTCTGTGGTTCATGCTAGGGGCACACACTCAACTGCTGAAAAGCATGTTGATCCTAGCCATTCAACCTTTGTTGTTCATGTTGGTGGTACCCGTCCAACCTCTGTAGGCCATGTTGGATCCAGTCTCTCAGCCTCTGCATGTCATGCTGGGGGCAGTCTCTCAGCCTCTGTGGTTCATGCTAAAGACAATCCGTCAGCCACTGCAAGCCATGTTGAAACTATTGAAAAGACTACTCGTTCAAAACACAAGCCCAAGTTTCCTTGTAAGCTTTGTGAGGGAGACCACCTTACTTATAAATGTCCTTCTATTGTGGAGGTGCGAAGAGTTTGGTGTCATGGTCATCCCATTTTTGAACATTCTGAAGCTTTTCAAAAACCAACCTCTCTTAGTCAGGTTGGACCCATTCACCCAGCCTCTATAGTTCATGCTGGGGGAAAACTCTTAGCCTCTGCAATTCATGCTGAGAGCAAACAGTCATCTACTTCTAGTCATGTTGACATAGTTGAGAAAACTGGTCATTCAAAAAACAAGCCCAAGTTTCCTTGTAAGCTTTGTGAGGGAGATCACCTTACTTATAAATGCCCTTCTATCGTGGAGGTGTGAAGAGTTTGGTTTAATGGTCATCCCGTTTTTGAACATTCTGAAGTCTCTCAACAACCAACCTCTCTTAGTCAGGTTGGGCCCAGTCACCCAGCCTCTGTAGTTCATGCTGGGGGCAAACTCTCATCCTATGCAGGTCATGTTGAGAGCAAATAGTTAGCCACTGCTAGTCATGTTGACACAGTTCAGAAAACTGGTCATTTGAAGTGCAAACTTAAGTTCCCTTGTATGCTATGCGAGGGAGATCATCTTACTCACCTATGCCCTACTATTGTAGAGGTGCGAGGAGTGTGGTCCAAGACTCAAGAATTTCCTTCTCCTGGACAACCTATAGTTTCTCAACAACCTACTCAACCTTTGGTTGATCAAGTGGTCGAACCAATCTTAGATTTGGTCAATCCCATTCTTCTTTCAAAGAGTGACCCTGATGTGATTGAACCAATGTCATCTTTGGTCAATCCCACTCTCCCTTCAGAGAGTGACTTTCACGAAGCGGTTGAATCAATTCTAGTATCGATCAATCCCACTCTTTCTTTGAAGAGTGAAGTGTCTGCTAGTCACATTTTCTTCACTGCCAGTTCAGAACTTACTAAACAAGGGGGCACTGAAATTGCTTTGGATCAACCCCCACCAAGCTCTCATATTGTTTCCTTTCATTGGGATAGCCTAGTTGAGCCGCACCTTCCTTCTAATGCACCTTTCCAGATAAAGGTCAAAGTTGAACCCTATACGATTGCTCATTGTATTGTTGATGAAGGAGCCTCCATTAGTATTTTGTCTGCTCGTGCTTGGCAAGGCATGGGATCTCCCAGCCTTGTGTCGACTGCTAGTTAGTTACTGGCATTTGATAGAAGAACTTGTATAGCCTTGGGAATTCTTGCTCAAACACCTGTTACTTTGGGTGGGAAGACTGTCTCAGTTGACTTCATGGTGATAGAAGACCCCTTGGACTTTAATATGCTCCTTGGACGTGATTATGTCTATGCCATGCAATTTGTGGTGTCAACATTATTTTGTGTGATGTACTTTAATCATGGTGAAGAAATTGTCACTATCGATTAGTTGGATTTTCTTGATCTGTCTCCTGACCCAACTAGAGACCAGGTCTTTCCTTTATTGATTCCCAATGTTTCTATAGACACTACCCCGCCAAAGGTGAACTATGTGGCTTCTTGTCCTTTGTGTTCAATTGCTACTGAGAAGCAGCCTCTGTTTTCATGCTTACCTTCTTGGGACCTGGTCCCAACAGTTAACCGGGTGAGTCATCCTATATAGACTATAGAGTTTTCTCTCCACTCTGATGATTCATTTGAAAGTTTAGACATGTGTCCTATCTCAGATGATCTCCTTCCTTTGGATGAAGTCTTCCTAGAGTCTTTGATACAGTCTGATCTTCTTTTGGATGTTGGTTCAGTTGTGACTAAGTCTAACCTTGATTTGCCTAGTAAGCTTGACCTGTCTTCTTATGTTGGTCTTGTTGAGTCTTTTGAATTTTCCTTCGAACAACAAGTTAGTGATCCTGATGAGTTTGATTTTTCTTATGAATTTTTCAACTCCTGTGATATTGAGTTTGTTCCTGCAGATTCTATTTCCCTTGTTGATTTTTTCTCTTCTTCTAAGGTTGATCTTATTGATTATAAACCCTCGAGCATTGGTTCTATAGAATATTCTTCGATCGATTCTGCCTTGACTCTACATTTTGTAGAAGATAGCAAAGTCACATGTGTTTCTGCCAAAGTAACCCGCATCAGATCGTTTCTTCTGAATATGATCCGGATGTTGTTGTTTCTTAGAGATGGGATTCTTAGTTGGATTCACAACTATTTACTGGCCTCTCCTTGTGTTTCAAGTCGTAATTGCATTTGCATGTGCCCTTATCATGCTTATGAGCTTGATGCCGGCTTCCACGCTTTTAGCTCGTTGTATAAGCCCTCATCTTTTTTCTCATTGTCGCTAAGCCTTGTATCATTTTGCCTTTGCAACTTGCAACCCTTTACCTTGAGGAGACGTTCCCTGAGTGTCCTTATCTTGCTCACTTTCCTTGCATTATGCATAGGTTTGTTCCTTGCACTTGGAACTAGTTTCGTCTATCTATGACACTCGTCTCCTCGCATTTAGAGCATTCTTTCTGCTCTCCTTCGAGCTCATTAAAAACAGTAAGGAGGCCGCGAGTTGACTTTTTCGGACTCATTAAAACTTCACTGGAAAGATTATGAGTTTCTTTAGGCCCAAGTATGACTCCTCAAAATATACTTGACTACTGAGTAAACTTGTCCGTTCAAGCTCGTTAAGAATATGTGAACATGCATCCACATTGGTGGTAGGTTATCTCTTTCTCGGACCATGTGGAATAATACGAGAAAGGATCACTCTCTTTTCTATTTGAATTGAGAAGAGTATTCTCAGGCATAGGTTTATCACTTTTCCAGACCTGAGGGACTAAACTTACAGAAAAGGAACCCGCGGTATGAGCTTAGTTTTCTCTTTTTCGTGCTCTGGACCAAAACATGAAAAAGATTTCGAGTGTACTTTGTGTCTTTGTTATGCTCGTTAAACCCTAAAGAACAAAGAATCAAGTTTATTGTTGTAAGCCCCATTTCTCGTAATCAAATGGATCTTTCCGAGTGATCTTGCCTTCCTTCACACTCGTAAAACTCAGGATATATGCTGCTTTTGAAGGAGTGTTGGGTAGATGGTAATTTAACCTTTTTCGGACCTTCCTGACTAAGTACGAAAAAGATGCACCTTTTCTTCTTCGGAAGTTAAGAGAGTTCTTATTTGGTATGTTTTATACTTTTTCGGCCTTAGGAGACTAAATTGTATGAAAAAGGACCCCCCTAGAGTCTTCTTTGGAGTTTTCAGACTCTCTAAACTATGAAAACACCGTCGATCATGTACTAGTTCGGGCTTGTAAAATCCACGAATTAGTGTTTTATCAAGCATTCTTCTTTCTTTTCTTCGAGCTTGCCAAAAATGAAGATGGTCCCGAGTTTGCTTTCTTGGACTCATTAAACCTTTACAAGAAAGAGGGGAAGGGAAGTTCATTCACATGTTTTTTACATCATGGCAGCAAGTCTTGTTTCCTTGAACAAAGCACCAGTTTTGAGTCTATCAACAGTTGGGTCCTAGTATTTTGACCTTATCCCGATTCAGAGTTTCTTACTCCTCCAGTTGGTCTCTTTTCCAATTATATGGGGAATCTGTCAATGTCTCCTATATTGTATATTTGTTTCGTTGGTCCTTTTGTGTCAAAAGCTTCCTAAGTCAATTTTGTGTCGTGCTCACTGTTCAAGGATTAAACCTTTGTCGGCCATTCTGCAGTTGCCTTGACCTTTTGTGTCGGCCATTCCCTGATATCAGTTCATTACATCATGTCTTTAGCGTCCTTGTCGTGAAATTTAGTACCATTTCCAGATCCCATTAGTCTTTGACTTACCTCGTGTTGGATGATGAAGGATACCTTAATGCCTTCCTTCCAACGGATCTCTTCCTATCGACTGCAACACCTCTTGCTCTGGGAATGAGATTTAGAGTTTTATGACAGTACCTTGGGGATTGTTTTCATCAATGGCAATTTCCCTCACTATTGGGTAGTGGGGATACCTTAATGTCTCCTACTCGATGGATTCTTCAAGTGTTCGACTTCAAGTCCTTGTAATCACACTTGTTAGAATGTACTAGGTACCTTGGGGACCATTTTCATTAATGGTGGTTTCCCTTGCGTTTGTTAACTGTTTTTATTATTGACTGGTAATCAAATGGTTTCCTCCATGTTCGACTTCAACTCATTTATTCGCATCGTTAGGATTTGTACCTTTTTTGGGCGGTTTGGATTGAAGACCTTGGGCTGACAGTAGCATCGCCATATTTTGCTATTTCCCAAGTTGCGCAAGACCTTGTTACACTTTATATGACATTTTGCTGAGACATAGATCCACCTTGTATTTTTTGTGGCTATGATCGATTGTTGAGTATGGATCCACCCTGTTCATTTGTGGCCATGGGTCCTTTAGATTTGATATGGAGCCTTTTTGCATATTGAGAGACCATGATAGTTTCATCAGTTATACATATGTTGGATCTGCCTGTATCTTTATGGCGATGATTTTTATATGGACTTGTATGTCCCAGAGATCAATTTTTATGACATTTATCTCTCTTTCAGGTACCTTCATTCGAGCCTTTTGATCTTGGATTCTTTGCTCTCTCCATACTCAGCTGTTTCCTTTATAATGTATTTCGGCTACCGTCTTTCCCTCTAACCTCACACATTAGGGGTCATATTTTATAGCTCAAAATGACACATCTCTGCCTGTGACCACTTTCCCATGATTCCGTCGCATGTTGACACTTCCATGATGACACTTAATGAAAGTCACTGAAAAAACACCTATCTTGGAGGACGCATATCTTGAGTTATGTAACTCCGTTTGACCTCATTTCTACACCATTGGAAATTTATTTTAGTTATCTAAAACTTTCCAGCAGACACCAAAGTCTGAAAATTCCCAAAAATATCCTAAAAATGTGTTTTTTGTCCATTCGCGATTTTCCTTAAGGCATAGTCGCGAATGATTCGCGAGTTGCTCTATATCATACCAGTGAATACAAAAAGTTGCTCATATTTGTGACGTTTTGGACTGGAAACCCATGAATAATTTTTGTATTCATGACTGTCCAGTTATGCAACCCGCAAATGCCTTTTAAAAATATAAAAAACACGCCTTTTGAGTTTCGGTTAGTTTGGGTAGTTATGCAACTGACTTCTTCAGTTGTAACCACTTTGTCTTCACCCCTAACTCTTCTTTCATCATATAAATAGAGGTAGGGAGGTCCATGGGAGGGGACATGAATTTCTGCATTGTTATGCTGGAGGAATTGGGACTCTCTTTGCCCACACCTTTTCCCTAGAAGCATTCTCCTTGTGTTGCAGAGCTTGGAGGCTGAGTTCTTTGGAGAAGAGAAGCAGCAGAACCAGATCAAGGTTTTGTGAGGTAACAAACTTGAAGAGAAGGTATACTTGTACTTGTTTTCAAGATTAATAAAGATGTGATGTTCTTCTTCTTCCAAAATCTTTGTTCAATGTGTGATTGAATCTCTGTTTATGATCATATGATGATGTTATTCATATTATTATTTCAGATTTATTTGATTATCATTTCTTTATATGTGGTCATAATGGTTTGAGGAAGGTATAACTTGTTTTGCAGGTCTCTTGGAGCGAGAGGAGCAAGAAGAGGATTGAAGAGAAAGCTTTGACCAGCCTTCAGTTAGTCAGGTGTGGACCTTTCTCATCTCTGATCTTTCTTATATATGCTTGCTGAACATTGTGCATCTCTCTTTCAACCCCAGTATGTTGATGGCCTCTTAAACCCTATCCATAGGATACTTTCCTATACAACAACAATGATCTTCTTGGCCTTGACCAAGTTCTTCTTGTGTAAGGCTTTGAGCCTCATCTCCCTCTAGAAATGGAACCTCTCTACTCATGTAGGTGTCCAATTAATTTTCTTCAGAGAGATCATATACTCCCATGCTTGGAATTTGTCAACTTCACCCAGCTTATCATCAAGCCGATGTGATAGATCACTTTGAAATGAGAACCTCAAATGAAAATAGCAAAGGATTAGATCTTACCGATTTGAGGTGTCCGTCCTGGTTTCGGAGCTGGCTGTTCTAGGGTTTGTTAGAGAAAACCTAAGTTTCAAAACTTGGAATCTTTCAGATCTAATTGGATAGATAGATATACCTCTTCAAGGTGAGTTATCCAATGTAATCCGTTTTTGAAAACAGTAAAGGGAAGCTCCCGAAACAGGAAGCCTAGTTTTTGAATTGCTTCTCCAGAAATGCCTGATACTATTTCTTTGGTATCTCCTAAATTACTGCTTATCTATGTATAAAAATTCACAGTGAGGTAACCTCACCTGTCCCTATTCCAAAACCATAGGTTTCATCAGAATTGCTTTCACCAATTGGGACTTATGATCATTTTCCCAACGGGATTTATTTTTCAAGACTATTCAGCATAGCGAAGGTGTACGGACATCCATGTGTCACTGTTTCCTCTTCTAGGTCTAAAACTTATACCATGGAAATTACATTCCATTCCCCTTATGGAACATCTTCATAAGTTTCATTTGGACCTTTGTATCCCACAATATAGCAATTCTCCCCATGTGTCTTGTTTAGGGATGAATCTTGGAAGAGGTTGGAACCCTAACTTGGAGGGATCATATCTCCTATAATATATTGAATCTGAGGCTAAAATTTGGATATAGTGTAAATCAGGATTTTATCTTCACCCTGTGAAATTTTTAGGTCTTGATATTTCTCCAATTCCATAATATATTGAATGTACCAAAACATATCAGTTTTAATATTTTAGGGTTTTTCCATCTCGGGGTCAAACTGGGGTTTAACTTTCATGGAGTTTCACTAGGGTTTTTACTCTTCTATAAGAAGCCCTAATTTCTTGCACCAAAAACTGAAAATATCCAGAATTTAATTTCGCTTTGACAGAAGGATGCACCCTTCAATGGAGAGTGAGCCTAGCATACTTTTGCTGATGGATTGTGGTGAGAGACCCAAAAAGTAAGAAGCCCTAGCTTCTGCAGCAGCACAGTTTCTTCTTCTCGGGTTAGCTCTAATACCATGTTAGATTTTTATCATTCAATCTAGTATTATTTTAGGATATTTAAGTGAGAGAATAACATGCACAACAACAAACACAATAAACAAGAGACACAAATAATTTTCCTAGGGAAAACCATAAAGGAGAAAACCCTGCAACTTCCTCAGAGATAGAATGAGCACCAATAGCAGTAGTAAAACCTAAAAACATAAATATGCTCTCCACAGCTTCTCTCTCTCTCTCTCTCTCTCTCTCTCTCTCTCTCTTGAGAGAGCTACTTCTCTCTCACTCATGCACCCCAATGAGTGAGTGTGTGTGTGTGATAAATACAGAGGCTCACTCTCTATTTATATTCTTTCATTCACTTAATGTCTACTTTAACATGTCAGTCCCACTTAACAATTAATTAATAGAGCCGACATCTCTAGGATATTCTAATAACCCTAGTGCCCCACAACTGTGGGGACTTTTCCCTCCGATCAACAAGGAGGGTTAACCTTGACACAAATGTGGGGACTATTGCCCCGAATTACAATGGAGAGTTAACCTCAATGACTTTACATGACTTGTTTACATTATTGAATCTCCCGATTAGAACATTGGTGCATGACATGACTCAATTACATTATAGATACTTCCCGAAATAAACATCGGGGTACGATACATAATATATACAAGTAAATACATTCCGAAGTTACAAATACATCAACAATATTTATATATGGTAGTTCAGCTATAGATAATAGCTTAGGTTAATTAGGTTGTAAGCTTATATATATAACTTACTTCTAAACTAGTCTATGTAAATCTAAAACAGGGCCTCTACAGATGAATGGAATATGTCAGTAGAGTTATAAAGGACAAAAGAAAAGATATGTAAAAGATCTGAAATAAAACCTAGTTTGTAATTAACACAGTTTCAATAGTAAATATAATACAAGAATGAAAAACTAAGGTGCAAACCCTTGACAATCATTTATATAGGAATTAAATTGTAGAAGTAATCTAAAGAAATAAACCATGGATAAATCTAACATAAGAAGTAAAGTACAACCTAGGGTTATAATTTAAAATGTAAACCCTAGAATATTAAATAGAAATCAAACATATAGGGTTAGAACATGTAATGTGAATCTTTATCTAAATCATCCAACATTTATTCTAGAATACTAGAATAGGCATCCTAGGATCTCATACCTATAATCTGAATCTTCTTTAATGGTTGAACCTACACACTCAAATAACCAACATTAACAATTCATAGGCAGATCTGATCTTTGTATTAGATGACCAAATCACTTGGGAACTAGCACGTTGCACCCAACCATGACCCAGAATCATTATTGGTTTCAATCTGGACCCCCTTGAGTTGGATTCCAACATGTAAGTAGCTTAGATCTCCTAAGGTAGGGATTCTTATCTGGTATATCAGGTCTTGATCAGTTCTCCTTTCTCCTTGGAGGAAAATCATTGTGCAATAATTCACTTGAGAAAAACATCAGGCATAAATAATGACTCCCAAAAGATAGATCAGCACCCCAAACCTTTCCTTGGCATGAGTCTCTATAGACAGACTTTTCAGTCAAAGGGATAGTTAAATCAAGCAACCTTAATTTCTTGATTAATCCTTTTTAATTAATTTGGGTAAATTTTAATACTTTAAATTAGGAACTTTTAACTAGTTCCTAGTTATAGGTTTGTAGGAATTATACTATTTATTGTCTTTTAATATTAAATAATAATTGATGGAGTTTTTCCTTCTTTCTTACATTTTTTTATATTATTAATATATTTACTTCTTTATACATACCATGTATAAAATACATAATAATATAAAATTTGTTAACATTTGTCTTTGGGCATCATATACCATGATGCTTAGACTTAATGACACTTCTTCATTAAGGTCAACAGGTAGATGGTTAGGTATACTAGGATAAGAAACTCTAAACATCCTTGCATGTGGGATTCCCTCGTATAATGTGGTAGTTCTTCAGTACTTGATGGGAATATAGAATTCAAAATTTCATTTAATCACTTAAAAATAAGTATGATGAGATTAATATTTTTCTCGAGTCATTTTTACTCGAGAATTATTAATTGCTTTTAGTAACCCCTAACGCTTACCAAATCCCATACTCAATGATATAAATAGGGAGTTACAAATTTAGTGCAATTCCAGAGATCTTCACTTAGCACTAATGCTAGGATGTACTTGTGTGATACACCTAGGGATACTATGGCCAAGGATCCGATGCTCCAGAGCTTATGCTCAACATCAACATGGAATGCTCCAGGGCTTATTCCCAACATTTCCAATTATCTTTTCATGTGTTCCAGAGCTTCTTTCTCAACACAAATGTAAGTACTCATGTGCTCCATAGCTCCTCGCTCAACACAAAACATTAATTTCCCATGTGCTCCAGAGTTCCTTGCTCAAGAAAAACATCTCATCAATCATGTGCTTCAGGGTCCACACCCAACACAAACAAGCATATATATATTATCAGTAATTGGCTTATGCCCAATATATAAAACAAATCATCATGTTCATATGGAGTGGGGTCTTTGACCCAATAAATCAAAATAAAATATCAAGATAAGATCATAATTAATAGGTTCATTCTTATAAGTGTTAGGTCCAAAATTCCTGATATTGCATCCCTCCCTTCTTAGAACAACACCATCCCTAGTGTTCTACGGAGTCAAAATGACATCATGAAAAAAGGAAGGGTAAGCCTTTCTCATGGTGGATTCATTCTCCCAGGTAGCCTCATCAGCCTCAAAGTGATTCCATTGCACTTTCAACTGGACTATGATGTGGTTCCTAAGATGCAACTCTCTTTTGCCCAATATATGTATAGGCTTAGGGGAAAACTCCCCTTCAGGTTCCACCTGTAATAAGGACCAATCCACTATATGTTTAGTATCATAAACATATTTCTTTAACAAGGATGCATGGAAAACATTATGGACTTTTACATGCGCGGGTAATGCTATCTCATATGCCACTAGCCCTTTCTTTTCCATTATTTCAAAAGGTCCACAAAATCTAGGTGCTAAATTACCACACCTACCCAAGTTCAACGAGCTTCATTTTTCTTTTACTTTCAATTAGACATGATCGCCTGTTTGAAAGTCTTTATCTTTTCTTTTCCAATCTGCATAACTTTTTTGGTAGTCTTGTGCTTCTTTAAGTTTCACCAAGACCTTGGTAACCAGTTGTTCCAAGTCCATTAATAAATTAGTCCCTAACATGAGTCAATCCACTGGGCTATCCCATGTAACCGGTATTCTACACTTTCGTCCATAGAGTACCTCAAAGGGACTCATATTGATGGAAGTCTGATAACCATTGTTACACACAAACTCTGTAAGATACAGGTAGTATTCCCATTTAGTGGGGTTGTTCATGACATACATCCTAAGCATGTCCTAAAAAATCTGGTTTACTCCTTCTGTCTTCCCGTCTTTCTGTGGATGATAAGCAGTGCTAAAGTTCAACTACGTCTCTAATCCAAAGAATAAAGGTCTCCAAAAGTTTCCTGTAAACTTAACATCTCAGTCTGAGATGATTTCCTTGCATATTCCATGCAATATAAATATCTCCTTTAAGAAGATATCAACAATGTTTACCACTTTGTAATTCGACTTCACAGGAATGAAGAGTGTTGATTTTGACAACTTGTCAATTATGACAAAACTAGAATCATTCTGCTTACTTTTCAGTAGATCAGTGATAAAGTCCATACTAATGACCTCCCACTTGCATTCTAGAATAGGTAATGGCTGCAGGAATTTCGAAGGATGCTGATGCTTAGCTTTGACTAGATCACATTCCTAACATTTCACGATGAACATCGCAATGTCGACCTTTAACTTAGGCCACAAAAAGTGTCTCTTTATGGTGGATATCATATTTTGATATCTCGAGTGCCCTGAGTAGGGTTTCTGATGAAATTCCATGAGGATGCTGGACCTAATATCCCTTCTTTTGGAATGTACAATCTATCCCTGGACCATAGTAGTCCTGATTCCTCTACCTTATATTCTTTTTTTTGTTGAAACAACCTATCCGCTTGGACTTTATTGAGCATTTATACTTAGAAAGGGTCAACTATGTTGGTCGTTCTAATCCTCTCATGCAAATCGGCATCAGTTTGACTCAAATTCACTTCATAGATTATATGGGTTCGTCAGCTGAAAGCATTGACAACATTGTTCTCTTTTCCCTTAATGTGCTTTAGCTTGAAATGGTACTCAGTAAGGAAAGGAAACCACTTGGATTTCCTTGCATTCAAATCTGGTTGATCGAATAAATACTTCAAACTCATATTGTGTGTCTTCAGAAGGAACTTCCTTCCCATGAGGTAGTGCCTCCACATATTCAAAGAGTGGATGATGGCCACTAACTGAAGATCGTGCGTGGGGTAGTTATGTTCATGCTCTTTTAACTTTAACGATTCATAACAGATCACATTATCGTTCTGCAAGAGGAATCCTCCAAGTCCTTACTTGCGTGCATCTATGCAAACAACGAAATCCCCATTAGGATCTGCAATTTGTAGTATCAGTGTGGTCATTAAAAACTGCTTAAGCTTTTGAAAACTTTCTTTGCACTTGGAATTCCATAAGAAATTATTTGGTTTTTTCTGCAAAGTGATCATGGGGAAAGCAATTCTTGAGAAGTTCTGAATGAACTTTCGATAATATCTGGCTAATCCCAAAAAATGACCTAATTTCTGTGACACTAGTAGGTGTAGGCCAAGCCCTTATGGCTCGAATATTTTCTAGGTCCATAGCTATCCCTATCTTGGATATAATGTGACCTAAGTACTATATATGTGGTTCGTAAAAATCACATTTACTAAACTTAGCGTAAAGCTGGTGTTCTCATAACAATCATATTACTATGCGAAGATGTTCTTTGTGTTCCTCTTTATTCTTGGAGTAAACTAGGATGTTTTCTATAAAGACCAAAACAAACCTACCTAGATATTTACTGAATATGTTGTTCATCATACACATAAAGTTCACGAGTGCATTGGTCAACTCGAACAGAATCACCACAAAATCTTAGTTCCCATTGTACGAAAGGTCGTTTTGTGGATATCCTCATCGCAAAACCATACCTAGTGGTACCTGGATCACAGGGCAATCCTTGAAATTTTTTTGGCTCCTCCCACCTGATCGAATAAGTCATTGATCCTAGGGAGTGGGTATCGGTTCTTGATAGTCATTTCGTTCAACTGACGGTTATCGATGCGCATCTGCATTGTAACATCTTTATTCTTCATGGACAGTATCGATGCTCCCCAAGGGGACACACTAGATCAAATATACCCTTTCTCTATCAACTCCTATAACTATAGTTTGCGTTCCACCAATTTTGGTGCACTCATGTGGTAAGCGGATTTGGAAGCTGAAACTAATCTTGGGGTCAGTTGGATGGAAAGGTCTAGGTCTTATTTCGGGGGTAAACCTAGGATTTCCTTGGGAAACACATCCTTGAATTATTCAAGAACAGGGAAGTCCTCTATGCGTTGTTCTCTTTCACAATCTATGTCTCAAATGTTTACCGCAAACAACTTGTAGCATTTTCCAACGCATTTCTTCGCTTGCAAGGAAGATATTTGCATTACAGAAATTTTTTTTGGAATGTCTTGAACCTTCACTTTGTTCCCTTGGCTATAAATACACAATATTGACTTGTGTAAGGAATCAAGAATGACATGGTGTTGTTCCAACCAGTCCATGCTGATAAGTATATCATACGATCCTAAGGGTAGGATGTTCAGGTTTACTTTTATAGGAAAACCATTCATGTTTACTTCATAATCCTTAACTATTTACGAAACTTTATGTTTCATACCTGTGGCTAACTGTACCAGCCAAGGTTTATAATGCTTTACTTTTCCTAGTTTGGATACATCAACAATTTAGGCGACACATAGCTCTGACAAGCACCAGGATCAATAAGTATAGAAATAGAAGTGTTCAAGATCTCACTTTCTATCTCAACCATTGTATCTTGATGGTATGCCTATCGGCCATCCAATGCTACATAAATCCATGTTGTTCCCACTATGTCCTCGACTATTTGTTCCTCTTGTAAGTTATGCAATACCCCACTGGTCTTGTTCTTACAATCTCAGGCATAATGAGGCCCACTGCATTTCCAGCACTTGATATGTAGCGGAGTAGCATTAGCTCCACTTTCTATGGGCTTGTTACCATTAGGAGTTGGTACATATGGATTTGTACTGGATTTGTTGAAGTTCTTGTTTGCTAGAAACCTATTATTATGCTTTATGTATGGTTGTGGTTTAAACCTAGGTTTACGGCTATCAGAAAAGTTCGTAGACTTGTCTCTATTTTGGTTCATGCTCTATTTTCGTAGACTTGTCTCTATATATAACTTACTTCTGAACTAGTCTATGTAAATCTAAAACATGCCTCTACTGAATAATTGAATATGTTTATAAAGGTGAAAAGAACAAATAGGTAAAAGATGTGAAATAAAACCTAGTTTGCAATTAACACAGTTTCAACAACAAATATAATACAAGAATGAAAAACTAAGGTGCAAACCCTTGATAAAAATTTATACAAGAATTAAATTGTAGAAGTAATCTAAATAAATAAACCATCGATAAATCTAACATAATAAGTAAAGTACAGCCCAGGGTTATAATTTAAAATGTAAACCCTAGAATATTTAAATAGAAACCAAACATATAGGGTTAGAACATGTAATGTGAATCTTTATCTAAATCAGGCAGCATTTATTCTAGAAAAATAGAATAGGAAACCTAGGATCTCATACCTGTCATATGAAGCTTCTTTAATGGTTGAACCTGCACACTCAAATAAGCAGTATTAAAGATTCATAGGAAGATCTGACCTCTATATTAGATGACCAAATCACTTGGGAACTACCACGTTCCACCCAACCTTGACCTGGAACCTTTCCTGGGTTCAATCTGGATCCCCCTGAGATGGATTCCAACATGCAAGTAGCTTAGATCTCCTAAGGTAGGGTTTCCTATCTGGTATATCATGCCTGGATCAGTTCTCCTTTCTCCTTGCAGGAAAATTGTTCTCCAAGAATTCACTTGAGAATAAAATCAGGCATAAATAATGTCTCCCAAAAGATAGATCATCACCCCAAGCCTTTCCTTGGCTTGACTCTTTATAGACATACTTTTCAGTCAAAGGGAGAGTTAAATCAAGAAACTTTGATTTCTTGATTTAAACCTTTTTAATTAATTTAGGTAATTTTTAATACTTTAACTTAGAAATTTTTAACTAGTTCATAGTTAGACTGTTGTAGGTATTATACTATTTATTATCTTTTAATAATAAAGAATAATTGATGGAGCTTTTCCTTCTTTCTTACATTTATTTATATTATTAATAAATTTACTTCTTTATACATACCATGTATAAAATACAGAATAATATAACATTTGTTAACATTTGTCTTTGCGCATCATATACCATGATCCCTAGACTTAATGACACTTCTTCATTAAGGTCAACAGGTAGATGGTTAAATCTATTAGGCTAGTCAACTCTAAAAATACTTGCATGTTGGATTCTCTCGTATAACGTAGTAGTTCCTTAGTACTTGATGAGAATACATAATTCAAAATTCCATTTAATCACTTAAAAATAAGTATGATGAGATCAATATTTTTCTCGAGTTGTTTTCACTCAAGAATTATTAATTTTTTTCAGTAACCCCCAGCACTTACGAGGGCCCATACTCAATACTATAAACAAAGAGTTACAAACTTAGTGCAATTCCAAAGCGCTTCGCTCAACACTAATGCTAGGATGTACTTGCATGATACAGCTAGGGATATAATGGCCAAGGATCGGATGCTACGGAGCTTATGATCAACATCAACATGGAAGGATCCAGGGCTTATGCCCAACACTTCCAATTATATTTTCATGTTTTTTAGAGCTCCTTGCTCAACAAAAAAAAATTAATTTCCCATGTGCTCCAGAGTTCCTTGCTCAACACAAAACATCTCATCAATCATGTGCTTCAGGTTCCACACCCAACACAAACAATCATATATATATCAGCAATAATTGGCTTACGCCTAATATATAAAACAAATCATCATGTTCATATGCAATGGGGTCTTCGACCCAATATATCAAAATAAAATATCAGTATAACATCATAATCAATAGGTTCATTCCAATAAGTGTTAGGTCCAAAATTCAGGATATTACAAACCATGACAAATATAGACTTGACTATGGAAGAAGGCATGATAGAATCATTCAGAACAATGAGAATAATTCCTATAACAAATTTCATGTCTTAAGTTTTGAAATTGAATGTTATAGGTGTAATAATTTTGGACATGTGTAAAGAAACTGTCCAATGAACTTTCAAAAATATGTTGAGTCTAATTACACCAATCTCAAAACTAGATGTTGGAAAAAGAAAAGTGATCATTTGGAATCTGAAAATTGCTCTCTAGATTTACAGGCTTATCATAAAGTAAAATGGTGTGTGGATAGTAGATTTCTAAACATATGAAAGGAAGTAAACCGAATTTTGTTACTTTGGATGAAGGAAAAGAAGGTACAGTTACTTTTGGAAATGAACAATCAACTAGAATAATTGGAAGAGGTATCGTGTGTTTGAATAATAAAATATCATGGCTGAAAATGTTTTACTAGTTAAGGATATGGAACATAATTTGTTAAGTGTAAGTCAATTTTTTTATAAATGGAATTATATGATTTTTTATTCTAAAAATTGTCAAATCAGAGATGTCAAAACAAATTGGTTAATTGGAACAACTACAAGAACACCAAGCAAAATTTACATACTAGATGAGAAAAAGGAAGATTGTTATCTTGGGAATGAAGATGAAAATTGGTTGTGGCATAAAAGGCTTGGGAATATTAACTTTGAAAGTCGGATTCAATTAAACAAAAAGGAATCAATAATAGATTTACCTTTCATAAAGAATCTTACCAATTCTATTTGCAAACAATTTCAACATGGTAAACAAACTAGAGTTATGTTTAAAACAAAAGAACACTCTACAACAAAACCTTTGGAACTAATACATGTTGATGTTTGTGGACCTATGAGGACAAAAGGATTAAATGGTGAAAGATAATTTCTATTATTTGTGGATGGTTTTACTCGAATGACTTTGATGTTTCTGTTAAAAAGAAAGTATGAAACATTCAATTGTTTTCAAATTTTCAAAGAGTTGACTGAAAATGAAATTGACATGAAAATTAAATGCTTAAGATCAGACAATGGAGGAGAATTTTCTTTCTAAATAATTCAATAATTATTGTGATGATAATGGTATCAAAAGACATTTTTATGTTACCGAAACACCTCAACAAAATGGTGTTGTTGAAAGAAAAAATAGGATTGTTATGGAGATGGCAAGAAGAATGTTAAATGAATATAAACTAAGTAATGTACCTTGGCCTCAAGCTATTCATACTATTGTGCACATTCTAAATAGAATTTTGTTGAGAAATAATAGTAACAAGAAACCTTGTTAGTTATGGAAATGTAGACCAGCAAGTATGAACACTTTAGAATCTTTGGTAGTAAGTGTTACATAAAGAGAGTTGATAAAAATATGGGAAAGTTGGATTCTACAACTGATGAAGGTATTTTAGTTGGATATTCATGCTCAAGAAAATCTTATTGTAATATCCTGAATGTTGGACCTAACACTTATAGCCATGAGCCTATTGATTATTATTTTATCTTGATGTTTTATATACTGGGTCGAAGACCCCATTGCATATGAACATGATGATTTGTTTTATATATTGGGCGTAAGCCAATTATTGATGATATATATATGCTTGTTTGTGTTGGGCATGGACACCGAAGCACATGATTGATGAGATGTTTTGTGTTGAGCGAGGATCTCTGGAGCACATGGGTAATTAATATTTTGTTTTGAGAAAGAAACTCTAGAGCACATGATCACTTACATTTGTGTTGAGTGAGAAGCTATGGAACACATGAAAATATAATTGGCAGTTTTGGGCATAAGCCCTGGAGCCTTCCATGTTGATGTTGAGCATAAGCTCTGAAGCATCAAATCCTTGACCATTGTATCCCTAGGTGTATCATACAAGTACATCATAACATTAGTGTTGAGCGAAGATCTCTAGAATTGCACTAAGTTTGTAACTCCTTGTTTAAGCGTTAAGTATGGGATTTGGTAAGCGCTAGGGGTTACTGAAAAGAATTTAATAAATTCTAAGTGAAAACGACTAGAGAAAAATATTGATCTCATTAGAATTATTTATAAGTGATTAAATTAAATTTCAAATTTATATATTCTCATCAAGTACTGAAGAACTACCATGTTATACGGGGGAATCTAATATGCAAGGATGTTTAGAGTTGCCTAGCTTAGTAGACCTAACCATCTACCTATTTTTTACCTTAATGAAGAAGTGTCAATAAGTCTAGGGATCATGGTATATGATGCCCAAAGACAAATGTTAACAAATGTTATATTATTATGTATTTTATACATGGTATGTATAAAGAATAAATATAGTAATAATATTAATGATGAAAGAAAGAAAGAAAATCTCCATCCATTATTATTTATTATTAAAGATAATAAATAGTACAACACCAACAAAAGTCTAATTAGGAACTAGTTGAAACATCCTAAGTTAAAGTATTAAAACTTAATCCAAATTAATTAAAAAGTGTTAAATCAAGAAATCAAGGTTTCTTGATTTAACTGTCCATTTGAATGAAAATTCTGTCTATAATGTCTCAAGTCAAGGAAAGGCTTGGGGTTCTAATCTATCTTAGGAGAGTCATTATTCTTCCTGTTTTGATCTCAAGTGAATTCTTGGTGCAATATTTTCCTAGAAGGGAAAAAGGAGAACTAATCTAGATCTGATATACTAGATAGGAAACCCTACCTTAGGATCTCTAAGCTACTTGCATGTTGGAGTCCATCTTGGGGGGATCCGGATTAAACCAAGAACGGTTCCGGGTCATGGTTGGGTGCAACGTGGTAGTTCCCAAGTGATTCGGTCATCTCATAAAAAGGTCAGATCTGCCTATGAATTGTTAATGTTGGTTATTTGAGTGTGCAGGTTCAGCCATTGAAAGAGCTTCAAGTTACAGGTATGAAGCCCTAGATTTCCTATTCCATTTCTCTATAATAAATGTTGGTTATGTTAGGTAAATGATTACATTGAGTTTCCTAACTCTATGTGTTTGGTTCTCTGTTTAAAAAATTCTAGGGTTTACATTTTAAATTATAACCCTAGGATGTAAGTTATTTTCTACACCAGATTTATCCAAAGTTTATTCCTCGGTTTACTTCTGCAATTGTAATTCATTTATAAATGTTTATCAAGGGATTTGCACCCTAGTTTTAATTTCCTTTATTATGTTTACTATTGAAATTGTGTTAAATTCAAAATAGGTTTTTATTTTAGATCTTTTACCTATATGTTCTTTTGGATTTTATAAACTCTACTGACATATTCCATTTTTTAGTAGAGGCATGCTTTATATTTATATAAACTAGTTCAAAAGTAAGATATACATATATAAGTATAAGCTTACAACTTAGTTAACCTAAGTTGTTATCTACAGCTGAATTACCATATATATAAATATATAAATCAACATATATAAAATACAAATACAAATCTAATATACGAATACCATAACTATATCTAAAGCACAATTTATAAACATTCCATTTAAAACCCAAGATAAAACCAGCAAATACCTTTCAAGGTCTGGATATTTAAATAAACGCTAACTACCAAATCAATTCCATTAAAATAACTCCATCATAAGAAAATAAACAGAGTAAGTATCATGACCATTCATTGATCTAAAAACAAGTTCTTTTTCCTAACTAGAATCCACAGTATTAATATTATAAATATACACAATCAAATTGTATGCCAAAAATCGAATAGTCCCATCTAAAATCAACTCACAGCCATTATTTGATAATTAAACAAAGAACATTACAATAGAAACAAATTAAAAACCATGTAATTATTTTAAGGTCCTGCAGACGACCTTTTCCATTTTCTCTTACATAAGCTATGGAAAACGTTAATACACAAGAACTGATTTATAAACCCCATTATAATCATACACACCGTCCAAGTAAGTAAACACGAGAGGGAAGGAATCGAATCCTGTGGGAACCTAAGCCCCGAGTCATAACCACCCACTTATTACAACTCAATATATCAACAACAACTAGGACTCGAATCCTATAGAGTCGTTCTACACTCATCAAGGCCATGCTATACACAGAGTGTATGCGGCCTATAACATTTAAATAAAATTACTACAACGAGATCGTGAGAACCTAAAGCTTGTACACGGGCTCTAAATTAAAATGAAAATTATTACATAGAGGTCGTAAGACCTTTACTAAGCTATGCATAGCATTTACATGGCAACGGCTTAGAATTTAAAATACACAATAAATCTAAATAATGATTCAATGTTTGTCAATGAATCCACCTTCAAAAATGATTTCCCCTTAGGGTTTATACCCACGGCCATCTTAACATTCTAAATTACACTTATAATGTAATGTCCCCAAAATTTGAAAAAAAAAAATTTATAGGCTAGTAAAAACTACCTGAATGGAACATTATTACTCTTGCAGAATATACGTATACTACTTGTACTATTGTATATTTGTAAGCTATCCTTATGTTTTGTCATTTACTTTAAGTCATTTATTATTAGTACATTTTACTTACGATCTCCTGAGTCTGTTTATTAAACTATTCTCTTGTTTAGACATTACTATCGATGTGTTAATTATTTGAATAGAACCTTGTTTACTTCAGCGCATGTTTACTTGGTTATCTATTAAGTTATGACTTAAATTTGTTTGTGGGAACAAAATGGGCGTAGTGGCGGGACTCGTTCTCCCATGATGGTATGAGAGGTAAAGTATTACTTGTTACGTAGGCTTACTTAGTTCAATCGAACTAAGGAACCTCTTTATTTTACTTGTAGGTTTACCTCGGGTTAAAAGACTTAGTACAGATTTTGATCAATTCGATCCTAATTTGTACTTAGTGCTTGTTATTACACTTCCTTACTATTTCATAGAGGTAGCAAGGTAAGTCCTTTTTTGCTAAATACTTACCTAGATAAATAACTAGGTGATACTAGAAAATCTATGCACTTATAATTCATGTTTATTTCATCATGCCATTAACATATCTTCTTATTTATACTTTGCAAGTCATGAACATGGAGTTTTATTTATGGTAATACTATCATGGCCACGATTACTAAGCATTTAATATTAGGGACAAATGCATTGTGTGAAGGCTTAAGCCTAAAGTTTACATGATACATACCAATGCTAGGACTTTGGGATAACGCATACCATGTCTGGACTATGTATTAGTGTTACCTTGTAATAGTATACGATATCTTGTTAAGATTTGGGGGTGGCAAATATAACATAAGGTTGAACCATATGTCAAAGGGGTTTAAGCATTTGCATGGGAAATGGAGGTCACAATTTATGCAACAAAGCTTAATTCTGGAGAGTGGGTTTGGTATTTCGATAATGGTCACCAGCTGGTGCATTTACTGTTCTTGGTAATCATTGCAGCCCCAAGCTTAGGTCTTGGCTCACGATGGATTTTTCATTTGATTTATTTGAGTTGGGGTTTGGTCTTACTCTGTGTAGGGAAAAATGGAGGCGACCTCCATGGCCACGAAGGTAAGAACTCGTTTGGCTTTATAGTAATTCGATGGTTTAACATTGATGCGTTTAAACGTGGTCATACTTCTCACCTGGTTTGTGGATGGTTGCAGGTGTTGGGGTCTGTGGATAGTATCGTGGTTCAAAGCTCATCGTTGGTTCTTGTGTGATTTCAAATGGTGTAAGGTAAGCCTGCCAACAAGATAGTGCTTTTTATTTCTCGGCATGACTGAATGATGTCTTTGTTGTTGGGTTTTGGAGTTTCACTGTGAGATTTGAATTCTCCTTCGGGCATGTAATATTCATTCTTGGGTTTTTAATTCAATGTTTCAGTGGCTTTGGCCATGGAGTGAAATCACATATGTTTTGGCTTGATGTATAAATTGTGGGTTTGTAAATCGTAGATGGATTCAGGATTTTGAGCCATGGGCTGCACCATTTCTTGCAATGGTTCCATAGCCCATTGGCATGCCTGTGTGGAATTCGTTTTGGATTCTAAATGGACTGTGTGGAGATACTGCAATTGGAAATACTGTGTATAAATCTAGATACTCTGCATTTTAATGAAATGGACATCGATTTCAGGCTTACCATGTATGTATGGAATGTATACTATGTTAATGGTTTGTTAACAGGGTTTTATAACGGCACACACCTTCGTTTTTCTTTGTGTTGAGTATTTTATAATTTTCTATAATGGCGAATAGCATGGGTTGAAAGACCCAACCGTAAGTCGCTTAATCCTTCTCCTTGATGGCTGCGATAGCTCTGATGTAATTCGTTATTGTTTGCATTTAATTTATTAGCTTAAGAGGTGAATCGTTAACAGAGTAGTTTTATTATTAAAACCATACTGTGTATTTATAATGGCTACGTCATGGCTTGGGTGAATGTTGCGCATGGTTTTTAAATGGTTGAATTATCTTATGAATTTGAGGTTTAGCATATAATGTGGATTTGGTATAATCCAGGAGGTGTAGCCCATGATTGTCTTCATCGCTGTTGTTTTAGACTGTTAAATGGAATCTGTGTATTAAATGTTGGCTGAGACCGTGCTTGTAGAGTAATCGCAGTCCTTATTAACATCACGGTGGCAATTTATAATTGTTTCCCGCATACATAACATGTATAGTGTGGCCTTTGGTTATAATAGACACAACCTATAGGGTCAATCCATGGGCGTTTACTAGATGTAAGGACTTGTGGATTATTTAAAGGATTGATTCCTATGTGTTACGTATTTTATGACTTTTATTTATGTAATGGTTATGCAATTGATTTCTGGGTATGTATATAAGCTATGGTTGTTATTTACTTCTTTCACCTTAGGTCTGGACATCCATAGGAATCGATGTCGTGACCTCTGTTGGCATTTAAATCTTTTAATTACTAGTTGTTTAATTTATCTGATGGCTCTGCATAATAGTTAGATGGGAAAGATTGATTCTTATGAAATGTGATTATGATAGTTTAATTAGTACTGTGGATTTTATATGTGTGAACAAGGTTTATATATGGGACCACGTGGATGGTCACGATGCCTACTCTATTCATTTAATTCTTAGGATGTTTATTTAAATGGGAATACTTTAGTATTAGTTTATATTTAATAAGTCAGACCTTGGAAGGTCTCTAATGGCTCAAGTTTATTGGATTTAGAATAGATCATTTGATTGGTTCTTTAGAATTATATCTAGTGTATTTAATAGCTTTATCTTATAGAACTAATTTAATAACTATTTGGATATTTTGATATTTATGTAACTCTTATAATTAAAACTAAAACAAGCCTCTTCTCACAAATTATGTATGTCAGCAGAGTAATAAAGCCTAGAGAACGTTGATATAAATAACGGGAACAAAACCTAGTTTATGCTTGACCCGGTAAATCAACACCGAAATTAAAAAACTAGGGGCAGAACCCTTGCTAAACATTTATGAATAAATAAAACCTGTAAAAGAATTATGACAAATACACCCTAGGTAAATCTGATTTAGGAAAACAACTTACAGCTTAGGGTTAGTATTAAAATATAGATCCTAGCAGAATTTAACCAGCAAATCATTCACATATGGTTAGGAAATGCATTGTAATTATTTACCTAGCATATCCAATAGTTTATCTAGGAAATAGAATAGACAATCTAGGGTTACAATTTAAAAAATGAAAACCCTAGGAGATATAGTCAGAACCAACATTTCTAGGGTTAGAAATATATAATGAACCTTTACATAAAGCATATAGCATTTATAATAGAAATGAACTTGACATACTAAGAAATCATACCTATAATTTTCTGAAGCTCCTTTAATGGTTGAACCTGCACACTTTTAAATAATCCAGCATTAACAATTTAAGATAGATCTGACCTCTAATTTTGATGACCAAATCACTTGGCAACTACCATGTTCCACCCAACCATGACTCGAAACCGTTCCTAGTTTACTTCCGCATCCCCCCAAGCTGGACTCCAACATGCAAGTATCTTAGAGCTCCTAAGGTAGGGTTTCCTAACTGGTGTATCAAATTTGAATCAATTCTCCTTTTTTCCTTCCAGGAAATCTTTCTTCAAGAATTTACTTGAGAAAAAACAGGTAGAAAAATGACTCCTCTATTAATAGATTAGAACCCCCAAGCCTTTCCTCTACTTGAGTCTTTATAGACAAATTTTTTAGTTAAAGGGACAGTTAAATCAAGAAACCTTGGTTTCTTAATTTAACCCTTTTCAATTACTTTGGGTAATTATTAAGATTTTAACTTAAGAACTTTCTACTAGTTCCTAGTTGGACTTTTATAGACATTATACTAGTTATTAATCTTTAATAATAAATAATAATTGATGGATCATCTCTTATTTTTTTCATTTATTTATATTATTAATATAATTAATTATTTATACATACCATGTATAAAGTACATAATAATATAACACTTCATTAACATTTGTCTTTGGGCATCATATACCATGATCCCTAGACTTAATGACACTTCTTCATTAAGGTCAAGTAGGTAGATGGTTTAGGTATACTATGATAGGAAATTCTAAACATGCTTGCATGTTGGATTTCTGTCATATAATGTGGTAGCTCTTCAGTACTTTGATGAGAATATAGAAATTCAAAATTTCATTTAATCACTTATAAATAAGTATGATGAGATCAATATTTTTCTTGCATTGTTTTCACTCAGAAGTTATTAAATTATTTTTAGTAACCCCTAGCACTTACCAGAGACCATACACAATGCGTTAATAGGGAGTTACAATTCAGTGCAATTCCATAGCTCCTCGCTCAACACTAGTGCTAGGATGTACTTGTATGATACACCTAGGGATACAATGGCCAAGGATCCGATGCTCCAGAGCTTATGCTCAACATCAACATGGAAGGCTCCAGGGATTATGCCCAACACATCCAATTATCTTTTCATTTGTTCCAGAGCTTCTTGCTCAACACAAAGGTAAGTACTCATGTGCTCTAGAGCTTCTCACTCAACAGAAATCATCGATCACTCAAGTGCGCTAGAGCTCCTTGCTCAACACAAAACATCTAATCAATCATGTGTTTCAAGGTCCATGCACAACACAAACAAGAATATACATACATCGTCAATAATTGTCTTACACATAATATATAAAACAAATCATCATGTTCACATGCAATGGGGTCTTTGACCCAATATAAAAATAAACATCAAGATAATCATCGTAATCAATAGGCATGTGCCTATAAGTGTTAGGTCCAAAATTCGGGATATTACATATAAAATGAACAAAACAGCCTGTCATACATTTTCCATTTCATATTATACAATAAAAACCAACCGAAAGTATAAAACACTCTAAACTATCACAACAACCATGGAAGGAACCTGATGCCATTCACGGCAAGGCTTCAACCACACGCTATCAACATTTAGATTCCCACAGCTAATCCAAGTAATGGAAGTAAATATACATAGATGTCCACGAAGGAAGCTACCACATGGAACCTAAGTTCAACAAACAATAATGCAATATAAATATTTTACACAGTCTAGTTAATAACCCTTCCAAGACATAAACACAACATGTATTTCTTAATCTCCACATTTTATTACATTTAACAAAATTTACACAGTCGTGCCAAGGGTTGTAGCACCATTCCAAGCAATGGTGCTACCCAGGCTTAAGTCTTAAATCAAATATGATTTACATGAAGTAAAAATGCATAGAGCCTGTTAAAATTTACAAGGCCCATCACTACTAACAGCACCATTAATTACAAACTCAATCTCTACAAACCCATGTCAAAGGAAAATCGAAACCCCATATCTTAAAACTCCAAACTACAACCCAGTTTAAAATCCAAGAGGTGGTGAGCATATATTTTGTTAGCAGGATTACCGTAATGGTAATTCCAACCCAGGATTCACAATCATGCTACGAATCCCTCGTTTCCTCATCGTTGTGTCACCTGCAACCACAACCCAAGAAACGAAAAATGAGATGTATGGAAGCCGCAATAGGCAAATAAACAAACAACAATGCTGTAAAAACTACAACAACTATCATACCTTTGAGGTCTCGAGAGGTTTCCTTCACACCACTGTGTAGAGCCGAGACCAAAAAAACCAACAACCAAGAAAAATGACAAGCCATCGTGGAGCCAAACCCTATGTTGGGGCTTCCATGATTTCCAATACGCATTAATGGCCCAAGATGGTGTCCATTATCAAGGCCAAAACCCACATCTCCATAGTTTGAAAACAATACAATATCGCCTCCACCTTTCCCATTACATAGTGTTAAAACCCCAACGTTTAATGTTTGAACCATGTCATATATTTCTCTACCCCATATTTTAATGCAGGGTATATGAATAATATGTACTATGCACATTAGGCACTAATCCTTTAAACCCTTGCTTATCATTCCCTTTGGGCCTATGCATAAGAACATGGTATAATTCTTATGCCATGGTATGTTGTTTGTTTCATAAAATCAAGATTTGGCAAGTTTTACCAAAGTGTATAACCTTCCAAGAATAAATAAAAGATACATTAATACTTTTAACACAATAAATATGAAATACACCTAGGTTAACGTATGAACAATTGATTAGTAACTCTTAATGAATAATAAACGTCACTTAGATAAGTAGTCTAGGTTTGGTAGAGAATAAGTGGGGTACTTACCTTGTCACTAAACCAAGTATGTACAAAACAATAATAACGATCAGTGGGTGTGACTAAGCTGCGAGTGTAAATACACCTGCACATAAACTAGTTAAGAGTTCCTAAGTTCAAACCGAACTAAGTAATCCCGCTAGACAAGTAGAATATTTACCTCTCAAATAGTTACATGGGTGAACTAGTCCCGCCACTCCACCCACTTTAGTTCCAGAAACAAAGTTAAGTTAGAACCATATAAATAACAAGTAAGACTATGCAAAAATGAACGAAGCATATAATCAAGTAACGACACAGTAGTAAACAAGCATTATGACATCGTAAGTAAAATATAGTAATCTTCATAACTGAAAGTAAGATGATAGAGCATAAGAACATCTTATGACTAAACAGTGGTACATTTAGTCTACGTTATATTCCACAAGTTCAATAATGTTTCACATAGGTATTTTTTACTAGCCTAATAAAAAAAGCATTTCAATTTTTGGGGACATTACAAGTGGTATCAGAGCCCAGTTTCAATACTAACAGACCAATGGGCGCACCAAGTATTCACTGCAAAGAAAATAAAGTATGTTATTAAATTTTGTTACTAACAGAAATTTTTCTGTCATTAAATATTTTTGCAAATTATAGGAAATTTACATAACATTTCATATTATGAATACTAAGGAAGATAACAGACGGCTATGAAAGATGAACACCCCTACCCCAGAACCATATCTGATGGTGGAATTAAATTATGATATTTTGAAGATGATACACAGTCTTCAAGCAGAATTGCAAAGTTTCAGAGAAGATATTATGAACGAAAGAAAGGAATAGAAGGCTACTAATTAAGCATTACTTGATGGAAGGAAGCCCACATGGACAACCTACTAAGTCCACAAACAGATCCAAAATAGAACCTTACCATAAATGGGGAAACCTCCCAATAAAAGAAGAAAAAGAGGAACATACCCTTGAAACATCGAACGGAGATCATCATAGTCCTTCAAGTGATGGCTCTCTTTCTCATCATAGAAAGAAACAAAGAAGTGATGACAGTCTTTAGGGGAAATTTAGAAAAATAAGAGCATTGACCTATGAAGGTGAAATAAACACTGGGGAGAAAGCTGAAGAGTGGCTACTGGGCATGATACAATATTTCCAAGTTCATAACTACTCATGTGAGATGAAGTCTTGACTTGCCATCTATAATTTGAATGCTAAGGCAGCAAGATGGTGGAAGGATTTGAAACACACCAAGAAAGATGAGTTAAGAGAAACACGATGGGATAACTTCTGAAAAATATTCCAAGAAAAGTATATGTTGGAAAGGTTCTTTGATCAAAAAGTGAAAGAGTTCCATGGGGTATGTATGGGTTCCATGACTATGGCCACTTTTATTAACAGATTTCTAGACCTGTTACATTATGTACCATGTTATACCAAAATCATGTCACCATCATGTGATAAGAACTTTTGACATATCCCTTGCCCTGAATCCCAACTCCTGGAGTGAAGACTAAATGGTTTCTTATTATTCTTTCATACAAATTCCTAGCACCGCTTATCCTCCCTTATCTAGAAGTGGTACCCCTGTTCGCACCGCTTTTAATCGGTTTTCCACAAGCGGTGCCATAGCCTGTCACCCTTAGCCCATAGGCGATTATTACTAGAACCACTCTATCATAGAAGGAGAAGCGTGGTACCCTTGTTAAAAAGGGGAAAAGAGAAGTTTCTTGAGGCTTCTAGATGATAAGCCTCGAGATATCCCTTATCCCTACTATTGTGGGTTTGTTGAGCTTGAGATCCCTCATCCTAGATCTTAGAGGCCACCTCATGCACTCATTTCTCAACCATCTTTATCCATCTAGCCCTATATATATGAGCTCATAGCCATGTTTGAGGAGAGAACATTGAAGGTATTGCTATGTTGTTGTACTGATTCTTGGCCCAAGATCATTTGGAGAGAGCATAGAGAGCTAGAGTTGGAGCTTTTGGGGATGAAGATCTGGTTTCATGGAGATGCATGTCAACACTAAGGCTTGGTTGTAAACTTCTTCATATTTCTAATGCAAGCTGATTTTCTATCCCATATATATTGTTGATGTTTGATTTCAGATATATATTGCTAGATTCCTTAGTCACTAGCATGTATTAGTAGATCATATTCATGTTGCTTTGATATATTTCGTGTTGAACTCTTTTGCAGGTACATAGGTGAACTATCAAAGCCTTGCATTCCAAATATCTACAGCATCTAGGGAGAGTTATCAACCTCTGTGATCTATTTGTTCTAGATCTAAACCATTCAGACCAACAGAACACCTTGTTGTCTGCAGGAGGTGAAATATTACGATCAACAAATATGGTGACTCCACTGGGGACTAGTTGTATTCAGTCATTCTGATCATCCTTAGTCTGCAACTCTTGTCTGAATCCAGGCTCCATTTTCTTCAACTCTTTACAGTTAGATCTACTTTCTGATTTGCATTATTTGGGTTTGAAATTTCCAGATCTATTCAGATCTGAGTTATTTTGGTTTTTTATGCTCTATTACCATATTCAATTCGACAGTATTCACCTTGATCTAGTCTGTTTTTGATATGATCCATTGTTCTCTTTTTGTTTTGGCCATCTGTAGGGAACCACGACAATGCTTTGTGTGAGGTGCGGTGCCACCACCTGAACACGGTGGACAGTAAGCGGTGCCACTGCCTGTATCTGGTTAGCAAGGAGTGGTGCTGCTTTGGAAATGCTCTTACAACACCTACAAAGCGCGGTACCAGGTAGGCATTAGTCCAAAACTCTTTTTCCTCTTTTTTCCTTTGTAAAAATTTGGAATTTTGATTTCTTTCAATTTTGTTATCAGGCTTGTGTTATTGAATCTGATGTGTGTGGCTTGTTGCTTTGATGGTTAAGATTGATTTTTAGTGGAATTTCAAAAATTTGTCTAGTCTTTTTTATTGTTCATCCACTTCTTGCTTGTTGGTTGTGCTTAAAGAAGGATTTCTTGTTTTCTGAAAGTCGGGGTGTTCATTGAACTCTCTTTTTGTTGCATATACTAAAAGAAGAACATTAGATTAGCTTCTAGGTTTCATTTCTTTCTTGCATAGTAAACTTCTTTTTCTTCCCTTTAAAAAATAAAAGTTTTGCTTGAAATTAGGACATCATATTTGAGCGTTGGATTTGGGTTTTCTGATTGGCTTCATAAGCTTTCAGGACCTTTATGATCTTTCATCTCTCATGCATATAGGACTATCTCAATCAAAATTTAAAAAAAATGGTAGTTTTAAGTTAGATTTGATTATGTTTTTAAGAAAGTTGAAAAGTTAGAGTGCATTGGCATATAGGTGTGCTTGGTGTTGTTCTTTTAGGAAAAGAGATTCTCACCCTTCCCATTTGCTTTCGAAAAGAATAATTTTCTTTTCTTTGATTTGATGTTCATGATTGTTGATTGGAATGATTATTTTTGGTTTTGAAACAAAAGGAAAAACACTATCTTCCCTCCCGTAAGGAGGCATATTGAATGGGAAAGTGAACATTCGCATGAGCATACTGCATGGTTTTACTTTTCTGTCAGAACATCATGCATTCACCTAACCGTACAAGTTAAAATCAACGGTACTTATAGGTTAAAATTTATTTAGTAACTTGAGTGATAGGTTAGAGATGTGTTCGGGGATCGTAAAGCATAGGAGTTGTCGTTATTTGTCAGCATTACATTTTGAGATTCGCGCGGTTCTTCCACATACCATCGGTATATCGAATGGCCTTTCACATACCCTTGAGGTATATAGAAAGGTACTTCACGTACTCGATTGTATATTGGAAGGCCCCTTGTGTACGGTTATGCATTAGACAACACTACTACTTATTTGAACTCCCACGTACCTTGAGTATATCGGGAGACCCCACTAGGGTACCTTATCTATCTGAGAAAATACCTTTGGCCGTCTTGTTTGGAGCCATACACTGAAAAAAAAATTCGGGGAGATTACTATGCATGTACCCTCGAGGTATATCGCGAGTGGCATCGGCTTGACAATCCTAGTGAGAGACCTGACTTTTGAACTCCTCCTATCATTTTAAGTCTGCTTGTTTTGACCTATAGTTTGAGTAGGAAAGTCTTTTGGTGTGTTTTTCTAGATTTTCAAACCCTAGGTTAGATAGGAACTGTACATACTGGGTGAGTTAAGATAGTCTAGGAGAGTATGGGGCTTGCCACCTGATTTTACTTATGTTTCAGAAGGAAATCCAATGGAAGCTATTGACTAAGGAGCTGCTACCACCTCCCAAGTGGGAGATCATGTGGTGGTGGAAAGTGGAGTACCATATTCTTCACACTCACCTCCCTTGGTCCAATAGCCTTCTCATGAGGATTCATCGCTCCATCCTCCCGTGGAAGATCATGTTGGTGATACCCGTCCGGATTTTGGTCCTAACGCTCATTTTTCGGAGACACCTATTGGACAGGTCATTACTGAGAGTCAAGAAGAATGCAGAAAATACCGTGCTGCTATCCTCCATGCACAAGAGGTATAAAAATAGATTGACAACCTATTAGGCCGTTCACCAGTTCATTCCACAGTCCTTCCTATGGGATATCATTCACTAGTCGATTCTATGAGACCCATTGAATCGGTTATAGATCGTCCATTAACAACCCACATCCCAGGTCAAAATTCCACCCCTCTCACCTCTTATGTTATGACTGATCCAAATCCACCCAGATATTTTGCATCTAGGTCCCAACCTTCAATTCCTATGTTTTCAGTACCTTTGAATGTCGGGGGGCAACCCCCAACACGACCTACGTTATCTGATCCTGGAGTTGTACCTAGTCAGGAGAAGACCTCTAACATAGAAACATCTACAGTTTTTGTCCCTCCCACCCACACTAATGTTGTAAACCCCCCATATAGTTCAGGTCAGCCCTTGGGGCCACAACCTATTGCCATTCAGTCTTCTAGTGTATATGGTTATCAAATACATGTAGGTAATCATCCATTCAATCCTATTGGAATTCCATTCCCTAGAAACACTTCTACACCATGGGGGCAACCAAAATGGTCTTACATGCCAGCCATGGGAGGGATACCCATACATAATGCGGAAGGTGTGGGAGGACCACCTTATGGACGTCCTTCCCCTGGGGGACCTAATGGTCTTGGAGGTCTTGGTGGTCCTCCTCATGGTCCTAGTGGTCCTAGTGGTCCTGGGGGACCTAGTGGATTTCCTCCTTATGGCTCAGGAGGGTCTAGTGGCCCTCCACCTAGTGGTTCTAGTGGCTCTAGAGGTTTTCCACCTCCTATATGTTCCAAAAGGTTTGGTGGTCCGACTCTTGGTGGTTTTGGTGTTCCTGGTGGTCCTAGCAGTCCTAGTGGCTCTGGAGGTCCTCCTCGTGGAGGCCCTGGTGGTCCTATCAGTCCTAATTCCAGAAATCAACCTCCCATGGGTGGATTTCTTGGTAGTTCTTCCTCATAGCAACTTGTTTATCAATCAACCTATGGCCCTACTAGTAATTTCATGCCGTATCAATATTACCAGTATGTGCATCCCAATAGATAGTTACATTTCCTTGCAACTTTGGACTTGCCTGATTTGTCCAAGTTGATTAATGATCCCATTCGACACAATCCCTCGTGGCCTCCCATTCCGATAAAGTTACCATTGGACATTCCAAAATTCGATGGGAAGTAGGGTGAATATCCATGGAACCATGTTATGACTTTTCATTTGTGGTGTTCCTCGAACTCTCTCATGGATGATTCCATTTGGTTACAACTCTTTTAGCAAAATTTGACCGGTACGGCTGCGAAGTGGTATGTTGAACTCCCACAACACTCGTTTGTGGATTTTTGGCTCGTTGGCAACCGTATTTCTTACGCACTTTCAAATTCCTATTCGTTATGAAATGGGCACTGATCTTTTAACTTCTCTACGATAGAACACCTCCACCCACATTTCTAACCATATTCATGAGTGGAGAAGGTGGAGAAGACTTATTAAGGCCCCTATTCCAGATCAGTTGTTAGTTGATTGGTTCACTAAGTCCTTGTTTCCTCCTATTGCCCAAGATGTGGCCATGGGCAGTGCCGTTACCGAAGAGTATGCTATTAGTCAGGCTTAGTACCTAGACTTGGTCTATTCCCCGTCTGGGACTTTTTACAACCTGATTCCTCAAGCTCCTTGTCCCAGAACTGACCCTACCAAGCCATCAGCAGAAGTACCTATTGATGGGATTGTTGGTTCAATCCAGTCCCCATCGACAGCGAAACCTGCCAAGCAAACCCAACCTATTATTCCTTCGACTCCCAATATTTCTACCGAGATCAATTCTATTCAAAGTACTCAAACCTCAGGTAATAAAAAGAAAGGTAAAAATCGAAATAAAAAACCTGGAAACTAGCAGGAGACCCCACAATCAACCCATAATGACACCAACACAGGGAAAATGAAGGCTAAATACCCTTGTCTGTTATGTGGTGGTGACCACTTCTCAAAGGAGTGTCCCCTTCAGGATGAAATCTCCCAGTTTTTGAATTCTAACCCCGCACCTGCAGTACTTACGGATCCCTTTCCCTCTCAACAACAGCTAGTAGACCACATGTCGAACCAGGGTAACTCTATTTCATTAGAGGAAATTCGTATGATGTCCTCAAATACCATCCATCTACAAACTCGAAGCAAGAATTAAGATAAACCTGTAGATAAGCAAGAAGATCAATCTTCTTCAAGGAAAGCTCCCTCTACTAGTTCTCCGGAAGCCTCGTCTACTATTCCCTTGTCTATCGAGAAGCCTACTCTCAACGTGATTTTGCACCCACCAAAGAGTACTCTTCGGAAGGTCGTCTTTAATCTGAATGCTCAAGATACTCAATTCTATAATGTGGTTGAGGACCTCGCTTAGGAACCTTGTGCAATGTCTACCCTGGACGTACTCCAAAGTTACCCTATACATCGCAAGAACTTGTTGACTGCATTATGAGCTGTAGATCTAGATAACACTAACTTTATTCACTTCAATGTTGAGAATTATAAACCTATATTTTCGCATAAACTTGCTTTTTAGATCATTACGAAAGTAGTGGGAAAGAAAGTGTTTCGAACGATACTAGATGAAGGAGCTTCAACCTCGGTGTTATCTCTGACTTGTTGGAAATATCTTGGCTCTCCCGAGCTTATTACATCACCTACGAACCTTAAAGCCTTTGATGGACAAGGATTCCAACCCCATGGCCTCATATCAACCATGGCGATCAAGCTGGGGGGAAAAAATGTTTCCATCCAAGTAGAAGTGGTAGATGCCCCTCTAGATTATAACCTCCTTTTAGGAAGGAATTGGTTGTATTCCATTAACGTTGTTGCTTCGATAGTATTTCGAACGGTCCAATTCCTACATCTTAAGAGAATTGTTACCATCAACCCACTTGATTTCTATACGCTGAATGTTACTACCTCCATGGACAATAACATCCCTATGTTAGGTCATTCCCCTCCTCCTTACCAGTCGATTGGGGTAGGTATGTTGAAGGATTCATCCCTTATGGGGATTTTTCCCTCTACTCCTCCTAGCACCGCGACAGTACATATGATCGCCTCATTTAATATTGAGCCCCTGAGCACAAATGTTGTTGATCCCACCTTGTTGAGTTCATACGAAGCTATGTATGACACCATTCAAACTTGCTCTGATGATCACACTAATGACATTCATTTAGTGGCTTCGGATCCTTACCATTTACCGTATTGGTTAGAACCTTCTCTTCCGGTTCTAGACTATCTCTTTGTGATTTTTCCTTCCAACGAGTCCATTATATAGATCATGAACATGGATGAGCCCATTTGGGAGGATCACCATCATAGATCTATGTTCCTCCCCAATTCTAGTTTGGGAAGCCATGATTTCGCATCCTTGTTTCCTACTGATATTGTCAACGTTTCGCAAAGTCCTATATTGTTGCAAGATACAGATTCTGAAGGAATCCTTTGCAACATTACTCGGACGAACCCAATTGACATATCAACCAAGCCTAATGTTATTGAGCACGTTCATGCTGGGCAGAACTGCTCCACAGATGAATCTGAAGCATATAAGGCACTTTTTAAGGAATTCTGTGATGTTTTTTCCTGGTCCTATGAAGAGATGCATGGGATCGACCCTTCCATTGTGGTCCACGAGATTAAAACTTATCCCACGACTAAACCTGTCAGGAAGAAACTTAGGTAATTCCACCCTAGGAAGGCTGCATCTATTAAAGCTGAGATTGAGAAACTTCTGAAAGATGGTTTTATTTATCCTGTACCTCTAATGGAATGGGTATCGAACGTTCCCCCTGTCAATAAAAAGCAAGGCACCATTAGAGTCTGTATCGACTTTAGGGATCTAAATAAATCTTGTCCCAAGGACAACTTTCCTACTTCGTATATCGATTAGATTATCAACAACTGTGCTGGAAGTGTCATCTTTTCATTCATGGATGGATTTTTCGGCTATAATTAGATTGAGATATTGCTCGCCGATCAGCATAAGAGAGCATTCATTTTCCCATGGGGAACCTTTGCATATAAGAAGTTACCTTTCATCTTGAAAAACATTGGCGCCACGTTCCAGCATGCAATGTCCTATGTGTTTCACAACATTAAACATATTGTTTAACTATACCTTGACAACCTCCCTGCTCATTCACAGTGACAGAAGGACCACCCCGGTCATCTTAGAGCCATATTCCTGAGATGTCGTCATTATAATATATGGCTCAATCCACATAAATGTGTTTTTCGCGTTGAGATGGCACATCTGCTTGGCTTTGTGGTATCCAAATATGGCATCTGGATAGATCCTTTGAATATTTCCACCATCATTAATCTACTAGCCCCAACCACCATCCTTGAACTCCAAAGTTTGCAGGGGAAGGAAAAATTTCTCCACCGTTTCATGTACAATTTCACTGAGAAAACGCATGGTTATATGCATCTCCTCAAGAATAACACTCCATTATTCTGGGATGACCAGGTCTAGTGTGCCTTTGATAGTCTTAAGCACACTCTGACTCATTCACTCGTCATACACTGCCCAGACTATTCAAAGGATTTTCTCTTGTATCTTGTTGCCTCTGCTACTACCATCGCCATGGTTTTAGTGCAGGACAATCTCCATGGTCATGAGCATGTGATTTATTATGCCAGTAAGAATATTATTGATTCTGAAACCCATTATTCACATGTGGAGAAGCTAGCTTTGGCCACAGTCATTGCTGTGCAAAATTTTTGTCACTATATTTTGCTTTGTACTACCATCGTATTGGCAAACCAGAACTCGATGTACTACATTCTGACTCATCAAGTACTCAAGGGAAAGTACTCCTGTTGGATCATCATCCTTCAGGAGTTCAATCTCGATTTTTCCAAGGCTACATCAAAGAAATCCTTGGTTTTTGCTGAACTTATATGTGACCTTCCCTATGCTACTACGAAATATGAGCCCAGCGATTCATTTCCAGATGAATTCCTATTCCTAAGTAGCACTACTGATCCTTGGTATGTATATTTGTTGATTTATCTCTAGACCCAACATTTTTAGGTGCATCTATCTCACAATGATTGTCATCGCATCCGACACCACGTGAAATACTACCTTATCTTGCATGATACCTTGTATAGACATGGGATTGATTCCGTTCTTCGGTGATGCCTCACTCATGAGGAGGATGAACACGTGCTGAATTATTGCCACTACGGAGCATGTGGCGGTCATTTATCTGGGATGGCTACATCCTAGAAAATCCTTTGCGCTGGCTATTTCTGGCCTTCTGTCTTCAAAGACTGTCATGAGGCTGTTAAGAAATTCCCACCATGTCAACATTTTTATCCCAAAAAGTGCACCCATCCTGCTCCGCTTCACCCCATCATTGCCATTGGCCCTTTTTCCAAATGGGGGATTGACTTCATGCATTGTAAGCCTACCTCAGTCGGGGGGCATGGTTACATCATCGTAGCAATGGATTATTTCACAAAATGGCCTAAGGCCATGCCTACATATGCAGAACATGGTAATACTACCGCTCTCTTCTTGTTCAATCATATCATAGCTAGATTTGGAGTTCCGCAATCCATCGTCACTGATCACGGATCCCATTTCTGTAATCACATGATGGAGGAATTGAGTTCCAAGCTAGGTTTTCGCCATGAAAACTCTATGCCATATTATCTGCAAGATAATGGTCAGGTACAGGCCATTAACAAAGTTTTGAAAACTATGCTTCGTTGGATGGTTGGAGATCATAAATCCAATTGGCATCCCATTATTTTTTCTTCTCTTTGGGCTTATCAGACTTTTGTGAAAACATCTACTGGTTTAACGCCATTCCATCTTGTCTATGGACTTGAAGCTGCCTTGCCTATCCAATGTCAGATTCCATCTTTACAACTCACTGTCGAACTTCTCTCAGACACTTCCATAGAGGAAGCAAGATTCTTGTACTTGAATAACCTTGATGAGACTCGTAGAGATGCTACCTTGGCTAATGAGGCACATAAGAAACGCGTCAAGGCGCAGTACGATAAATTTGTCCAACCTTGTGTTTTCAACGAGGGTGACCTAGTTTTGACTTATGACCAGAGATATGACAAGCTAGGAAAGGGTAAGTTCAAGTCTATGTGGTATGGACCTTTCATTATTTCCAAGGTGTTAGAGAAAGGAGCCTATGAGTTGGTATATTATGATGGGATCCCTTTGGGGAAACCTTGCAATGGGGTGTACCTGAAAAGGTACTATGCCTACGTCTTCTTGGATGGTATCTTGTATATATGTATATTGATTGACTTTGAGTGTGTTTTTAGTATTTTGAAGATGGTTTTGAGTTTTGGTTCCTACATCTGTTTATACCATGTTTTGGTCATGCATATGGCTTTCTATGGCTTTGTTGATGGTGCTTGCCGCCCCACCTTTAATATAGCCTCAACTGCTTGGGTTCTCTATTCCCTAGCTAAAGATTTGGTCAGTTCAGGAGCGGTTTGCTTAGGTCCTGCTACTAATAACATCGCCAAGTATGAAGAAGTCATCAGTCTTCTGGCTGAAGCTGCCTCCCAATATGTCTATGATCTAGTAGTTTTGATGGACTCTCAGCTCGTGGTTTGTCATTTAAACCATGTTTACACCATTATGAACCTGGTGCTGCTCCGCCTCTTTCGGAGGGTACATTTGTTAGAAAGATCATTTGGAACCGTTACATATAGGCATATCCCTAGGGAACATAATGTAGTTGTTGATTCTTTGGATAATTACATCCTAGATTGGCATATTTCCCATTCATGACGTTAATCAAACATCGTACATTGTATATAAACATTTAAAAGGCACATAGAACTCATAGAAAATGCATTCATCCATTTGAAAAGTATAAACATCATGTAAAAGTCTACATATATATATACAAAAATTTTACAAAAAATATGTCCCGAGACCTCATCTAAAGCATGTAGGATTTCAGGAAAAATCATCATACAAAATCCTGAAGCTATCAGTTTTCAGTATACATGTCTCATCCACTAGTGGTGCTCATGATAGCACATCATTGCTCGAGCCACCCGACATAGCAGCCTGCAGAATCTGCCTGGCACCCCCGCCGTAGATCCCTGATATCTAGTCGAGAGATCATCTATGTCAGTATCTGGGATGTCCATAGTCAACCTCTCAAGGTTCTCCTCTAGCTCCCCAGTTATATCATCACTCTATGGCACGAAGCGAGCTCTGGCTCGCCTTTCTAATGGAGATGCTCCTATAGGCCTTGCTGCTCCAACATTTGTAAGAAGACGAACAAGTCTCGTCACTTATCATAAAAAAATATAAAATATCAAAAACACAAAAACATTTTCCATCTTTAGGGTTTCTTGTTTCTTACCAATGTCTCCCCACTTCCCTCCAGGTGGGAGTGGTAGGTCAGGATCACCTATAAAATCTGTTCCTGCATAGGCATAGTCCTCGACCATGAGCATCTGATCCCACAGCCATCTAAAGAATGCATTGCCGAACTTCACTATGCCCCTCCTATGCGAGCCATGATCTGGACCCACCTTAGAATGCACGGGTCCCGTGCTCTCAGACTCCAAAAAGTCACTTGGGGCCTCATCTGGGGGACCCGCTCAAAGATGAAACAAGCTAAGATGGAACCAAAGTTGAATTGCTTCAGCTCTCCCTGTCGACATCCAATCAGCTGATCCTTAAAGATCTAAAGCAATGCTTCCGCTTAGTTGAACACCGTAGGTGCCATTACCTCTAGGGCATATAGAATATGTGCCCTAGAAGCCTGATGTACACCCTGGCTCCCTACCACACTCTGCATGGTGAACAAAACAACTCGTAGAGCCCTGTCTATCACTACCCTAATGGGGATTTTCTTCCTCGATGTACATGTACCTGGTACGTAGTGTCGATCTATAATCTCTCTGGTGGTAATTTCCCCACCACGAGAACCTGTCAGTGAGATAGGGGCACCCTGTCTCAATAGACTAGTCAAGAAGTAGACATCCTCTACCTCCAGTGTAAGTATATGTGCCCCCACCTCGAAATACTACTGTTTTGGATTCCACATTCTCAGTATGTGTTCCAGTAGTCGCTCATGGGACACCATGCTTGGTGTCCAAAAGAACTTTAGAAGTCCAGAGTTCTAGAGTGCCACAATGCAAACCAGATCCCTTTCAACAGCGGCATCCTTGTCATCATGTGTTCTTTCCTTCCATATCACCATATTTTGGAAGCCTAGACCTGCCAAAACAACAATGGTATACATCAATATCATCCTTAAATCATTACAAATCAAAAGAATGAGTTAATTTTGCATATATCATTGGTTAAATTTCTCCACAGCTGGCACCGCCTGTGCCCCATTGGAGATAGGCGGTGGCACCTCCTATCCACCTTGATCTTGGTGGGGTTCTCGGGAGGTACCACCTATCCCACAAGCGGTAGTCGCGGTACCCGCAAATATAATTTTAGGGCTTGCCAAATAGGTCTAAAACCCCATCAAATCCAAAAATAAAAGCTATGAAATGAAAGAAGAAGGTCTTAGCTCTTACCTACAACTGACGAGATTGAAAATGGACAATGGAAACTCCTGGTATCAGCTGTGGGAGATCTGGCTAAAAAATGCTCCAAGTGCTCTCTACTAGAGGTAAATAGTGAAATGTTTGATTTTTTACTATTTACTTACCTTCTATAGACATTTTTTGGGTCTGACTTAGTATAGTTTTGATATTACATCATTAACTGGTCAAAATCTATTTGTTGTAATCCCGTAATGTTGATTTTGGGTGCATTTAACACTTGTTTATGAGTCATCTATAGGTTGACTTTAGTGAAAGCTTTGGAAAGTTTTTTTATGACTTTTTCATACTTTCACAAAATGGAAAAGATCATTCATCATTTATTATGATACTTTGTCACGCTCGTTAAAATCTAGTATCAAAGTTTCGAGCCCAGTTCATGTTTCTTTCCAGGCTCGCAGAATACAACATTGTGTAAAGAAACGTCATGGAGTCTTATTTTCACATTTTCTTTCAGACTCCTTAAACATGAAAAGATAGTCGATTCTATTTCCGAATCTTTCCAGGCTTGTAAAAAGTGACATTGTGTAAAGAAACCTCATGGAGTTCTCTTTAAACCCTTTTCAGACTCCCTAAATACGAAAAGATTATCGAGCGATCTTGTCTTCTTCACGCTCGTTAAAGTATTTGAAGAGTCATCTATCCGATGGTAGGTTATCTCTTTCTCGGTTCAGATAGTACTATTTACGAGAAAGGAACACTCCAGCCAATCATGACTGGAAGAGTTTTCTAAGGTATGATTTTATACTTTTTCAGGCCTTAGAGACTAAATCATATGAAAAAGGACCCCCATGGAGTCTTCTTCTGTATTCGTTCAGACTCTCTAAACATGAATGATACCGAGTTTTCTTTTAGTGGACTCATTAAAAATTAAACATTGAGAGACCCATTTTTGGAACGAACCCATCCTCTCTCAGGTTCATAAAACATATGGGACTGGACTTGTATTCTGACAAGATATATTGAGTGTTTGTTACCCTCTTTGAACTCGTAAAACCAAAAAGAGGCACTCATCGATCATGATGGGGTAAATGGAAAAGGGAATCATTTTGCAAATAATGCCAGTTGTTTGTCATTACCTTTGAACATGGCACTTGTCTGTACAATCATGTCAGTCAATTGGGTATTCATCTGATCTACATGACGATCCACTTTCATGAGTCATGCCAATCCTTTGAGTCTTTCAAAAGAACGCATTGTCCACTGTCGCATTGTGTATCTATCCTGTTTATTCATGCTGCCAAGTCATTTTGTCATGTCGCCCGATGTTCAAAGGGGATCTGAAGAAGTCTTACCTCTACAGTATACAAAGCCTTTGTTGTAGTATCTTTGAGTTAGTCATATGGTTACTATGTTTGCATCTTTCTAGAACTTTGTTCTGAGTTTCATGTCGTCGATTTGGGATGCATCATGGCCCTCCTTCGATGAGACTATTCCTATCAACATCGGCTCATTATCCAGGAAATAGTCTTAGAAAGAACATTTAGTACCTTGAGGTTTGTATGACTTAATGACATATTCTCTTGCTCTCGACATAGGTTCACATCATTGACCTTTGATCGATAGAATCGACTGGGTGTTCAACATCAGGACATCTATTCACACTCAGTAGATTGTACTAGAGTACCTTGGGAATCATTGACATTAATGGTGATCTCCCTCGCACTTGTTAATGGTTCACATCATTGGCCAGTAATCAAGTGGTTTCTACCATGTTCGACTTCAGATCATTGTAATCACATGGATAGAATCGTACTTTGTGGAAGACGAGACGAAGACCCTGGGTATTTGTTTAAAAGCACTCATTGCTTTTTCCCCGGGTTGCGATGGAGTTTTGTATATCTAGCATGGATCCACATTTGTATGGTCGTGGCTATGCTCAAATTTGCATCTGTATGACATAGATCTACATTGTATTTCTGGTAGCTATGTCCAAGTTTGAGTCCTCTATCACATGGATCTATGTTGTATTCTAGTATCCATGCTTGTTTATTCCACCCATGGATCTACCTTGTTTTGGTCTGCAACTATGATTTTGGTTACTTGTTCCTATGAGTCAACATACTGATGTACTACAGATGCCTACTTGACTGCATGCTCTTATCAAGCCAACATTTTCATCTCCTGGCAATGAATTTTTCTCAAAGCTTTCGTTTATCGTATCACTCTAAGACTCATGCTTTGGGGGGCATCCTGTTATACCAAAATCCTATCACCATCATGTGAAAAGACCTTTTGACATACCCACTTTCCCTAAATCCTAGCTCCTAGAGTGAAGACTAAATGCTTTCTTATCAGTCTGTCATACAAATTCCTAGTATCGCTTATCCTCCCTTATCCAGGAGCAGTACCCTTGTTCGCACCGCTTTTCATCGGTTGTCCACAAGCGGTGCAACCGCCTATAACCCTTGGCCCTTAGGCAGTTATTACTAGAACCACTCTATCATATAAGGAGAAGCACGGTACCCTGGGTAAAAAGGGAAAAATAGAATTTTCTCAAGGCTTCTATATGATAATCCTCGAGATATCCCTTATCCCTACTACTGTGGGTTTATTGAGCTCAATATCCCTCATCCTAGGATCTTAGAGGCCACCTCACCCACTCATTTCTCAACCATCTCTATCCATCTATCCCTATATATATGAGCTCATAGCCATGGTTGAGGAGAGAACATTGAAGGTATTGTTATGCTGTTGGACTGATTCTTGGCCCAATATCATTTGGAGAGAGCATAGAGAGATAGAGATGGAGCTTTTGGAGATAAAGAGTTGGTTTCATGGAGATGCATGTCAACACTAAGGCTTTGTTGTAAACTTATTCATATTTCTAATGCAACCTGATTTTCTTTCCCATATATATTGTTGATGTTTGATTTCAGATATATATTTCTAGATTCCTTAGTCACTAACATAGATTAGTAGATCATCTTCTAGTTGCTTTGATCTGTTTCATGTTGAACTCTTTTGCAGGTACACAGGTGAACTATCAAAGCCTTGCATTCCATATATCTATAGCATCTAGGGAGAGTTATCAACCTCTGTGATCTTTTTTCTGGATCTGAACCATTCATACCAGTGGAACACCTTCATACCAGTGGAACACCTTGCTGTCCGTAGGAGGTGAAATATTTCAGGAAACATACCAAACATTAAGGATGAAAAGGTAAATATCCAATAGTTTTTAGGATGTCTTCCTCCCAAATTTCGAGAAAGGATTGAATTTGACATGCTAAAAAATTTGGATATTATGCTGCACAAGGCCACGATCTGCTATGAGCATGGGAAGCTACGGTAAGAGAACATGAACCAAAAAAGAGACAGGTCGAAGAAATTTTCTGATAACTGCAAACCTGAGTTTAATCCACCGCCATATAGAAAGCAGAATAACAAATTTCTGGCAACCAAGAATTTCAATAAATGTGGTATGAAGCCTTATGTACCAGCTCCTAATGTTAACAATACAATAGCAAGTGGATCCAATGATACTCCGCTACCAATCAAGTGCTAGAAATGAAACGGGCCTCATTATGCCCGATATTGTAAGAACAAGACCAATGGGGTCTTTCATAACTTACAAGAAGAACCAACCATCGAGAGCATAGCATGAACATCATGGATCTATGCAGCATTGGATGGCCAACATGAATACCATCAAGCTACCATGGTTGATATAGAAGGTAAGATATCGAACACCTCTATTTCAATACTTATGGATCTTGGTGCTTTTCGGAGCTATGTTTCGCCTAAAATTGTTGATGTGTGAAGACTAGGCAAAGTAAATCATGATAAACCTTGGTTGGTACAGTTAGCCACAGGTACAAAATGAAAAGTTTCAGAAATCGTTAAAGATTGCAAGGTAAACCTGAATGGTTTTCCTATGAAAGTAAACCTGAACATCCTACCCTTAGGAACGTACGATATACTTATTGGCATGGACTGGTTACAATAGCACCATGTCATGATCGATTGCTTAAACAAGTCAATCTTGTGTATCCATAGCCAAGGGAACCAAGTGAAGGTTCAATGGATTCCAAAAAAAAATTTGTAAGGAAAATAACTTACTTACAAACGAAGAAATGTGTCAGGAAGGGATGCAGGTTGTTTGCAGTAAACATCCAAGACCTAGATTCTGAAAGAGAACAATGCATAGAATACTTCCTCATTCTTGAATAATTCAAGGATGTATTTCTCAAGGAAATCCTAGGATTACCTCCAAAATGATACATAGAATTTTCCATCAAACTAACCCCAGGATCAGTTCCGACTTCCAAATCCCCTTACCGCATGAGTGCACCAGAGTTGGTGGAACTCAAACTACAGTTGCAGGAGTTGATAGAGAAAGGGTATATCCAACCCAGTGTGTCTCCTTGGGGAGCAACAATAGTGTTCGTGAAGAATAAGGATGCTACAATGCATATGTGCATTGATTACTATTAATTGAACAAAATCACTATCAAGAACCAATACCCAGTCCCTCGAATTGATGACTTGTTTGATCACATGGGAGGAACCAAAATATTTCAAATATTGATCTATGATACGGGTACCATCAGGTACGGATTCACGACAAGGATATTCACAAAACCTCCTTTCGTACGAGGTATGGGAACATTGAGTTTGTAGTGATGTCGTCCATGTTGACCAATGCACCCACAGACTTTATGTGTATGATGAACAACATATTCAGTAAGTATCTGGATAATTTTGTTTTGTTCTTTATAGAAAACATCCTAGTTTATTCCAAAAATAAAGAGGAACACGAAGAGCACCTTGGCATAGTACTATGAGTGTTAGGAGAACACCAACTTTATGCTCAGTTTAGTAAATGTGTTTTTTACAAACCACATAAATAGTACTTAGGTCACATTGTCTCCAAGACAGGGATAGTTATGGACCCAGAAAACATTAAAGCCATAAAGAATTGGCCTACCCCTACTAGTGTTACTGACATTAGGTCCTTTTAGGGATTAGTTGGATATTATCAAAAGTTCATTGAGAACTTCTCCAGAATCACTTTCCCCATGACTGCTTTGCAAAAGAAAGAAAATAAGTTCTTCTAGACTGACAAGTACGAAGAAATTTTTCAAAATCTTTAGCAGCTTTTGATGACCGCATTGATACTATGAATTACGGATCCCGATGGGGATTTCATTATTTGCATGGATTCCAACAAGGAAGGACTTGGAGGAGTCCTCTTGATGAATGATCACGCGATATGTTATGAATCACATAAGTTTAAAGAGCATGAGCAGAACTACCCTATGCATGATTTTGAGTTAGCCGCCATCATCCACGCATTGAAAATGTAGAGGCACCACCTCATGGGAAGGAAGTTCCTTCTGAATACAGACAATATGAGTCTAAATTACTTGTTCGATTAACCAGATATGAATGCAAGGCAATCTAGGTGGTTGACTTCCCTTAGTGAGTACCATTTCGAGCTAAAGCACATTAAAGCACATATTTCATTAAATTTGGAATTAAACAGTGGATCTAGAATTACAAAATAACAAAAAAACTCAATTCTGGTATTGTTCTTGTAATAAAATATTTCCAAATTTAATGAAATATGTGTTTTAAGGTCAAAGAGAACAAGGTTGATGATGCTTTGAGCCGATTAACTCATATGATATATGAGGTGACTTTGAGTCAAACCGATGTAGATTTGCATGAGAGGATTAGAAAAACCAATAGAGTTGAACCTTTCTATGTATAAATACTGAAGAAAGTCCAAGATGACAGGTTGTTTCAACCACACAAATAATACAAGGTAGACAAATTCAAACTGCTATGGTCCAAGTATAGTATGTATGTTCCATAAGGAGGGGGAATTTGGTCATGCATCCTCACAAAATTTCCTTGTGCACCCTACTCAAGGCACCAGAGATATCAAAAGATGATATCCGCCATCAAGAGACACTTTTTTTGGCCTAAGCTAAAGTTCAACATTGCGATGTTTACCATGAAATTTTAGGAATGTCAGCTAGTCAAAGCTGAGCATCAACATCCTTTGTGATTGATGTATCCATTAACCATTCTAGAATGGAAGTGGGAGGTCATTAGTATGGATTTTATCACCGGTATAGCAAATAGTAAGAAGAACAATGATTCTATTCTTGTAGTCATTGACAAGTTGTCAAAATAATCACACTTCATTCTTGTGAAGTCGACCCACAAGGAAGTGAACATTGCGGATATCTTCTTGAAGGAGATATTTAGATTGCATGAGATACCCAAGGAAATCATCTCAGATAGGGATGCTAAGTTTACAGGAAACTTTAAGAGATATTTATTCTCTAGATTGGAGATGCAGTTGAACTTTAGCACTGCATATCACTCATAGATAGATAGGAAGATAGAAAGAGTAAATCATATTGTCAAGGACATGCTTAGAATGTATTTCATAAACAACCCCACTAAGTGGGAATACTACCTGCATTTTGCAAAGTTTGCGTACAATAATATCATACTTCCTCCAAGATGAGTCCTTTGAGGTAGTCTATCGACAGAAGTGTAGAACACTGGTTACTTGGCATAGCCCAGTGGATCAGCTCATGTTAGGGCCTAATTTATTAATGGACTTGGAACATCTGGTTACCAAGGTCTAGGTGGACCTTAAAGAAGAACAAAACCGCCAAAAACATTACATGGATCGAAAAAAAAAGATAAAGGGTTTCAAATAGGCGATCATATCTACTTGAAAGTAAAATAAAAATGAAGCTCATTGAGCTTGGGTAGGTGTGGTGATTTAGCACCTAGATTTTGTGGACCCTTTGAAATACTAGCCGAAAAAGGGCCAGTGGCATATGAGCTAGCATTACCCGCACATGTAAGAGTCCATAATGTGTTCCATGCATCCTTGTTAAATAAATTTGTTTATTATACTAAACATGTAGTTGACTAGTCCTTATTACAAGTGGAACCTGAAGGGGAGTTTTCCCCTAAGCCTATTCATATATTGGATAAGAGAGAGGTGCAGCTCAAGAAGCACACCATAGTCCTATTGAAAGTGCAATGGAAACACTTTGAGGATGATGAGGATACCTGGGAGAATGAAGCCACCATGAGAAAGGCTTACCCTGCCTTGTTTCATGATGTCATTCTGAGTCCCTAGAACACCATGGACGATGTTGTTCTAAGTAGGGAGGGATGTAATATCCCAAATTTTGGACCTAACACTTATAGGCATGAGACTATTTATTATGATGTTATATTGATAATTTATTTTGATATATTGGGTCGAGGAACCTACTGCATATGAACATGATGATTTGTTTTATATAGTGGGTGTAAGCCAATTATTGATTATATATATATATATATATATATATATATATATATATATAGATATATATGCTTTTTTTTGGTTGGGCGTGGAGCATGAAGCACATGATTCATGAGATGTTTTGTGTTGAGCAAGGAGTTCTAGAGCACATGGGTAATTAATATTTTGTATTGAGAAAGAAGTTGTGGAGCACATGAGTACTTACATTTGTGTTGAACAAAAAGCTCTAGAACACATGAAAAGATAATTGGAAGTGTTGGGCATAAGCCCAGGAGCCTTCCATGTTGATGTTGAGCATAATATTTGAAGCATCATATCCTTGGCCATTGTATCCCTAGGTGTATCGTACAAGTACATCCTAGCATTAGTGTTGAGCAAAGAGCTCTGGAATTGCACTAAGTTTCTAACTCCATGTTTAAGCATTGAGTATGGGATCTGGTAGGCACTAGGGGTTAGTGAAATAATTTAATAATTTTCGAGTGAAAACAACTCGAGAAAAATATTGATCTCATCTGACTTATTTATAAGTGATTAAATGAAATTTTGAATTTCTATATTCTCATCAAGTACTGAAGAACTACCACGTTATAAAAATAAATCTAACATGCAAGTATATTTAGAGTTTCCTAGCCTAATAGACCTAACCATCTACCTATTTTTGACCTTAATGAAGAAGTGTCATTAAGTCTAGGGATCATGGTATATGATTCCCAAAGACAAATGTTAAAAAATGTTATATTATTATTTATTTTATACATTTTATGTATAAATAATAAATATGGTAATAATATTAATGATGAAAGAAAGAAAGAAAAGCTCCATCTCTTATTATTTATTATTAAAGATAATAAATAGTACAATACCTACAAAAGTCTAATTAGGAAATAGTTGAAAGTTCCTATGTTAAAGTATTAAAAATTACCCCAAATTAATTCAAAAGGGTTAAATCAAGAAATCAAGGTTTCTTGATTTCACTATCCATTTGACTGAAAAGTCTATCTATAAAGTCTCAAGCCAGGGAAAGGCTTGCGGTTCTAATCTATCTTGGTGGAGTCATTATTCTGCATGTTTTTCTCTCAAGTGAATTCTTGGAGCAATATTTTTCTGGAAGGGAAAAAGGAGAACTGATCCAAACCTAATATACCATTAAATAGGAAACCCTACCTTAGGTTCTCTAAGTTTCTTGCATATTGGAGTCCAACTTGGGGGGATCTGGATTAAACCAGAAATGGTTCTAGGTCATGGTTGGGTGGAACGTGGTAGTTCCCAAGTGATTTGGTCATCTAATATAGAGGTCAAATGTTCCTATGAATTGTTAATGGTTGTTATTTGAGTGTGCAGGTTCAGCCATTGAAAGAGATTCAAGTTACAGGTATGAAGCCCTAGACTTTCTATTCCATTTATCTAGAATAAATTTTGGCTATGCTAGGGGCTGATGCACAATCATGGACTCCTTTAAAGACACTTTAGATGCCACATAATACTGGAATAAATGGGAAACTCTGACTTTAGGTGATAATTAGGGGTACTTCCCTAACTTATTTGAAGATGAAGTAAAAAGAGAAAAGATAGGTAATTGAATTAGCTTTCATAGTATATAGCATTTATGCAGAGAAAATGTGTGTAAATGATTATAAAATTAGTTTCCGTGAAAGTGGGTTTTCAAATTTTTAGCACATCTTAACATATATGTTTCTCCGGGTGCAGCAATATATGAGGTAAATGATGTCCATTTGGGATAAAATATTGCAGACATATAAAGGACATATGGGCCTAGTGCAACACTATTTATTCAGAA